>JAEBUT010000013.1:110123-432769 GCA_020011035.1 Amanita subjunquillea | reverse complement strand
TCAGTAGCTTCGTCCACTCCAAGAATACGAAGCTCTACCTTTCTGCGGGATGAATTGGCGTCGTGATCACTGTCGCCATCAGTTATATCTATAGGGTTTCCGCGGTGACGAAACCTTCCCATCCTTATGTCCTGGTCGGTCTTCTCTTCATGATTGGACCATACCGGTTGCTAGATTCACATCGTCAGTACCAAACCAGAGCAAAGGATGTCTGAATATACCCTCGCCAAATTTCTTCTCAGCGGCTGAGATATTGATAATAGCATCAACCGCTTCTCATCCGACTGCCTCACCTCCTTCTCCTTCACTTGAGTATCACCTACTGGGGTCAAATATTCATCTTCAGTCACAGAATCGTCATCTTCAGTCACAGATGACTCGTCGACAAAAGGATCACTGTAATCTAAGGAAGTTGGCTTGACATTAGCAGTAGCATTGACTGAAACTTACTATTTCGCGGCTTCCACGACACCTGAGTGGTGCGAGGATTCAAACGACGCCTGAGTGGTGGCCTATATGATTAGGTCCTGGCATGGGTCTGTCGAGCAGGCTTCTTGGGACGCGTTTGGAGAGAGGGACTGATACTATCAATTGTCGTCATCAGATAATATATCCCGTCCTGAATTAAAGAGTAAGCAAACAGTAAGACGACAAATAAAAGTGAGAATGCGCCAATGTGGGAACAGCGATAGCGTGATCCTGCCGTGACTCGAGCCAAGTGACGACGTTGCTAAGTCAGCTGCTGCTGTCTCTGCTCGCCATTGAAGGCTACGAACTGCTAGCTGCAGTTGTTTTGCCTGCGCTAGTGCTGAATCTCTCTCTTCGAGAGTGAGGGAATGAGGGTCGGTGGTGATGGTGAGCCCGTGACAAAGTCCAAGGGTTCGGCGAACTCGTTGTAAAGGACGAGTATTTCGGCGAGCTTGTCACTGACATTTTGAAGCATTGCGTTACGAGGGCGGACGACGATGGGAGTGTGGTGACGGCGGCGATGGGTTCTACAAGTTCTGCAGGATGTTCGTGTAGTGCAGGGAGGTCGGCGAAATCGAAGTCGTCGATGGTGATGGTGGTCTCGACGAAGACTTCGAGGGGAAGTCGTGAGCGGCGGCGACGAAGGAGAGAGGAGGTCGACGGTTCAATATAATAATGGCCACATGCGGTGACCAACAAGGCGAAGGCGAGAGCGGCGAAGTAAGCGACGACGGTGAACGAAGACATGTTTAACTGTTAGGAAGATGGGATCCGATGTTTACTCGAAGGTGTCTTTTATCCTCAGTTGAATGTTTCGTCATCCCAGTTGATTGTTCGGAGTTCCCCATTTGCAGATCGATAAGTAAATGTGGATGCTCTGGTGCTGGAGCATATTCGAGTTCTTCATCAGATTCTTCTGATTCGCTTAGCTCGTCCCTGGTAGTGGTGGAAACTTCGTTTTCATGATCTGTGTCTGATTCAGGGATAGGATCTTGTGGCGCAATACTTTCGGGTGAGTTGGGTGTAGTGGGTCCGCTGGTATCGTCAAATGCGTCTAAAAAGTTGAGACTCTCAAGGACTCTATTGAGACTCGACGCCGCGTCAGGGATTCGTTGCATGGTAGTCCATCTAAGAATCTCTATTTCTTTACTTGCTTCTGCCAATTGCTTGGCGAAGTCGAAGATTATGGGATCCTCTCGACGAAGGGCAGCCTCGGTATACACATTGTATGTGTGATTCAGGGGTCTGTTAGGCGATGGAAGGTAAGGTGACATTGCGATTGGATATGGTGGTAATTCGTCCGGATCGAACGTGAGATCCATATATTTCGGAAGGTAATGTAATCGAGCATTGAATGGGATTTCAACATGTCCTTGTGGGTGCATTACGTGTCCGTGAAAAAGTCTGGGAGTTTTGTAGGCGATTGATCGGGTTGCTATGGTTCGAATGAAATTGATTATCCGCGGCGGTTCTAGGGGGGTGATTGGCGGATGAGGAATGGGAAAGGTGACAATTCGTCCTTTGAAGCTTTCATAGGGTTTCGGGGAGTATCGTCCTCTGGTAGAGCAGTATCTTTTCGTATAACGAATATTTTGCTTAAGAGTTTGGCGGTTGCGATATCGAGACATGCAGTTTCATAGCTGTCTTCTGAGTTTATATGCTTGCAGTACGTCCGCAGCATTGCTTAGATTGCGTTCGGGTTCCCAGGAGTTGTCATTCGGGCCGTATCCCTTCCATTTAACCAAATACTGATATCCTGCTCCGCGTTTTCGATGTGTGAGAATCGCTTCGACTTCGAACTCCTCTTGTCCGTTTACTAAATCAGGGGGTGGAGTCGTGTAGTTCGGTCCATGTGTTTCGGTTTCTCTATATGGCATAAGGAGTGACGTGTGAAAGACTGGGTGAATGCGCCATTGTTTCGGTAACTTGAGCCTATACGTTACTGGTCCTAGGACTTGTTCGATTAGAAAGGGTCCTTCTCGTTTAGGCGCCAGTTTCCTAGATTGATATGGTATATTGAGATTCCTATTTTCGAGCCATACTTTGTCTCCTTGTACGAATTTAATTGCCTTGTCCCTGACTCGTCGTGCGACCATCTGTCTTGCTAGTTCGTGTGCTGCCAGCGCTTCTTCTCTAGCTTTTCGTAACAATTGTAAACGTTCTTCAGCAGCAGGTGTTGTCATCTTTTGTACCGCAGTTGGCAGTGCGACAGGGTTCGTCCCGTACATGAGCTGGAACGGGGATGCTTTAACTGAGTCGTGATGTCGGTTATTGTGAGCGAATTCGGCGATTGAGAGTAGTTGTCTCCATTTATGAGGTTCGTTTGCGCAGAATATTCGAAGGTATACCTCTAGTTCTTGATTAACACGTTCTGTCTCTCCATCGGTCTGTGGATGATAGGCTGTGCTCATTCTATGATCAATTCCTAGTGTTTTCCTGATTTCCTGGAAGACTTTAGCCGAAAACTGAGGTCCTCGATCCGAGATAAGTATATCTGGTAGTCCGAAGCGTTTGAATATTTCTGAAATATAAAGATCGGCTGTCCCTAAAGCGTCGATGGTTTTCTTGCAAGGAGTAAGAATTACCCCCTTCGTAAGACCATGGTCCACCGTGACCAGAATCGAATCATATCCGTCCGCAATGGGTAGATCTGTGATAAAATCTAGTGTGACTTGCTGAAATGGACGAGTCGCCTTCGATCCAATGGGTAGAAGAGCCGGTGTGTTAGGGTGAGTATTCACTTTCATCTGTTGGCAAGTGGCGCAACCTGTGATCCATTCTTTGACGTGTCTATACATTCCTGGCCACCAGTAATCGCGTTGTAGTAGCTCGAGGGTTTTCATGCGTCCTGGATGGCCTGAAGTGAGCGATTCATGAACTGATTTGATAATCTGTGTCCTGAGCGTTCCATTGTCTGGGATGTAAGCTCTGTCAGTATATCGAATGATTCCGTCGACAAACGCCCAGTCCTGGAGTTTGGATTTAATTGGTGGGGCGCGTTGGGTTTCGATAACTTCGATGATCGTGCGCCCAAAGTTGTCGAGCAACGTGGCGTCTCTAATTTCTTGGGCTAGGTCTGTAGCTATGAGGCGAATGAATTTGTTGTTTGGTAGCATTGTCACATCGTCTTGAACATCCTCGTCTTTCATATGATCAGGTCGACGAGAAAGAGCATCCGCTTCGAACATTTTAGTGCCAGGTACATGCTCGATCTTTAAGTCGAATTCTGAGAGCATCATTGACCATCGTGCTTGTCGAGGAGTTAATCGTTGGGGCGACCGATAGAATAAAAGATTTTTATGATCGCAGTGAACTACTATGGAATGTGGCGATCCGTGAAGTAAATGTCGCCATGCCTGTAGTCCTTTAATGATTGCTAGTAGTTCTCGATCGTAAATCTGGTAATTCTGTTCTGTAAGTGTCAAGGCATGCGAGATAAATCCACATGGATGAAGTATTCCAGTTGTATCTGCCTGTTTAAGCACTGCTCCAGTAGCTTTGTTCGAAGCGTCCGTCTGAAGAATAAATGGTCGAGTGGGGTCGGGCATGCGTAAAACGGGCATGGAAGAGAACTTGGTTTTGAGCTCTTCGAACGCTATCTGACAAGTGGTCGTCCAATCGAAGAGTAGACCTTTCTTTGTTAGATCTGTCAATGGTTTTGCTATGGCGGCAAAGTTGCCGATGAACCTTCGATAAAAGTTTCCAAATCCAAGGAAGGATCTGACTTGTTTAACCGTAGTTGGTGTTGGCCAGTCGCGAATTCCTGCAAGCTTAACAGGATCCATTCGAATGTGTCCGGGTGTGATGATCATTCCAAGAAATTCGACTTCTTGAACGCAAAATTTACATTTCTCGAGTTTCAGGAATAAGTCGTTTTCCTGTAGGCGATTCAAAACGCGTTCTGTGCGCTCTTGCATTTCTTCTTTCGTTTTTGCGCAGATCAGGATGTCATCCATGTAGATGATAAGCCATCCTTCGTTTATCATATCCTGAAAATATTCGTTCATCATCATTTGGAACGTGGACGGGGAGTTGCAAAGACCAAAGAACATGACTGTTGGTTCATATAATCCTCGATTGGTTATAAACGCCGCTTTCCATTCATCACCCTCTTTGATTCGAATGTTGTTGTATCCCCAACGTAGGTCGAACTTGGTAAAGTAATTCGCGCCTTCGAGCTTTGTCATTAAATCAGAGACTAAGGGTAATGGGTAGGCATTTTTAATCGTCCATTCATTCAGGTACCGGTAATCCTGGCAAGGTCGAAGAGCGCCGCTTTCCTTCTTTGAGACGAAGAAAAATGGTGATGCTTGTGGTGATTTAGATGGCCGAATGTATCCTTTATCGAGTTGTTCCTTGATCCATTCATCGAGGGTCGACTGTTCTTTTAGTGATAACGGGTAGATTTTGTTAACTTTTGGCGTGAATCCTGTTTTAAGTTCGATCGCATGATCCCACGGGCGAGAGGATGGGAAACGTTCTGACGCTTTCTTTCGAAGGTGGCGTGCCAGGGCGTATATTCGGAAGGTAACACTATTGGCGCTTCGTCTCTCTTTGCCTGATGTTCGAGTGCTTGTGATGCCGAAGTTTTTACTCTGATCCAATATTCGTCTTCTCCCCATTGTCGATTGTCTAATGCCATGCGCCAAATAGGTTTGGTGTCTTCTGAATCATCATCCATTTGGAGGATTTTCTTTCGCCAATCGATTCTAGGATTATGCTGTTCTAACCATGGTATTCCGAAGATTACTGCCTGATCTCCGAGATTGGTGATCCATAACCAGTTATTGTATATTTTTCCTTCGATAGAGTAGGTAAGGCAGGTGCGATGGGTGATCAATCCGTTCTGATTGATAGTTCCGTCGGCGTTCTTGACTCTAATTGGTTGTTTCAGTGTCTCTTTTGGTAGATCTTTCGATATTCGTTCATCAATGAAGTTTCCTTCTGCTCCACAATCGATGAGAGCAGATATTTCAGCGGGTTTATGCGTTGTTTGCACAGTGATAGAAATTCGTTTGTTATTATTCGAATTTACAATTACAGAGTCGAGTGCTAACTGTTCAATGGTACTGGAGGCGTCAACCGCTTTCTGGCGTCTCCTTCTTAAAAACCCTCGGATTCGAGCTCCTGAAGGGTATTCTCGCGTTCTTCCTCTGGAAGTTCTTTCAATAGTGCCCTAATTCGTTGGGCAGCTGATTCGTCCGAGGTCGTTTCTTCTATTGCTCTGATCGAGCGATTCTGTGGGGAGGAGGACTTGTAGGACGACGTCGTTTGGGCATTCCCCTTGTTCGGGCAGTCCCTGGATATGTGCCCCTGTGTTCCACATCTGAAACACTTGCCAGTTTTTCGGTATTCCTCCTTTTGGGCATCTGAAAGACGTCCTGTGCTCACAGCATTGATTCCCCTTGATCCTGATGCAGAGGGCTTCTGGTTTCGATTAAATTTGAAACGCCCCTTCGTGTCTCCTGATCCAGATGATCGATTCATCAGTTTCATGGTTTCCCAAGCGTTGTGCAGGCGTTCCGCAGCGTTATAGGCGATTTCCATACTGGTGACTGCAGGGTTTTCGATGATCTTTGCTGCTACTGATGCAGGGAGTCCTTTACAGAAGTAAATGCGCTGCGCCATGAACCCTGTAATTCCAGTGGAGTGAATGAGCGATCGAAATTTCTGGATATAGGCAGGGATGTCAATATCTCCGCCCACTTTGACTTTATCTAGATCGTTCAGGGTCCTGGCTGCGCTATCAGACTCTCCCCAGTCGCTCAAGAATCGTCGTCTGAAGCTGGGGTAGTTTTCCCAAGAAAGTGTATATGCGCTCTCTGCTGATTTTCCTTTGGTCGCTTCTGCTGCTTCCAATTCTCCTCGAAGATTGGCTTTCCAATCGTCTAGTTCTTCCCCTAGGTGAAGGAGAACATATTTGATTCGTTTTTTCGACGTTTCGAAGCGTCCTTCATCTAGATCGAATACATCATCGAATGTGTTGATGAAATGTTTCGCCTTAGAGCGCTGTCCTTTGAATTCCTTAATGGGGATTCCTCTTATCCCTTTCGAGGGTTCTTCTTTGTCGTTTGACATGTCTTTCTTTGGTTCCTGTTTCGGTCCTGGTGTTTCAGGTTCGTGTTTCGGTTCTGTGCCTTGTTTCGAGCTTTCTCCCTGTTTCGATTCGTCCCCAAAAGCGAGATCTATCTCGATCTGTTGTTGTTCTTTATATTCGTTCCACTTGGCTAGTGTCTCCTCTTCTAACGCAAGGAAGGTGAAATCTCCGAGTTCCTCGTTGACTCGAAACTCGTGCCACCAAGTGAGTTCAGGTTCGGTGTTTGGGGCTAGGAATAACTGATTGTTTTCCTCGTTTACTTCGTTATACCAGTGAATCCAAATTTCTCCTGGTAGTTCCTTGTTGGGGTCTCCTTCCTGGTATTCTCCTTCGAAGAGTTCGTCTGAGACTGGTAGGTTCTTTCTCTTTGTTCCTGAAACGTAGCACCAGACCTTGTGTGTCGTAGAAAAGTAGACTTCTCTTCGATTAAGGTAGTACTTCTGTTTGTAACGAACAGAGTCGTTCGGAGGTCTGATCTGGGAGTTCCTGGTATCAATGATGTCTGGCTAGTGACGATGCACTGAGCGGTTCCTGAGTTCCAACTTGTGTTACGGACGAAGCCCTCGTCGTGGTTCGTTCTAAGTCAACAGCGACAAGCAGAGTCTCGGTCTGCTCCCAGCCACTGGACAAAGAGTTCAGACGCTAAGTCAAACGATGACGAAGGTCTTGAGAGCGACGAGAAGGAAGAGCGTCGAAGTCGATCGAGGTTGAGAGCAAAACTCGTCTAAGTTGGAACTGAGGTTACTCTACTGTACATGGGGTTTATATACAATTTAGAGAACAAGGGAAGCTATAAAGGGAACGAGGCAATGACTACCTAAGAAAGGAAATGTGAAGGTAGTTATAAAAGGAGATAACGTCCAGGCTGTACACTGCGCAGTATGAGGGAAAATGATGAAAACGAAACGGTTCGCTGAGACAAGAGACTCGAACAAGGAGAGAACTGTAACAGGCTGGGGTTTTTGATAATCTTCTTTAAATGGCATCTTTTTCTGTCTATCGCCATATGCGTCTCGAGCTCGTTGATACGCCCGTGCTAATTCCGTGACCCTTTCCATGATCCGTTCTAAGGTATCTCCTGCATCCAAATCCCCGACCCGGATCAATTCAAACCCTAGGTTTGGATTTAACCCTTTCTGGAAATGATCCTTGGCGGCGCTGGCGTTCCATCCTGTCAAGGGTAACAATGCCTTGAATTCGATGATATAATCTTCAACGGCCCGACTTCCTTGTTGTAGCTTCTGGATCTGTTCGACCGCATGCTCCCGTGTTTCTTTTGACATGAAGAAATCATGCATTTGCCGTTTCAGATCTGCCCATCCCAAAAAGGGAGGTTTCAGGGTCTGAGGATCCCGTTGATAATGCGCGGCAACCCCTATTGTAGCCGGTACAAAGTGCCCTTCTCTTCGTTGTTGATAAGATAGGTTAGCCGGCCATCCTTCCTCCGCCACTTTTTGATTAAAGTCGGTATTGCTGTCGATTTGCTCCTTTAATTTCACCGCCGCCCATGTTCCGGCCCGATCGCCTTTTCCCTTTCTGATTCATCCTAGTGTGATGTAAATGCGCCGGCCATAATCATTTTCGTGTGCCAGTTCGAAATACACATCCATGGCTCTGCACCAAGCATCTACTTGTGCGGCGTCACCTTCGTAGTGATCTGGTAATTCCAATTTTACCAATGATCTGCTAGGTGGAGGAGGTCGGGTGTTCTGGTATTCGGTTACCGCCTGCTGCACCAAGTTTCCCATATGTGCTGCCATTTGCGTAGTCCCTTCCGTCCATTCTTGGATGGCTTCATCCCGCTTGGCTACTTGCTGTGGAGTTGCTCCCCCCGCTACTGTTAATGGTTCTGGTCTTGGATTGGCATTCGGCCCAAAATAATAATTGTATTGATTGATGGCTGCGTGCAAGTATGCAGTCATCGTGTTTGTCCAACCAAATCCTATTTCAACATGCCCGAGATCTCCATTAACGATTGCTTGGATCATCGGCCACCCATTGGTCCCATTGACACTTGTTCGCACATGAAATCCAACCCATTTATTTTGACGAACCACTTGGAACTTTACCAGTTGCTCGGATCAATAAGCCGGGTCGATTTGGTTCACCCAATGTGCTGTAGGGAACGCAGGCCATTCGAACCGATTCCATAATTCCTCTTTGAATAAGACTAGGTAACAATATCCGGGTATCGCGGGTGTCATGCGATCGAACACCTTGACCACCGTTTGCACTTGTTGTTGGAAGCGCCTATTTGGGTGATTCCCCAGAAGGTTGAACCAAATCCGACGGATTTCGCGACTCAAGAACCGTGTTAGGTTGTTGTTCCTTGAGGCACCCACGGTGTACTGGCCAAATCTGTTGCCTTTTAACCGGTATATTTCTTCCCAGCCATGCATTCCGTGCTCCCGGGCCGATACATGAATGCGTTCAAGCTCCGGCATCATGGTTGTTTCAATGATGGCAGTGCTTTCTCGGTATGCGGGTTGCCATGACAAGATTTTGTCAATGGTGGGAAATGCGGGCCAGTTGAAAGCGTCCCAATAGCTATGCTTGATCAGAATCAAGTAACAGTATCCCGGGATTCGGTTATGCAGAATTGCTGTCCGGGGTCTCTTGAAATAACGGTCTGCCCCTACATCCCATTCAATCGCTCCCATATGTTTACGATCATGTCCTGATCGTACTAATGATGCAACCATGTCCCAACCCTTAGGCCCCTTTGGAACACGCTCAATATGGTAACAATCATTGTATCCATATGTGCGTCGGATGTTCACACGTCTGTGAGTGTTGCGCAGGTTGTAATCCCACGAGTTGATTTCCTGGATCTGCGGGAATGCAGGCCATTCATACATGTCCCAAAACTGATTTTTAATTAGGATCAAGTAACAGTATCTGGGTACATCCGGATGTAATGCGTGCTTGGTATGAGCAGGACGTGGGTACGGGTACGGAATTGCTATCTCCTTTTCAACTTCGCGCTTCCAGTTATTGATCGTCCTTTGTTTTTCCTCGTTGAACCCCTGTTTGGGTTCAGGATCTGCGGACTCCCAATCCGCTGTACAAGGGATGGTACCGTTGTACCAGTTTGCGTCTGCACCTGCGGTTCTGGTTAGCGACTTGCTAGGTCCAGAATGGACAGTTACTGCTTGCGCATAGGACATGGGTGCTGGCGTTGAGCGCGCCGCTGAAGATTGTCCGGTGACCCAGGACTGAATTGTGGAGGCTCGTGCCTTCCCCTTTTTGGATTCTTTTTGTCTGCCAAATTGGGCGAACTTGTTGTACTTGCTGCATCCCTCCATGAGTTTCATGTCCTTCCAAGTATAGGACTCATCTTCGTGTGGGCGCAGTGTGGCTTTCTCGATGACATGAAACATGTCATTTTCGTGGTGGTCCTGGAGACCGAATTTGATGGTCTCATCACGCATCTCGGGCTCCCAGGACAATATCTGAGTAACGGTTGGCCAAGCCGGCCAATCGAACTTGTTGTAGAATTCTTTCTTGAACAGGTACATGTAGCAGTACCCGCTCCTTCGCCATGGCTTCTCCTCGTCGGTGTCCGTGACGGGCGCGCTTGGTAATTGTGGACAAACTAGGGTGTTAACCCAGTTGTCCGTGTACGTGAGATCTTCCCCAATGAGTTTGAGGAAGTTCGCGAGTCCCAGCAGGGGTGATGTACCAGGATCGTTCTTCATGATCAGCGGGGATACCAAGAATGGCGTGTTATATTGGATAGGCATGTCCTTCCGTTTTAGGCGTGCCTTCATGTATGGATCGGGTCGTTTCCCATCCAATCGTTCCTGGTTGGCGATCTCCGCGGTCGCCCTATTATAACTACGGGTCTTGATGTTCCCGTTTTTGGCGTGCATCAGCCGATTTCTTTCTTTAGCCGACAGAACCAAGCCGTTGTGTTGGAGGGTGATAATATTCCAGCCCATCAACAAGAGCCGGATGTTTGACGGTGTGTCAAACAGACGTTGTCGGATCTCTGATTTGGGATCCATATCGTGAAGCAGCCCCTCCAGGGTCTGCCGGTCCTTCTCCATTTGTTCGAGCTCTTGCTTGACCCGTTTCTGATATCGCCGTTCCTCTCGGCGCTGCTTGAGAAGTTCTTCCCAAGCGTCCTCCTGAATGCGGAGGGTTTCCTGTTCCAGCTGCCACAGCTGAAATGCACGTTGTCGTTGTTGGAGACGACGCTCCCTGTGTTGCGCCTTGCGCCATGTGTAGTAAGCCCGAACATGGGCGTCCCGCTGCCTGTTGTCGACAAGAACTGTGGTCGACCGAGTGATTTCTTCTGCGCACTCCTGCGCCCATTCGATTCCAAATTGTTTGCCAGCCTGCATGAGAGTGAGGCCAGCGCGGGGGATGATGTAGTTGAATAAAGAAGCCATGGTTGCTTCCCTGATGTCGCCTTAGACCTTTTAAGTAAAAAGGCTGTCGTCTCTTCTTCTATATCCGCACTTCCTAATGCGAATATTCTTTGATGCGGTCAATAACGCACCCGCACTCAATTCTTTGATTTAGTTCCACCAACTGACCCAAAAGCGTGGTGCCTGGGGCTTCACTCGAGTGTCCTCGTGCTCAGATCGTTAGATCTGATACGTAATTGGTATCTCGAGACTGTTCTCCTTGCTACACGGCACGCTAGTGGACTGCTTTCGCTCGTTCCTGAGCTTTTCCGAGACAAACGGTATATTCCGCTGACCAGTGCCTGCCCGCACTTTCAATCACATGGAGATATTCTCGTCCGAATGTCTTTTGTCGCCAGCAACCTTTCGGTAGTAGTCCCTGATGACAATCAAGGAGTCTATCTGTTGTTGGCGTCGATGGTGATCCTCGAGAGCGGCTCAGTAGTCACGTGGTGTAACGTGTACCGAGGTCTGTCGCGCAGGCTTGAGGGAACTCGTCGAGGATGCGCACGACAGCGAGCAAGAGATGCCCGAGGTGGTTGTCAACAACGGCGAGAGGTGTGGTAGTAAAGACTCTAGATTATGTTAGGACTAGTCCCACACAACCACAGGTCTCACTCGAGAAAGAGGAGGAAAGAGATAGATTTGACACAGTAGACCAGTAAGCTGGGTAAGAGCAAACTATCTAGAGTCTTAGGACTCCTACCTACGGATACGCCCTCCTTATATACCTTTGGTCCTGGTCTGTGCGCACAGACTACACTGCCTCCAAGGCTGTGTACGCGCAGCAACATTCCAGACCCCCTCCATAGCCAGACTTGCCCCGGACCCCTATGCCTAGACCTTCGTACAGCCACCCATGGCTTACCTAACCGGTCCTTCCATAATGGATCCCCCTAAGCCACTATGCGTATTGGTATCCCTCCAAGCGTCCGTAGGCCTCCAGATAAAATATAGAAAAATAGTAGAAAATAAGAGAAAATGTCCAGAGTCGTAACATCGAGCTCCTGGAGGGTTGTTTCGCGTTCTTCTTCTGGAAGATCCTTCAACAGCACCCTGATGCGTTGGGCAGCTGATTCATTCGAGGTCATTTCCTCTATTGCTCTGATCGAGCGATTCTGTGGGGAGGAGGACTTGTAGGATGACGTTTGGGTATTCCCCTTGTTTGGGCAGTCCCTGGATATGTGTCCCTGCGTTCCACATCTGAAACACTTGCCGGTTTTTCGGTATTCCTCCTTTTGGGCATCTGAAAGACGTCCTGTGCTCACAGCATTAATTTCCCTTGATCCTGACGCAGAGGGTTTCTGATTTCGGTTAAATTTGAAATGCCCCTTTGTGTCTCCTGATCCAGTTGATCGGTTCATCAATTTCATGGTCTCCCAAGCATTGTGCAGGCGTTCTGCAGCGTTGTAGGCTGTTTCCATGCTGACAACTGCAGGGTTTTCAATGATTTTTGCTGCTACTGATGCAGGGAGTCCTTTACAGAAGTAGATGTGTTGCGCCATGAACCCTGTGATTCCGGTGGAGTGTATGAGCGATCAGAATTTCTGAATGTAGGCAGGGATGTCAATGTCTCCGCCTACTTTGACTTTATCTAGATCATTCAGGGTCCTAGCTGTGCTATCAGATTCTCCCCAGTCGCTCAAGAATCGTCGCCTGAAGCTGGGGTAGTTTTCCCAGGAAAGTGTGTATGCGCTTTCTGCTGATTTCCCTTTGGTCGCTTCTGCTGCTTCCAATTCTCCTCAAAGATTGGCTTTCCAATTGTCTAGTTCTTCCCCTAGGTGAAGGAGAACATATTTGATTCGCTTTTTCGATGTTTTGAAGCGTCCCTCATCAAGATCGAATACATCATCAAATGTGTTGATGAAATGTTTCGCTTTAGAGCGCTGTCCTTTGAATTCCTTAATGGAGATTCCCTTTATTCCTTTCGGGGCTTCTTCCTTGTCGTTTGACATGTCTTTCTGTTTCGGTTCTGGTGTTTTAGGTTTCGGGTCCTGTGTTCCGGGTTCGTGTTTCGGTTCTGTGCCTTGTTTCGAGCTTTCTCCTTGTTTCGATTCGTCCCCAAAGGCTAGATCTATCTCGATCTGTTGTTGTTCCTTGTATTTGTTCCACTTGGCTAGTGTCTCCTTGTCTAGCGCAAGGAAGGTGAAATCTCCGAGTTCTTCGTTGACTCGAAACTCGTGCCACCAAGTGAGTTCAGGTTCGGTGTTTGGGGCTAGGAATAACTGATTGTTTTCCTCGTTTGCTTTGTTATACCAGTGAATCCAAATTTCTCCTGGTAATTCTTTGTTAGGATCTCCTTCCTGATATTCTCCTTTGAAAAGTTCGTCTGAGACTGGTAGGTTCTTTCTCTTGGTTCCTGAAACGTAGCACCAGACTTTGTGTGTTGTAGAAAAGTAGACTTCTCTTTGATTAAGGTAGTACTTCTGTCTGTAACGAACAGAGTCATTCGGGGGTCTGATCTGGGAGTTCCTGGTATCAATGATGTCTGGCTAGTGACGATGCACTGAGCGGTTCCTGAGTTCCAACTTGTGTTACGGACGATGCCCTCGTCGTGATTCGTTCTAAGTCGACAGCGACAAGCAGAGTCTCGGTCCGCTCCCAGCCACTGGACAAAGGTCTAGACGCTAAGTCAAACGATGACAAAGGTCTTGAGAATGATGAGAGAGAAGAGCGTTCAAGTCGATCATTGTTGAGAGCAAAACTCATCTAAGTTGGAACTGGAGTTACTCTACAGTACATGGGGTTTATATACGATTAGAGAACAAGAGAAGCTATAAGGGGAACGAGGCAGTGACTACCTATGAAAGGAAATGTGAAGGTAGCTATGAAAGGAGATAGCATCCAAGCAGTGCGATGTGCAATGTAAGGAGAAATGATGGATGTAAAACGATATATGAAACAGAAAGATGAAACAAAGAGGAAACTGTAACATTCTCCTTCGAAGAGTTCCTCTGGAACTGGTAGGTTCTTTCTCTTTGTTCCTGAAACGTAGCACCAGACCTTGTGTGTCGTAGAAAAGTAGACTTCTCTTCGATTAAGGTAGTACTTCTGTCTGAAACGAACAGAGTTGTTTGGGGGTCTGATCTGGGAGTTCCTGGTATCAATGGTGTCTGGCTAGTGACGATGCACTGAGCGGTTCCTGAGTTCCAACTTGTGTTACGGACGATGCCCTTGTCGTGATTCGTTCTAAGTCAACAGCGACAAGCAGAGTCTTGGTCCGCTCCCAGCCACTGGACAAAGGTCTAGACGCTAAGTCAAACGATGACGAAGGTCTTTGAGAACGATGAGAGAGAAGAGCGTTTAAGTTGATCGTTGTTGAGAGCAAAACTCGTCTAAGTTGGAACTGGAGTTACTCTACAGTACATGGGGTTTATATACGATCAGGGAACAAAGGAAACTATAAAGGGAATGAAACGATAGCTACCTGAGAAAGGAAATATGAAGGTGGCTATGAAAGGAGATAGCGTCCAAGCTATACAGTGCGCAGTTAAGGGGAAATGATGGGTATGAAGCAGTCCGCTGAGACAGGAGGCCGAAACGAAGAGGAAACTGTAACACAAATGGCTTGAAAATGTCTGGCAGGCCTCGAGTGTATACTGTGACTCCTCTGATGTAAAGTAGGCATCAAGAATGCTGATGGCTGTGGAGCCAAAAGACAAGCGCCACTCGTTCAAACGTTGCAAAACCTGGAACACGATATCAAAACATCTATATCATAAGGTGAAGGCTACACACGAGGGTCAAGATCGGGTCAGAAGCTTGAATGGTATAGCGGTCCGACCTTGGGATGAAGTGGTTGAGGATGGGCTGAAGGTGGGCAATGATTCTATCTTCATTGATTGTCCAAGGATTATGGAAGGTTCCAACATAGTTGATGAGCGTTGGCAGGATAGTAGAGCACCAAATTCTTTTGTTCGTGGTAAGTGCCGGAGGAAGGCTAGAGTTGTTTGTGGGTCGGCCCTGAGGCTTTGTCTTCTTCGTGTCTTCATTGTCGCTTGCTGGGTTACTCTTGTCTTCCAAGTCGCTCACTGGTTCTGCTTTCACTGTGACCCAAGACTTTGGCTTTGTGGCGAGTGCGAGCGTGTTAGCATCTGGTGGTTCTTCTTTGACAATTGTGCACTTGTGTGTCTTCACATTGTTCTTATCTTTCGGTGGGTGTTCAACTTTCACCATGGGCTATTGCACTTGTATATGATATATGATAAGGAGATATGATTTGGAGAGCGGACCTTAGTACTTAAACGTTTGCCATATTTGAGCAGGCTGTTGCATGCTGCGTCCCTCTCAACCTTCTATAAGCTGTTTCCATACTGGTGACTGCAGGTGTTACAGTTTCCCTTTTGTTTTGTCCTCCTGTCTTAGCAGACTGTTTCATACTCATCATTTCTCCTCAAACTGCGCATTGTACAGCCTGGACGCTATCTCCTTTCATAGCTACCTTCACATTTCCTTTCTCAGGTAGTCATTGTTTCATTCCTTTTATAGTTTCTTTTGTTCTCTAAACATATATAAACCCCATGTACTGTAGAGTAACGCTAGTTCCAACTTAGACGAGTTTTGCTCTCAACAATGATCGACTTGAACGCTCTTCTCTCTCATCGTTCTCAAGACCTTCGTCATCATTTGACTTAGCGTCTAGACCTTTGTCCAGTGACTGGGAGCGGACCGAGACTCTGCTTGTTGCTGTTGACTTAGAACAAATCACAACGAGGGCATTGTCCATAACACAAGTTGGAACTCAGGAACTGCTCAGTGCATCGTCACTAGCCAGACACCATTGATACCAGGAACTCCCAGATCAGACCCCCGAATGACTCTGTTTGTTACAAACAGAAGTACTACCTTAATTGAAGAGAAGTCTACTTTTCTACGACACATAAGGTCTGGTGCTACGTTTCAGGAACAAAGAGAAAAAACCTACTGGTCTCGGAGGAACTCTTCGAAGGAGAATGTTACAGTTTCCTCTTCGTTTCAGCCTCCTGTCTCAGCGGACTGTTTCATACCCATCATTTCTCCTTAACTGCGCACTGTACAGCTTGGACGCTATCTCCTTTTATAGCCACCTTCATATTCCCTTTCTCAGGTAGCTATTGTTTCATTTCCTTTATAGTTTCCTTTGTTCCTTAATCGTATATAAACCCCATGTACTGTAGAGTAACTCTAGTTCCAACTTAGACAAGTTTTGCTCTCAACAACGATCAACTTGAACACTCTTCTCTCTCATCATTCTCAAGACCTTTGTCATCGTTTGACTTAGCGTCTAGACCTTTGTCCAGTGGCTGGGAGCGGACCAAGACTCTGCTTGTTGCTGTTGACTTAGAACGAATCACAACGAGGGCATTGTCCGTAACACAAGTTGGAACTCAGGAACCGCTCAGTGCATCGTCACTAGCCAGACACCATTGATACCAGGAACTCCCAGATCAGACCCCCGAACAACTCTGTTTGTTTTAGACAGAAGTACTACCTTAATCGAAGAGAAGTCTACTTTTCTACAACACATAAGGTCTGGTGCTACGTTTCAGGAACAAAGAGAAAGAACCTACCAGTTCCAGAGGAACTCTTCGAAGGAGAATACCAGGAAGGAAAACACAATGACAAATCACCAGGAGAAATTTGGATTCACTGGTACAACAAAGAAAACGACGAGGACAATCAACTGTTCCTACCTCCAAACACCGAACCTGAACTTACTTGGTGGCACGAGTTTCGAGTCAACGAAGAACTCGGAGATTTCACATTCCTTGCACTCGATAAGGAGACAATCACCAAGTGGAACGAATACAGAGAACAACAGCAGATCGAAATAGATCCCTTTGGAGATGAATCAAAACAAGGAGAAAGCTCGAAACAAGGCACAGAATCAAAACACGAACCCGGAACACAGGACCCGAAACCTGAAACACCAGAACCGAAACAGAAGGACATGTCAAACAACAAAGAAGAATCCCCAAAAGGGATAAAGGGAATCTCCATTAAGGAATTCAAGGGACAGCGCTCTAAAGCGAAACATTTCATCAACACATTTGATGACGTATTCAATCTAGATGAAGGGCGCTTCGAAACATCGAAAAAGCGAATCAAATATGTTCTCCTTCACCTAGGGGAAGAACTAGACAATTGGAAAGCCAATCTTTGAGGAGAATTGGAAGCAGCAGAAGCGACCAAAGGGAAATCAGCAGAAAGCGCATACACACTTTCCTGGGAAAACTACCCCAGCTTCAGGCGACGATTCTTGAGCGACTGGGGAGAATCTGATAGCGCAGCTAGGACCCTGAATGATCTAGATAAAGTCAAAGTAGGCGGAGACATTGACATCCCTGCCTACATTCAGAAATTCTGATCGCTCATACACTCCACCGGAATCACAGGGTTCATGGCGCAACACATCTACTTCTGTAAAGGACTCCCTGCATCAGTAGCAGCAAAATCATTGAAAACCCTGCAGTTGTCAGCATGGAAACAGCCTACAACGCTGCAGAACGCCTGCACAATGCTTGGGAGACCATGAAATTGATGAACCGATCATCTGGATCAGGAGACACAAAGGGCATTTCAAATTTAACCGAAATCAGAAACCCTCTGCGTCAGGATCAAGGGAAATTAATGCTGTGAGCACAGGACGTCTTTCAGATGCCCAAAAGGAGGAATACCGAAAAACTGGCAAGTGTTTCAGATGTGGAACACATGGACACATATCCAGGGATTGCCCAAACAAGGGGAACGCCCAAACATCATCCTACAAGTCCTCCTCCCCACAGAATCGCTCGATCAGAGCAATAGAGGAAACAACCTCGAACGAATCAGCTGCCCAGCACATTAGGGCATTGTTGAAAGATCTTCCAGAGGAAGAACGTGAAACAACCCTCCAGGAACTCGAATCCGAGGGTTTTTAAGAAGGAGACGCCAGAAAGCGGTTGACGCCTCCAGTACCATTGAACAGTTAGCACTCAACTCTGTAATTGTAAATTCCAATAATAACAAACGAATTTCCATTACTGTGCAAACAACCCATAAACCCGCTGAAATATCTGCTCTCATTGATTGTGGAGCAGAAGGAAACTTCATTGACGAACGGATATCAAAAGATCTACCTAAGGAACCCTTAAAACAACCGATTAGAGTCAAGAACGCTGACGGAACAATCAATCAGAATGGATTAATCACTCATCGCACTTGTCTCATCTACTCTATTGAAGGAAAGACATACAACAACTGGTTATGGATCACCAATCTAGGAGATCAAGCGATAATCTTTGGAATACCATGGTTAGAACAACATAATCCTGCAATCGATTGGCGAAAGAAAACCCTCCAAATGGACGACAATTCAGAAGACACCAAACCTATTTGGCGCATGGCATTAGATAACCGACAATGGGGAGAAGACGAATATTGGATCAGGGTAAAAACATCGGCATCACAGGCACTTGAACACCAAGCAAAAAGAGACGAAGCGCCCATAGTGCTACCCTCCGAATACATGCCTTGGCACGCCACCTTTGAGAAGAAAGCGTCAGAGCATTTTCCATCTTCTCGCCCATGGGATCATGCGATCAAACTCAAAACAGGATTCACGCTGAAAGTCAACAAAATCTACCCGTTATCACTAAAGGAACAGTCAACCCTCGATGAATGGATTAAGGAACAACTCGATAAAGGATACATTAGACCATCTAAATCACCACAAGCATTGCCATTTTTCTTTGTTTCTAAAAAGGAAAGCGGCGCACTTCGACCTTCGACTTTGCCAGGATTACTGGTACCTGAATGAATGGACGATTAAGAACGCCTACCCATTACCCTTAGTCTCCGATTTAATGACGAAGCTAGAAGGTGCAAACTACTTTACCAAACTTGATCTGCGCTGGGGATACAACAACGTCCAAATCAAAGAGGGTGACGAGTGGAAAGTGGCGTTCATAACCAATCGAGGATTATACGAACCAACGGTCATGTTCTTTGGTCTTTGCAACTCCCCGTCAACGTTCCAAATGATGATGAACGAATATTTCCAAGATATGATAAACGAAGGATGGCTCATCATTTATATGGATGACATCTTAATCTGTGCAAAAACAAAAGAAGAAATGAGGGAGCGTACAGAACGCGTTTTGAATCGCCTACAGGAAAATGACCTATTCTTGAAACTTGAGAAATGCAAATTTTGCGTTCAAGAAGTCGAATTTCTTGGCATGATCATTACACCCGGACACATTCAAATGGATCCTGTTAAACTTGCAGGAATTCGCAACTGGCCAACACCAACAACAGTTAAACAAGTCAGATCCTTCCTTGGATTTGGAAACTTTTATCGGAGGTTTATTGGCAACTTTGCCGCCATAGCGAAACCATTGACAGATCTAACAAAGAAAGGTTTACTCTTTGACTGGACAACCACTTGTCAGACAGCGTTTGAGGAGCTTAAAAACAAGTTCTCCTCCATGCCCGTTTTATGCATGCCCGACCCCACTCGACCATTTATCCTTCAGACGGACGCCTCGAATAAAGCTACTGGAGCAGTGCTTAAACAAGCAGATACAACCGGAACGCTTCACCTGTTATGGACGATGCCCTCGTCGTGATTCGTTCTAAGTCAACAGCGACAAGCAGAGTCTCAGTCCGCTCCCAGCCACTGGACAAAGGCTTAGATGCTAAGTCAAATGATGACGAAGGTCTTGAGAACGATGAGAGAGAAGAGCGTTCAAGTCGATCGTTGTTGAGAGCAAAACTCGTCTAAGTTGGAACTAGAGTTACTCTACAGTACATGGGGTTTTATATACGATCTGGGAACAAGGAAACTATAAAGGGAATGAAACGATAGCTACCTGAGAAAGGAAATATGAAGGTGGCTATGAAAGGGGATAGCGTCCAGGCTGTACAGTGCGCAGTCAAGGGGAAATGATGGATAAGAAACAGTCCGCTGAGACAGGAGGCCGAAACGAAGAGGAAACTGTAACATTACCCCCTTCGTATGCGAGAAGTCACCAACTTCTACCATGCAGATGTCCAAGCGTGATCCTGCCGTGACTCGAGCCAGGTGACGACGTTACCCAGGTCTGCTGCCGCCGTTTCAGCTCGCCATTGGAGACTTCGAACTGCGAGCTGCAGTTGTTTTGCTTGGGCCAATGCTGAGTCTCTCTCTTCGAGAGTAAGAGAGTGAGGATCGGTCGTGATAGTGAGCCCAGTGACAAAGTCCAATGGTTCGGCGAACTTGTTGTAAAGGACGAGTATCTCGGCGAGGCGGTCGCTGACGTTCTGGAGCATTCCGTTTCGAGGGCGGACGACAATGGGGGGTGTGGTGATGGCGGCGATGGGTTCTACAAGTTCTGCAGGGTGTTCATGCAGTTCGGGGAGGTCGGCAAAATCAAAGTCATCAATGGTGACAGTGGTCTCGACGAAGACCTCGAGGGGGAAGTCGTGGGCGGCGGCGATGAAGGGCGATAAAATATTAACTGGTTCGATATAATAATGGCCACATGCGGTGACCAACAAGGCGAAGGCAAGGGCGGCAAAGTAGGCGATGGTGGTGAAGAAAGACATTGTGTAAGTGTATGGAATTAAGGATCTAGCACGGCCAAAGGCATCTTTTATGCTCAATTGAAGACTTCGTCATCCCAGCTGACAGTTCGGAGTTCTCCATCCGGGGCCCGATAAGTGAATGTGGATTCTCTGATGCTGGGAACATATTTGAGTTCTTCGTCAGATTCTTCTGATTCGCTTAGTTCGTTCCTGGTAGTGATGGAGATTCCATTCTCAGGGTTTGTGTCTGGTTCAGGAGCGACGTCCTGTGGTGCAATACTTTCTGGTGAATTGGGTATAGTGGGTCCACCTGCGCTGTCGAATGCGTCTAAGAAATTGAGGCTTTCAAGTACTCTATTGAGGTTTGAGATTGCGTCTGGGAGTCGTCGCATAGTGACCCATCTGCAGATTTCCATTTCTTTGCTGGCATCGCTTAACCGTTCTGCAAAATCAAATAGTACAGGGTCCTCTCGGCGGAGGGCTGTTTTGGTGTATACATCATTGGTGTGGTTTAAAGGCCTGTTAGGCGACAGGAGATAGGGTGACATTGCGTCTGGATAGTATGGTAATTCTTCTGGATCGAATGTAAGATCCATATATTTCGGAAGGTAGTGTAATTGGGCATTGAATGGGATTTCAACATGTCCTTGTGGGTGTGTCGCATGTCCGTTAGAAAGTCTGGGAGTCTTGTAGGCAACTAATCAAGTTGCTAGGGTTCGAATAAAATTGATTAATCGAGGTGGTTCTAAAGGCGTCCTCGAGTGGAGCAATATCTCTTGGTGTATTGGATGTTTTGTTTGAGAGTTTGGCGGTTGTGATAGCGAGACATGGGGGTTTTACAATCGTCGTCTAAGTTTATATGCTTGTAAAACTTCCGCAGCATTGCTTAGATTGCGCTCAGGTTCCCAGGAGTTGTCATTCGGACCATATCCTTTCCATTTGACCAAATACTGATATCCTGCTCCGTGTTTTTGATGTGTGAGAATTGCTTCCACCTCAAACTCCTCTTGGCCATTTACGAGATCAGGGGGTGGAGTAGTATAATTTGGTCCATGCGTTTCAGTTTCTCTATATGGCATAAGGAGTGACGTGTGAAAGACTGGGTGAATGCGCCATTGTTTCAGTAGTTTGAGCCTATACGTTACTGGTCCTAGGATTTGTTTGATTATAAAGGGTCCTTCTCGTTTAGGTGCCAGTTTCCTAGACTGATATGGTATGTTGAGATTTCTATTCTCGAGCCATACTTTATCTCCTTGTACGAATTTGATCGCTTCATCCCTGACTCGTCGCGCAACCATCTGCCTTGCTAGTTTGTGTGCGGCTAGCGCTTCTTCTCTAGCTTTTCGTAATAGCTGTAGGCGTTCCTCAGCAGCAGGAGTTGTCATCTTTTGTATAGCGGTAGGTAATGCGACGGGATTCGTTCCATACATAAGTTGGAATGGAGATGCTTTAACTGAGTCATGATGTCGGTTATTGTGAGCGAATTCGGCAATTGGGAGTAGTTGTTTCCATTTATGGGGTTTGTTTGCGCAAAATATTCGAAGGTATACTTCTAATTCTTGATTAACGCGTTCTGTCTCTCCGTCGGTCTGTGGATGATAAGCTGTGCTCATTCTGTGATCGATCCCTAGCGTCTTTCTGATTTCTGGAAGACTTTAGCCGAAAACTGTGGTCCTCGATCCGAGATGAGTATATCGGTAATCCAAAGTGTTTGAATATTTCCGGACGTAAAGGTTGGCTGTTCCCAAAGCATCGATGGTTTTCTTGCAAGGAGTAAGAATTACCCCCTTCATAAGACCATGGTCCACCGTGACCAGAATTGAGTCATATCCGTCTGCCATAGGAAGATCCGTAATGAAGTCCAGTGTAACTTGCTGGGAATGGACGAGTTGCTTTTGATCCAATAGGTAGAAGAGCCGGGGTATTAGGGTGCATGTTCACTTTCATCTGTTGGCAAATGGCGCAACCTGTGATCCATTCCTTGACATGTTTATACATTCCTGGCCACCAATAATCGCGTTGCAGGAGTTCAAGAGTCTTCATGCATCCTGGGTGTCCAGAGGTGAGCAATTCATGAACTGTCTTGATGATCTGTGTCCTGAGTGTTCCATTATCCGGAATGTATGCTCTATCGATGTATCGAATGATTCCATCAACAAACGCCCAATCTTGAAGTTTGGATTTATTTTGGTGGAGCGTGTTGAGTTTCAATTACTTCAATGATCGTTCGTCCAAAGCTGTCTAATGACGTAGCGTTCTTAATTTCCTGGGCAAGGTCTGTGGCAATGAGATGGATAAACTTGTTGTCTGGTAACATCGTCACATCATCTTGAGCATCCTCGCCTTTCATGTGATCAGGTCGGCGAGAAAGGGCGTCAGCTTCGAACATTTTAGTGCCAGGTACATGTTTGATCTTCAAGTTGAATTCTGAGAGCATCATGGACCATCGTGCTTGTCGAGGAGTTAATCGTTGGGGTGACCGATAGAATAAAAGATTTTTATGATCGCAGTGAACCACTATGGAATGTGGTGATCCATGAAGTAAATGTCACCATGCCTGTAGTCCTTTAATGATTGCTAGTAGTTCTCGATCGTAAATCTGGTAATTCTGTTCTGTAAGTGTCAAGGCATGTGAAATAAATCCACATGGATGAAGTATTCCGGTTGTATCTGCCTGTTTAAGCACTGCTCCAGTAGCTTTGTTTGAGGCATCCGTCTGGAGAATAAATGGTCGAGTGGGGTCGGGCATGCGTAAAACGGGCATGGAGGAGAACTTGTTTATAAGCTCCTCAAACGCCGTCTGACAAGTGGTTGTCCAGTCAAAGAGTAAACCTTTCTTTGTTAGATCTGTCAATGGTCTCGCTATGGCAGCAAAGTTGCCAATAAACCTTCGATAAAAATTTCCAAATCCAAGGAAGGATCTGACTTGTTTCACCGTTGTTGGTGTCGGCCAGTCGCGAATTCCTGCAAGTTTAACAGGATCCATTTGGATGTGTCCGGGTGTAATGATCATGCCAAGAAATTCGACTTCTTGAACGCAAAATTTGCATTTCTCGAGTTTCAAGAATAAGTCATTTTCCTGTAGGCGGTTCAAAACGCGTTCTGTACGCTCCCGCATTTCTTCTTTTGTTTTTGCACAGATCAAGATATCGTCCATATAAATGATGAGCCATCCTTCATTTATCATATCTTGGAAGTATTTGTTCATCATCATTTGGAATGTCGATGGGGAGTTGCAAAGACCAAAGAACATGACTGTTGGTTCGTATAATCCTCAATTGGTTATGAACGCCGCTTTCCACTTGTCACCCTCTTTGATTCGGACGTTGTTGTATCCCCAGTGCAGATCAAGTTTGGTAAAATAAGTTGCGCCTTCTAGCTTCGTCATTAAATCGGAGACTAAGGGTAATGGGTAGGCGTTCTTAATTGTCCACTCATTCAAATATCGGTAATCCTGGCAAGGTCGAAGTGCGCCACTCTCCTTCTTAGAAACGAAGAAAAATGGCGATGCTTGTGGTGATTTAGACGGTCGAATGTATCCCTTATCGAGTTGTTCTTTAATCCATTCATCGAGGGTTGACTGTTCCTTTAGTGATAATGGGTAGATTTTGTTAACTTTCGGCGTGAATCCTGCTTTGAGTTCAATCGCATGATCCCATGGGCGAGAAGATGGAAAACGCTCTGACGCTTTCTTTTCAAAGGTGGCGTGCCAAGGTGTGTATTTGGAAGGTAGAACTATTGGCACTTTGTCTCTTTTTGCTTGGTGTTCGAGTGCCTGTGATGCCGATGTTTTTACCCTGATCCAATATTCATCTTCTCCCCATTGTCGGTTATCTAATGCCATGCGCCAAATAGGTTTGGTGTCCTCTGAATCATCGTCCATCTGGAGGGTTTTCTTTCGCCAATCGATCATAGGATTATGTTGTTCTAACCATGGTATTCCAAAGATTATTGCTTGATCTCCTAGATTGGTGATCCATAACCAGTTATTGTACGTTTTTCCTTCAATAGAGTAGGTGAGACAGGTGCGATGAGTGATTAATCCGTTCTGATTGATTGTCCCGTCAGCGTTCTTGACTCTAATCGGTTGTTTTAAGGGTTCCTTAGGTAGATCTTTTGATATCCGTTCGTCAATGAAGTTTCCTTCTGCTCCACAATCGATGAGAGCAGATATTTCAGTGGGTTTATGGGTTGTTTGCACAGTAATGGAAATTCGTTTGTTATTATTGGAATTTACAATTACAGAGTCGAGTGCTAACTGTTCAATGGTACTGGAGGTGTCAACCGCTTTCTGGCATCTCCTTCTTAAAAACCCTCGGATTCGAGTTCCTGGAGGGTATTCTCGCATTCTTCATCTGGAAGATCTTTCAATAGCGCCCTAATGCGTTGGGCAGCTGATTTGTTCGAGGTCGTTTCCTCTATTGCTCTGATTGAGCGATTCTGTGGGGAGGAGGACTTGTAGGTCGATGTTTGGGTATTCCCCTTGTTTGGGCAGTCCCTGGATATGTGCCCCTGTGTTCCACATCTGAAACACTTGCCGGTTTTTCGATATTCCTCCTTTTGGGCATCTGAAAGCCGTCCTGTGCTTACAGCATTGATTCCCTTTGATCCTGACGCAGAGGGCCTCTGGTTTTGGTTGAATTTGAAACGCCCCTTCGTGTCTCCTGATCCTGATGATCGATTCATCAATTTCATGGTCTCCCAAGCATTGTGCAGGCGTTCTGCAGCGTTATAAGCTGTTTCCATACTGACGACTGCAGGGTTTTCAATGATCTTTGCTGCCACTGATGCAGGAAGTCCTTTACAGAAGTAGATGCGCTGCGCCATGAACCCTGTGATTCCGGTGGAGTGTATGAGCGATCGGAATTTCTGAATATAGGCAGGGATGTCGATATCTCAGTACTTCACGGTCCCCCCCCCTTCCGCGTGGATTCCATGTGGATTCCATGGATTCCACATGGATTCCACATGGAATCATACTATATTACAATAAGTAAGTAACAGCATGTGGAATCCATGTGGAATCCACACAGAATCCACATGGATTCCACATGGAATTACAATAAGTAAGTAACAAATCAATGTTGCTCATGCATTTCACCAGATATGAATGAGTTATGCAGTTATTGAGCATGATGTTATGACACCTGGTTGCACTTGGTTGTCCTCTCATATATTGTGACTATTTGTACATTCAAATGTTGTTACAGGGTGCTACTACTCACTACTACTATCACTACCATCACTACTATCACTACTATCACTTTCAATGTCATCCTGTTTATCTTGATTATCATTCTGCCTTTTCACCACCTGCACTGTATGATATGACAACATTGTGTGGAGGAACCAATCAAAATTCCCTGGTGTCATCCTCTTTAAAATTGATTCAAAGCCACCCAACCATGCATTCAACTGCTCACATGCCTGAGTATTAAATGCATTCTTCTGGTAAGGGTCTCCATCATTGTTTGTCCCTGTGATGACCAAGTTGGGTGCTGAACCATTTAATGGTGCAGGATTGCACCATTTACAGCAAAGGGCATCTGTTGCACGATGATTTGTGTAGTGATAAGAGTCAACAATGAATCTGCTTGTCTGACTCCACCTCTGCCAACTACCATCAGCAATGCTACGCTTCAACACAAGGCATGCCTTATCAATACAGATATAATCAGGCCTTGACTCTTCAACTGGATAAACATGATCTAAGAACTGCAAGATATTAGTTGGTGACTCAGCCTTTGGAAACTTTGCCCATGCCACTACAACTCCACATGGAGCACATATAGTTTCAACACAATAAATCCTTGATGGCACAAATGCATCTTTGTCTCTGCTTGTGCCAGCTTCTTGATCATGTGGCTGTTGCACCTGTTGGTTGGCTTGCATCCATGGCCAGCTATCATCAGGCCGCCTAAGGGCTCTCTTATATCCATTCAAGGTCCTCTGTCTATGATTTCTCCTATATCTGTTCCACCTCTCCTGGTGAATCTGACAAGCCAATGTACCCTGTACAATGAAGTTTGAGCAATTGGCAACATGGCATGTTGTCCCATACATATCCTCATGGAATGCACAGTATACCCCTCCACGTGCATTCACCAGCTCTGATATACAGTCAGGGAATGCACATATTGAATGTCCAACTACAATTCCATCCACTACAACCATTTTCACTGGTGATGTAGTTTCCTCAACTGTTGGCCCCTCTGCAGCTGTAGCATTGACTTCATCAAATCCCACAACAGCTGAGTTATCATTCTCTACTAGATTTGCAGTTCTCCTGTACTTCTGTGTACATTCATCACATGTATGACCATTAGCAGATCTGATCAGACCACCTTCTCCCAATACATGATAAGCTTCCTTTGTGACTTCATCAATGGAGAGATTATCTTTCAAAGTCAAGTTTAAGTCAGCCATGGATCCCATGAATCTTATTGACTCCTGTACAAAAGCTTGCCATATTTGTCTGTGGCTCACTTTTCCAGATGATGCGACTTTGTCACTAAAAGCATTGTTCCAGAATGCTGTATATGCTGAAATGGATGCATGAAAATGATATATGCCATTCATAACTGCAGAGGTAAATTCCCTATCAACCCACAATTGATGACCAAGTTTTATATATTTTGCTGAGTTCAAGTACACTTTTTCATACTGGCCTTCTTGATCAGAAGGTGTGCGCTCATGATCAGCATAGTATGTTGTCTTGCAACTCTGACAATGTCCTGATAAGACTTGAACATCTTCATGAATGCAAAAGTCTTTAATCAAAGTGACCAATGGTATGTCTCTTATCTTTGTTGACATAGGTAGGGAACGTGGCTTGCATGTCATTGTCTCACAGACCACAGCATCTGGACATATGATATGGATAGGTTGTATCTCCTTGTGTGAGATGGGCTTAAGTTTGCCAGTAAATTGTCCTGATTTATTGTATGGCTTGAGGTTCAGCAATTTGGCTAACTGATCAAGCTTCATTGCAACTGCAGTTGTGAGTTGGTCATCATCATCTTGTCTAAAATGCAGGTCTTTCTGATTCAATATGCAACCATCATTATTTTCAACCCTTTTTCTGAGTGGACGTGCAAGGGCTTTTATCCATGAAGTGGCAGATGTAGATCTCTCTTCTTGGAACCTTGCTTTCTGCTGGCGCCCATGCAAACTCAATAGCTGTACATTCTCTGTTATACTGAACAAAATGACAAGAACACTTGTCAATGAGATTGAAGAGCTGAAGTTCTGCTCTATGAAAATACTGAAATCTTTGAAGAGTATTTCTGGGAAAGGTCTCTCATTAACTGGTGCTGCACACACCAAAGGGAGCCATGATAGAAGGACCAGCATCCCAAATCCTGCATGCAGACCTTTGAACATAAAAATCAAGCTGTGGATTGCATAAAGGAACCAAAGACTATCAAATTTGAAACTACATGATTCCAAGTTCATGATTTATACATGTGTGCTTACTTGATCTTCCCCTTGTCCCTTGTAACACGCTTCTTTGAGCTTCCTTCTTCCTTCTTCTTCTTCTTCTTCTTCTTCTTCTCATCAGAATCATCAGAATCATCATTGCTAGCATCATCCCTTTCATCCATCTTCTTTCCCTTCACAATTTCCTTTGCTTTACCCTTACCCTTGGCATCAGTTTTCTTGTCTTTCTCATTCATCCACTTCTCCAAATCAGTGAAGGTATATGATGCTTTTTCATCTCCCCAAAGGTCAACAGCAGTGAGTGCATCTTCCTCCTCATTCAACCACTTGTGCATCTCAGGATATTTTGGCAATCTGGAGAATATCTTCTTGAGGGTCCTATGCCACATTGTCTTTCCAACAAATAATTCAACTATCTCTGTCTCAGAGGGCTTCTTGATATTCCATTCACCTGCAGCAGCCATCCTCCCAGAAGTTGCAAGAGCTGCAAGGCAAGCCTTGTATTTTTTGTAGTACAAGAGAAGCCCTCCCTCATTCTTGCCATAGTCTCTCAGTAAGTGGTTAGGGATACCAAAAATATGCACAAGGTCACTCTTGTAGTCAGCCACTGGCTGTTGAGCAGCCTGAGTGAGTGCAGGGGTACCAGACACCTGTCCCTGATGAAAATCATATGTCCTAGGCTGACCTTCATCCTCCTAAACCATCTCAGTGACATTCTAAAATAAATGTGTAATTATACTCACCAAGGCTACACACAAGCTATATTCACCACTTTCTTTCTCCCAGAAAATTGGGTCATTATCCTCCAAGGCTGTCTGAAAGCGGCCTTTGACACTCCAATCACCTTCTTCATAGACAAAGATCCTCTTATTCTTCTCTGCAAAAATATGAATAGGTCACTGAATGTGAATGGTTGTGTCACTTACTCTTGACAGGTGAATAGCGCTTTGCTAATTCACCTAGGACTGGTGCCAGATTCCCACTAACCTTTACTTTCAATGTCATCTGAGGCTTTCTGGCAGATGGATCCTCTCCACTATTAAAGACCTTCAACTTCCCAATCATAGGCCCCATGTCTCTTTCTGATAAATCCTTGGAATCCCCAATGTTAAAAACATTTCCAGTTGCCCTCCCACGAGAAGTTCCACCTGTGGTGCGAGAAGCACCTTGAAGAACAGGAAGACTATCCTTCTGAACTACTGTCCACATGTCAATGGGATGCAAATGATTGAAATAATTCTAGAGTACCTTCATTTTCACCAAATACATTCAAAGTGGTGTTTTTCTATAATGTCACATATATCAGGTTCTGGTAAGGAGTAGAAATCAAGTTTACCCCTTTAAGATGGCCTTCAGATAGCTCTTCTTCAATTACTTCTTCAGTAATGTCAATCTTGGCCACAATATGAATAATTGATCTTGTGGCTTGATATGAAAAATAAATACCTTGGACAATTCTTCTTCAATCACACCTCCTTCTCCATTGTCATCCTTCTCCAGATGGTCTCCTGAAATACTCTCCTTAAACCCAGCACTCTGATTGAATAAATGTTGCATGTTTCAAAATTTAAATATACCTTGTCACCACTCTTCTCACTGACTCCATCATCTTCTCCTTCAGTACCCTCCAACTCAGACTCTTCATCCTCACTCTCAGTGCTTGATGCTTTATACTCATGCTCACTGCTCTCTTCATCCTCAGACAGCTGATCTTGACCTTGAGAACAATATAATTTGACTGAACAAGAATGAAACACAATGACACTTACCTTGAGCATTGGAACGTCGTACACGTGTGCTGGATTGGCTAGGCCTAGCACTGAGAAACTGGACAGTTGCAGAACGTGGACGTTCTGGTGGTGCAACTGTGATTCCACTATTCTCTAGAATTGATTCTGAACTGTAATAAGTCAGCAATATGCCAATATGTATTTTATTGACAATTTAATATATATATTATAATATAAATTTACGTTACATTGAAATGTCAATCATGGTGGTAGTGGAGATATGAAAAAGTGGTGGGAGGAGAGTAGGTAGAATGGTGGGAAGCAAGTGGTGCATGGGCAGGCATAGGCAAGACCATGGGATAGGCCGGGTACATGGTGGGTGGGTGGTGGTGCATGGTTTAGTGGTGCGAAGACAGCAGCGCAGGGGGCAGGTGTAGACGAGACCAAAGAGAGGGCCGGTGCATGGTTTAGTGGTGCAAAGACAGCGGCACAGGGGGCGGGCATAGACGAGACCACGGAGAGGGCCGGTGCATGGTTGGTGCAGGTATGGGCACAAAAACCATTGTGGGAGGGTCCAGGTGGGTTGGGAAGCATCCGAAAGTGTCAGAAAGTGTCGGAAAGCGTCGGAAAGCGTCGGGCAATTGCGGGGTGTCCGGTTTGTGAGGGAGGAGGTGCCAGGTGTTCGTTTGAGGGCCGGGTGTGTGGTTGGTGCAGGTATGGGCACAAAAAACATAGCGGGAGGGTCCAGGAGGGTCGGGAAGCATCGGGCAGCATCGGGCAATTGCAGGGTGTTCGGTTTATGAGAAAGGAAGGGCCAGGGGGTGCCAGGTGTTCGTTTCAGCGGAATTGAGGTGTTTTGTGGGTCGTTTGGGAGGGATTGGATGAGGAAAGGTAGTACCATACATTAGCGAACGAAAACAAGTAGAAAAATGTGTAACATACCGGGTCAATGAACTACTTGCGCCAGCAGACGCTGCCACATCTTCGAGGGCACGTATGGCCGAAGTTTTCCTGTCAAAGCATCCAGTGGTTAGTACCATATTGGTAGGGAAAAGAATGGCCACGCACCGTGACCCCTTGCCACCCAGATGCTCGCTGTTTCCCTCCCCCTCATCCCTGCGTGGTTTTTTCGCGGCCCGCTTCTTGATTGATTGCTCCAATGCTTCTGATATGCCTCGTTTGCAACTGCTTCGAGACTTGTGTGGTGATGTGGTGGCAGCGTTGGAGTGCGATCGTGTGCTGACCATGTCAACGAAGGTGTCTGAGCTTGGGTGTGACAGTGTGACAATCACGATGTGGAAGTTGTGTGGAGGCCGTGCGGAATATTCCGTGTGAACAGTTCATGGAAATTCCACATTCCATGTGGAATGGATGTGGAATGGATGTGGAATGAGCATGGAATGCTCAGCCAATTATAGTGGACCACCAACTAGGTGGAATGATGTGGAATCCATGTGGAATCCACCACATTCCATGTGGATTCCGCGCGGAATAGGGGGGGGACCGTGAAGTACTCGCATGATCCCATGCCCGTCATGGTGGTAATTCATTGAAGGTCTCTTTTTCAAAGACCTTCCGGTGCTTCAAGTAGTGTCTAGGTACTACTTCCTCTAAAGTGCGCTTCTTTGCAGCTTCTGATTCTTTAGCAGCTATATTGGTCGCTACCGAGCGCAGTTGCAGCTCTGGTTCCCCAATGTCAATTGCCAGTAATCATTCGCCTTCCTCTAGTCGCTCCAACGGATCTGACTCATCCTCTGGTTCTTCCACTTGTGACGCAGTCCAACAAGTTCCTGGACATCGCGTGAACCGTACCTCTTTTCGCTTCCAGTCAATGGCTGGGTTATGATGTTTTAACCAATCATGACCTAGGAACAAATCTGTTTTCCCTAAGCGCGCCACACTGCATTCAATTATTTCTTCATGATCCCCAATTCGTAGCTTAAATTGTGTCATGTATTCAATGCTTCCCATTGAGTTTCAGGATCCATCCGCATTGTAGACTGGTAGTGGCTTTATCAGCCGCCTTTTATTTAGTTTGTGTCGTTCCACAAACTCCTCATTAATACAAGAACCTGTGCAACCTGAATCGACTAGTGCTAGCACTTTAATGGTTTCACCCATGTCCATGGTTGTAATCACACAGTGTAAATCCACTTCTTGTTTGCCTGTTGCATGCACCAATTGTTGTTGTAGTTGTGTCAAGTTCCACAATGCTTCTTGTTCCGATAATTTATTGAGATCATTTACTAGTTTTGCATTGACCTCATTGACTCGCTTTGTCAGCACCCATTCTTTTAGACAACGAACTGCCGTTTCGTTATCTTCTTGCCAGATTCGTCTCAACACCCATTCAGGGGTCCATGGGTTTAGCCGATTTGTCTTTATGCTCACACTCAAGTTTCGTATCCGGTGAATGAGGGGAGAACATTCATATAATAATTCAGGTAGTTGTACACAAGAATCATTGTCCGATACAGAAACTCTATTAGCCAGCAGCGCGGAGCGCGTGCCTACTGGCTGTCGCCAAAACCCTTTTCTTTTCCCCATTCCTTCCATTGCTCCTCTGTGAGCTCTTCGATTTTAATTTCCCTAACACGGCCTTTTCCTTTCTCAGCCCATGTGTGTTTCTTTGGTTCCTTGCATTCTTTTGCGAAGTGACCCTTCTTTCCACAGTTGAAACATGCACCCGGTGCACGTTTTACCTTATCCACATCCATTGCATTGGAGTCGTGGGTAGACGTCGATGCTTGAGCTGGCTTATAGGTACGCTGGGTTGGCTGAGGTTTTTGGTAATCCTCCTTGAAGGGCGTCTTTTTCTGTCGATCGCCATATGCGTCCCTGGCCCTTCGGTAGGCTCTTGCCAACTCCGTGACCCTTTCCATTATTCGCTCCAAGGTATCTCCGGCATCTAAATCCCCAACTCGGATCAATTCGAATCCTAAGTTTGGATTTAACCCTTTCTGGAAATGATCCTTGGCGGTGCTGGCATTCCATCCTGTCAGTGGTAGCAAAGCCTTGAACTCGATGATGTAATCTTCTACGGCCCGACTTCCTTGTTGTAGCTTCTGAATTTGCTCAACGGCATGTTCACGAGTTTCTTTTGACATGAAGAAATCATGCATTTGCCGTTTGAGATCTGCCCATCCCAAAAAGGGAGGTTTCAGGCCTGAGGGTTACGTTGATAATGTGCCGCTACTCCTATGCTGGCAGGGATGAAATGTCCTTCCCTTCGCTGTTGATAGGATAGATTAGCCGGCCACCCTTCTTCCGCTACTTTCTGGTTGAAGTCGGTGTCGCTATCGATTTGTTCCTTGAGTTTAACTGCCGCCCATGTCCCAGCCCAATCTCCTTTTCCTTTTCGGATTCGTCCGAGAGTGATATAGATACGTTGGCCATAATCATTCTCATGCGCCAGCTCAAAGTACACATCCATAGCACGGCACCAGGCATCTACCTGTGCGGCGTCCCCTTCAAAGTGATCTGGTAACTCTAATTTCACCAGCGATCTAGAGGGTGGAGGGGGTCGAGTGTTCTGGTATTCGGTTACCGCCTGTTGTACTAGGTTTCCCATATGTGCTGCCATTTGGGTGGTCCCTTCTGTCCATTCTTGAATGGCTTCATCCCGCTCAGCTACCTGTTGCGCGGTTGCTCCTCCTGCCACAGTTAATGGTTCTGGTCTTGGGTTAGCATTTGGCCCGAAATAGTAATTGTACTGGTTGATTGCCGCATGTAAGTACGCGGTCATCGTATTCGTCCAGCCAAAACCGATTTCCACATGCCCGAGATCCCCCGTTGACAATTGCCTGGATCATTGGCCACCTGTTTGTCCCATTGACACTGGTTCGCACATGGAATCCGACCCATTTGTTTTGTCGAACCACCTGAAACTTCACCAGCTGTTCCGATCGATAAGCCGGATCAATTTGGTTTACCCAATATGCTGTAGGGAACGCAGGCCATTCAAACCGATTCCACAGTTCCTCCTTGAATAGAACCAGGTAACAGTATCCGGGTATCGCGGGTGTCATACGATCAAAGATTTTGGTCACGGATTGCACTTGTTGTTGGAAGCGCCTGTTGGGGTGATTTCCGGGGGAGATTAAATCTGATCCGACGAATCTTGCGACTCAAGAATCATGTCAGATTATCATTTCTTGATGCGCCCACAGTGTATTGTCCAAAACCGTTGCCTCGCAACCGGTACATTTCTTCCCAGCCGTGCATTCCATGTTCTCGGCTAGATACATGAATTCGTTCAAGCTCTGGCATCATTGTTGTTTCAATGATGGCTGTGCTTTCCCTATACGCTGGTTGCCATGATAGGATCTTATCAACTGTGGGAAATGCGGGCCAGTTAAAGGCATCCCAATACCTGTGCTTGATCAGGATGAGATAACAGTACCCTGGGATCCGATTATGCAGCATTGCTGTTCGCGGTAATAACACTATATCCTATCGGAGCGACAGGAAGTGCGGGGTTTGTGAGCTTCGTCAAAGAAGTTCTTCGTCAATCCGGTGGTGATCAGAGGCGCGGTGCGAAGTAATAGCTGTGGGGCGACGGAAGATGCAGATATGCGAAGGGCGCGAAGTGGTGCGACGGGTGAGTCCTAGATGCGACGGACGCGATGTAGCACGACGGAGGCGACCAAGATGCGACGGCAAGGATGCGGTGCGACGAATGAGACCGATGTGCGATGGCAATGACACTACGAATAATGAGGGTGTGGTCGGCTTCGACGTCTGACTCAATGAAGTGGCAGGTGTGAAACGAGAGATGAAGGTTGTTGATTGTCAAGAAGGAGCGTGTTAAAACGAGTGCGGTGGTATGGTATGTTATTTTATGCTACGGAATAAGATGATATATATACTGTTTGCTACCTACTGATACGCGTGGACTCCGAATTCTTCTGCGTCATGCTTGGTGTCCTACTATCCCAATTTGTTATCCTGAAAGGCGCCATCCGATGTAGTTTAGTGCGCGAGCATTTTGCTAGTCGTTTTCCCTGTTGCAAACCCGTAGCAAGATCCTGACCGTTGACGAGTACGATAGCCGATGATCGACCTCCGGTGTCTTATGCGATAAGCGTTGGTATATGCTTTTAGCGCGGTTTGTCCCTGTTGCCGCTACTCCCGAACTGTACGTTGTGTGTTTGGCTGCTGATCGACGCTACCGTCGGTGAAGATTTTCCTCCGGTTAACCAAGTTTGTCTATAGCTCGTAGCCGCGTGGCTAAAATGGTCTCGATTGCGGTATTTCGGGCGCGAGCTTATCTAGCACGGTTGTGGCAGTGTCACAGCTAATCTTAATGCGGCGGACGGCGTTCAACGGTAGTTTTCAAGTGATCGACGCTAGTTTGGCGCGGTCGGGCAGTGCTGGTTTCGCATGTGGTATTGCGGGGGTTTGCCTTGCGACTCTGGACGATTTGCGTTGCGGATGCGCGCGGGACTTGACTGCGAAGGCGGTCGGACGCGTAATGGTGTCAGATAGTTAGCCATGGGTTCAGTGCGTATATAGTTCCGGCGCTGGTAGGACTTCTCTCGCATAGCTTAACGCATACACATGACGATGCCACTACACAGTCACCGCGGAACACCGCTCATCATCTCCCCTGGACTAAAAAAATCTGACTGTCCTCAGTCAGTCAATTGGACGAACATGACCGATTGACGGAGTTTGGTGCGACGGATGAAATTGCTATGCGACGGACATTACATGTGCGACGGTAATGTGCTGTTGACAGGCGCTGCGTTGGTGCTGCGATCGTCGGCCTTTGTTGCGATGCGGACATCTCTCCTGAGTGAATGCGTGTCCCAATAGTACGTAGCTTGATAGCGGTTGAGGATCGGTTCGCTTGTACGGGTGTTGGACTTTGGTCTGGCACTTTTGAGGTCCATGGGACACGGCGACTTTTGTTTGCGTGGGAAAGGTCCTGACTTCTTTTATCGTTCCGTGGGAGTCTGTTCGTTTCTTTTGTTGTGTCTGTTGCCTCTCGTTCTGATCCCATTCCTTGCTTTTCTGCCAACATGTCCTCTCCCTCTACGCCTACTGAAGCTTATTTTGATGAGGAGATCGCTGCCGCGGAGGCGCGTTTACTGCAGGAGGACGAAGAGCGGCAGTTGCGTGAAGAGGCCGCGACACGGCGTCGTGACGAGGAGCGCCAGCGGATCTTGGATCTCAAAGCACGGAAGGCGGCCGATCAACGAGCTCGTGAAGAAGCTAGACGTCGTGCGGAGGAGGAAGCTGCGGAGCGTCGAGCGCGGGAGGAGGTAGACCGTCGCGAGGCACAACGAAAACGGGAAGCATCGCAAGTAGCTGCGGAGCATGCGCGGCGTCTGCGAGAAGAACGCACTCGGTTGCAACAAGGGGCGCGCCCACAGCCTCGTACAAAGGGCAAATCCAAGGCCCGCAGTCCGAGTCCTGAGAGCCAGATACAATAACACGGATGGCTCGTCTTATCTTGGGGGTCCGCGCTAAGTTTTAACACGAAGTCGCAGACCCGACGCCTGCGCCCGCGCACAACAAGCAGACAGAAACGCCACCATAGTCCCGCAAATAAAACCCACACTACACCTGCAGGCAACGCGCCAACAGACTTGCACGCAGCACACACACCAAGCAACTTACAACTAACGCAAACACCTCGTCGCGACAACATATCCCCTGTACTCCTATCCGCGCAAAAGAAGAAATACAAACCCGTCGCTAAGAAAGTAAAACCCGTCATCAGTCATTTCCGAAGGAATTCAGAATCACTCGCGAAATCAAGGGCGTCCGCTCGCCAACCATACCAAACTAAGGCCGACACCACCGGAATTTACACCATTTGGGCGATACACAGAAAGAACGAAGAGAACAACGGGAGCAAGAACACGGAAGCAAATTTCTATGCCCGAAGAGAAGAAACTAATGCACGAATTTATGGTAAAGCATGACCAGGCATTCGCCTGGGACGACAGCCGAGCGAGGCAAGTTTCAAAACGGAGTTTCTTTCCGCCGGTAGATATTCCGACGGTTCCGCATACACCTTGGGTTCAGCGCATATTCCAATTCCGCCGGGACTATACGAGCAGATATGCGACATCATCCGAACCAAGAGCGCCGCCGGGGGTTTAGCGAACCCGCAACTCATCATACAGGTCTCGCTGGTTTTGCGACTGAAGAAACCGGGAAAGGCCTGCGGCTTGTCACATTCACTGGAACCACTCAACGCGGTCACACATCCGCAACTCTGGAGTCACGCCTATGCCGGAACACTTAGCGGAGGAATTTCGCAGGCCGCGCAGTGCGGGCAAGTGGACCTGTTGTCGGATACGATGAGGCGACCATGGGCAGAGGACTCCGCGCGACTAACCCACTTCCAGACACCCTTCGGAGCCAATGCCTTAACCACTCTACCTATGGGATGGACGAATCGGTTACCAATCTTCACGACGACGTCACTGCATCCCTACAGCCGGAAATACCAGACCTCACAATTCCGTACATTGACGACGTACCGGTCAAAAGGCGAGCACCCACGCGCGCCACGAACGAGACGACGGTACCTACGAGGACAATACCGGGACAACCCAGGAATCCGACGCTTCGTATGGGAGCACTTCCAAGGTCTCAACGAGTGGTGCAAAAACGTATGAAGTACGCAGGCGTGTACTTTCTCCGGAAAGAAACTAGTGTTATGTGCGCCCTGATCCCTCGTGGTAGGACAGTTTGCACGTACGAAGGACAGTAAACCCGAGAAGGACCTACTCGCGCTGCGGTCAAGAACTGGGCCCCGTGCACATCTTTACCCGAAGTCCGCGCGATTCCTAGGAACCGTAGGAGGTAGCGCGCATATTCATCAAGAACTTGCCCGAAAGCAAGTCCATTGGTAGCGCTGACCAGAAGGACGTACCATTCACCTCAGAGAAGACGAGAAAAGCCGCACAAGAAGCTCTCAAACAAGCCTCCTCACTTCGCCCGCACTGCGACCATCAACTACAAGTCCGACGCACCAGTGATCTTAGCCGTGGATACCTCTTGGATCGCCGTGGGATTTTTCCTGTGTCAATGCGACCTGACAAGCCATCGGTCCGGTACTACAACCGCTTCGGATCCATCACACTAAACGAGAGAGAAGCGTGCTTTTCGCAGCCAAAGTTGGAAATTTAGGACTGTTCCGCCGCTGAAAGCGCTCAGCTCTATCTCATAGGAGTCCGGAACTTAATTGTGGAAGTCGACGCGCGTTACATCAAAGAATGCTCAGAATCCGATATCGCCCCATCAGCGTCGATAAACGATGGATCTTGTCGATCCTCACCTTCCATTTTAAGCTAGTACATGTGCCTGGCCAACTCATGCACCCGACGGACTATCTAGACGGCGCGGCAACCATTGGATGAGGAACCTGACGCTAAGGAAGAGGAAGAATTCGACAATTGGATTGATCAATCTTACGGGTTCATGCATCAGATCAACACCGCGTCACCTCAGCATTCATACAGCAGGCAAGTCTACCACAGCGTCGGAAGTCAAAAGAGCCAGAAAAGAAGCAGGAGCGAGCTTAGGAAAGATCAGGGAAAATGTGGAAAGCTGGTCACAGCCTATTGTTTGACCAATCCACATACGCTGCCATCGGAGAACAAGCGATCACAGGTGCCTGAAGGAGAAGAGGACAACAGTACGAAGGAGTATTCCCGTGGAGGAGCGAGACCACATCGAGGACGAAGAAAAGCTACAGTTAGCAAAGCGATTTTTGACGGATCTGGAACGCCCCGACAACATGTCGCCAAGGAAAATAGCAGTTCACACGGTATTGTACCAAATTCTTTATGAGGGATGATATGCTGTGGTTAAAGGACAGGAACAGAGCGCACAAGATCGTTTTAGATCCGGACAAGCAAATAAACATGTTAAGCAGTTGCCATGACAGACTAGGACACCGCGGATTCTACGCTACGTGCTCATAATCACACAACGGTTTTGGTGGCCGCAGATGCAAGACGATATCAAATGGTACATCAAGTCCTGTTGCGAATGCCAAGCGCGGCAATTACAGTTATACGCATCCCGCCCATCGTCGCAGAACCCGCACCAATTTTTCGCTAAAGTATACTTGGACACTATGCATCTGCCGTCGTCGAACCAATACAAGTACCTGGTCCAAGCGCACTGTTCCTAATGCACTATCCAGAATACCGCGCCCTACGTCGGGAAATGGCCAATGCTATAGGAGATTGGATCTTCGAAGACCTCATTTGTTGATGGGAAGCTTAGTCGAAATAGTAACGACAAACGGAGCACCCATCATCCGCGCGGTTGCGCATTTGGCAAAGAAGTACCAGATTAACCACATCCGCATATCAGGTTACAACTCACATGCTAACGGAATTGTAGAACGCAGCCACTACGACGTCCGACAAGCCCTAGTCAAAGCAAGTGACAGATCCAACTGGGCCCCGGTGCTACATTCAGTCTTCTGGTCTGAACGCGTCACGGCAAGACGTCACATGGGAGTATGCCCTATTTTGCGGTCACCAGCACACATCCACTACTTCCGCTCAATATATCGGAAGCTACGTACCTACTACGCCGCCCAATGCATTCCTGTCAACAACCGAGCTCATCGCCCGACGCGCCACAGAACTACAGAAGTGTCATGCACAAACAGAGGTTTTTGAAGAGCAAGGTCTACAAAGCGCGCATAGCAGCGGCTTTACGATTCGAAAAAGAGCACCCAACGGTAATTCGGGACTTTGACTTCAAACGTGGCGCACTAGTCTTGGTCCGCAACACTGCAATAGAGAAGTCACTAAACAGAAAAATGCGCCCGCGCTACATCAGCCCATACGTTGTCCTACGTCGCAACCGCGGCGGCGCATATCTCCTTTGCGAACTCGACAGAACAGTACTCGACCGACCATACGCAGCATTCCGCATTATTCCGTACTTTGCGAGGCACGGATAAGCATACCGGACAATGTATTAGACGTGTCGGAAGAACGCATGTGGCAAATGGCAGGACTCCTACTCACAAGGCGACGATGATCCACCAGCGCAAATCGTACCGGAAGAAGAACTCGCTGATGATCAGTCTGACCCGGAATCTGACATGGACGAGCCAAGACATCATTAAGCCTTCATCCTTTGCACCCTTTCATTCACTTATCGTTTCATTTTCGTAGATAGAAATGCACAGCACATTTCCGCGCTAGGACAAGCGCGCTCATTTTCTTTTCTTTATTTCTTTTATCTTTCTGTTGTTTCCGCTTACACTTATTCCGCTCACTCTACTTACTAATTTACTTACTCAAACTTTCGAAGAACCGCAAACCACACACAACTAGCATTGTCTGAGGCAAAAAGAAATAACAAGATACAAAGAAATTAAGGCGACGGAGCAGGCGAAGCCGGCGAGCTCACGACCACATTGTCCTTAGCACCCTCAACAACCGACTCCTTCTCGACAACTTCTTCCGCCCCGTTTCTGCAATCGCAATCTCCGCTTCCTCACTTTTGTGTTCCTCCGCCGGCTGTTGTTCGGAGATGCCTCGTTGTGGTTCGTTCTAAGTCAACAGTGACAAGCGAGTCTCGTCGCTCCGCTGACAATTGGCAAAGTACGATGACGAAGGTTCTTTGTGACGGACGAAGCCGATGACGAAGTAAGAGTAGTTTGAGATCGATCATGTGAGAGCAAAACTCGTCTAAGTTGGAACTGGAGTTACTCTAACAATACATGGGGTTTATATAGACCAGGGAACAAAGGAACATAAGGGAATGGAAACGATAGCTACCTGAGAAAGGAAATGTGAAGGTGGCTATGAAAGGAGATAGCGTCCAAGCTGTACAGTGCGCAGTTTAAGGGAAAACGTGGGTATGAAACAGTCCGTTGAGACGGGGCTGAAACGAAGAGGAAACTGTAACATTACCCCTTGTATGCGAGAAGTCAACGACTTCTACCAGGTGCGTCCAGCGTGACCTGCCGTGATGAAGACCAAGAATGACAATGTTGCCCCTTTCATAGTCCGCTGATCTGCCGTCTCAGCAAAAAAGCCGCCCACCCGCCATTGGAGACTTCGAACGCTAGTTGCAGTTGTTTTTGCCTGTGCTAGTGCTGAGTCTCTTTCTTCAATAGTGAGGGAGTGAGGTCAGTGGTGATGGTGAGCCCGGTGACAAAATCCAAAGGTTCGGCAAACTGGTTGTAGAGGACAAGTATTTCAGCAAGGCTGTCGCTGACATTTTGGAGCATTGCGTTACGAGGGCGGACAACGATGGGAGGTGTGATGGTGGCGGCGGGAGGTTCAATGAGTTCCACAGGATGTTCCTGCAGTTCAGGGAGGTCGGCGAAATCGAAATCGTCGATGGTGATGGTGGTCTCAACGAAGACCTCGAGGGGAAAGTCATGGGCAGCAGCGATGAAGGGCGAAAGGAGATCGATCAGTTCAATATAATAATGGCCACATGCGGTGACCAACAAGGCGAAGGTGAAAGCGGCGAAGTAAGCAACAATGGTGAAGGAAGACATTTCTGTTCGACTGCAAGAAGTTGGGGGTCCAATGTTGTCAAGGGCGTTCTTTTTATCCTTAATTGAATACCTTGTCATCCCAATTGACAGTTCAGAGTTCTCCATCCAGGGCCCGATAAGTGAATGTGGATGCACTGATACTGGGAACATATTCGAGTTCTTCATCAGATTCTTCTGATTCGTCTAGTTCGTTCCTGGTAGTGGTGGAAACTTCGTTTTCAGCAACCGATTCTGTTTCAGGGTTAATTTCCTGTGGTGCGATACTTTCGGGTGAATTGGGTATAGTGGGTCCACCTGTACTGTCAAATGCGTCTAAGAAATTGAGGCTCTCAAGTACTCTATTGAGGTTTGAGATTGCGTCTGGGAGTCGTCACATGGTAACCCATCTGCAGATTTCCATTTCTTTGCTAGCGTCGCTTAGCCGTTCTGCGAAATCAAATAGTACAGGGTCTTCTTGACGGAGGGCCGCTTTGGTGTATACGTCGTTGGTGTGGTTCAAAGGTCTGTTGGGCGATGGAAGGTAAGGTGACATTGCGTCTGGGTAGTATGGTAATTCTTCTGGATCGAATGTAAGATCCATATATTTCGGGAGATAGTGTAATCGGGCGTTGAATGGGATTTCAACATGTCCCTGTGGGTGCGTCGTATGTCCGTTAGAGAGTCTGGGAGTCTTGTAGGCAATTAATCGGGTTGCTAGGGTTTGAACGAAGTTGACTAATCGAGGTGGTTCTAAGGTGTTGATTGGAGGATAAGGAATGGGAAACGTAATGACTCGTCCTTTGAAGCTTTCGTATGGTTTCGGAGAATATCGTCCTCGAGTGGAAACAATATTCTTAGTGTATCTGATGTTTTGTTTGAGAGTTTGGCGTTGCGATAGCGAGACATGGGTTTCATAACTGTCTTCTGAGCTTATATGCTTTTAACACGTCCGCAGCATTGCTTAGATTGCGCTCGGGTTCCCAGGAGTTGTCGTTCGGACCGTATCCTTTCCATCTAACCAGATATTGATATCCTGCTCCGCGTTTCCGATGTGTGAGAATCGCTTCCACCTCAAACTCTTCTTGTCCGTTTACGAGATCAGGGGGTGGAGTAGTATAATTCGGTCCATGCGTTTCAGTTTCTCTATATGGCATAAGGAGTGATGTGTGAAAGACCGGGTGAATGCGCCATTGTTTCGGTAACTTGAGCTTATACGTTACTGGTCCTAGGACTTGTTCGACTATAAAGGGTCCTTCGCGTTTGGGCGCCAGTTTCTTAGATTGATATGGTATATTGAGGTTTCTATTTTCGAGCCATACTTTATCTCCTTGTACGAATTTGATTGCCTTGTCTCTGACTCGTCGCACGACCATCTGTCTTGCTAGTTCGTGTGTGGCTAGCGCTTCTTCTCTAGCTTTTCGTAGTAGCTGTAGGCGTTCCTCAGCAGCGGGTGTTGTCATTTTTTGTACAGCGGTTGGTAATGCGACGGGATTTGTTCCGTACATAAGTTGGAATGGGGAGGCTCTAACTGAGTCATGATGTCGATTATTGTGAGCAAATTCGTGATTGGGAGTAGTTGTTTCCATCTATGGGGTTCATTTGCACAAAATATTCGAAGGTATACTTCTAGTTCTTGATTAACGCGTTCTGTTTCTCCATCGGTCTGTGGATGATAGGCTGTGCTCATTCTGTGATCGATCCTAGTGTTTTCTGATTTCCTGGAAGACTTTAGCCGAAAATTGTGGTCCTCGATCCGATATGGTATATCGGGTAATCCAAAAGCGCTTTGAACATTTTCTGAGGATGTAAAGATCGGATGTTTTCATGCGTCGATTCGTTTTCTTGCAGGAGTAAGGATTACCCCTTCGTAAGACCCCCTGGTCCAACGTGACCGATCGAATCTATCCGTTTTGCCATAGGAAGATCGTATATAAAATCCAGTGCCGACTGCGAAATGGGTGAGTTGCTTTGGATACACTGGGTAGCAAGAGCCGGAGTGTTCGGTTGGAGTATTCCCTTTTCTTCGTTGGCAAAGGTAGCGCAACCTGTAACCCATTCTTTGAACATGTGTCTATACATTTCCTGGCCACCAGTCATTGCGTTGGAGAAGTTCAAGAGTTGTCATGCGCTCCTGGGTGTCCCGGCCTGAGGGATCGATTTCTGAACTGTTTTTGACGATTCTGCGTCCTGAGTATTTCCTTCGTCCGGGATTGTATGCTCTATCAAGTATCGAATGCTTCCATCAACCAACTGCCCATCTCCTGGAGTTTGGATATTAATTGGTGCGAGCGCGTTGAGTTCCGATACTTCGCTGATGTACCGTCCAAAGTATCGCCCTTGATGTGGCGGTTTTCATTTTCCTTGGGCGAGGTCCTGTGGCGATGATCGACCAATGAACTTATTTATCTGCGTAACATTGTCAACATCGTCTTGACGCATCCTCGCCTTTTATATGTCAGGTCGGTCGGCTTAGATCGTCTGCTCTCAACACTCGTGTGCCCGGTACCTGTTCGATCTCAGTTCAATTCTTGAGGGCCTCCTGGACCATCGTGCTTGTCCGAGGAGTTAATCGTCTGGGTTCCGTGACCCGATCGATCTCGGAGATTTTTGTGATCGCAGGTGACCATTATAGGATGTGCCGACCCATGAAGTACAGTCGCCATGCCTGCAGGTCCTTTTAATTATGCTAGTCGTTCCCGATCGTATAATCTGGTAATTCCGCTCTGTACGCGTCAACGCATGACCCAAATAACATCCCATGGGTGAAGCGTTCCTAGTTGATCTGCTCTGTTTAAGGCACTGCTCCCGTAGTTTTTATTCGCTGGAGTCCGTCTGAGAGGATAATATGGTCGAGTGGGGGTGGGTCATGCGTAAAAAAACGGGCAATGGAGGTAGACAACTTTGTCTTTAAGCTCCTCACACGCTTGTCTGACAAGTTGGCGTTCCAGTCAAAGAGTAAAACTTTCTTTGTTAGATCTGTTCAATGGTCTCGTCTATGGCCGCAAAAGTTGCCAATATAACCTCGATTAAAAGTTTTCCAATTCAAGGGAAGGATCTTGACTGTTAACGTGTGGTGTTGGGCCAGTCCGCGAATTCCTGCAAAGTTGACAGGAGTCCTATCTTGAAATGGTCCGGTTTGTAATGCATCAGCAAGATCTGAATTCGACTTCTTGAAACGCAGAATTACATTGCTCAAGTTTAAGAAGGTCCTTTTTCCCGTAGCCGCATGTTCAAAACACGTTCTGACGCTTCCCTCATTCTCTTCTTTTGTTTTTGCAAAGGATTAACGCAGTCATCCTATCCAATGCTGAGCCACCCTTCGTTATTCATATTCCTGGAAATATGCCGTTTCTCATCGTTTGGAAACGTTGCCAGGGAGTTGCCAAAGCCAACGAACATGAACTGTTGGTTCATATTATTCCTCAATTGGTTAGACACTGCCACTTTCCACTCTGTCACCCTCTTTGATTCGGCCGTTGTTGTATCCCAGGCCAGCTCAAGTTGGTAAAGTTTAAATTTGCACCTTCTAGTTTCATACATTAACTCGGAGACTAAGGGAATGGCTAGGCGTTCTTAATCGTCCATTCGTTTAAGTACCGGTCATCCTTGGCAAGGTCAAGTGCGGCCAGTTCCTTTTTAGAACAAAGAACAAATGGGGCTTTGCCTTGTGTTGATTAGACGTCTAACTGTACCCTTTAGCAAGTTGTTCTGTTAATCCATTCATCGATCGGTTGACGTTCCTCAGTGAAATGGGTTAGATTTTGTTGCCCTCGGCGGTTGAATCCTGTCTTAATTCTAGATCGCATATTCCCATGGGGGCGAGAAGAAATGGAAAACGTTCTGATGCTTTCTCTCAAAGGTGCGTGCAAAGAGTGTCAGAAGCCGGGCTAGCACCTATCCGGGTTGCTTCGTCTTCTTTTTTGTTGGTTCCCTGTTTCAATGCGCTGACTGCATGCCGATGTTTTTACCCACTGCTCCAATCTTCTTCTTCTCCCCTCTATTGTCGATTGTCTCAATGCCATGAGAAATGGTTTGGTGTCTTCAGTGATATCGTCGTCCATTCTGAGGTTTTCTTTCGCCAATCGATTGCAGGATTATGTGTTCTAACCCTCGGTATTCCCAAAAAAAAATATACTCGTTTGATCTATTAGATTTGGTCGATCCATACTCGTTCTTTTTGTACGTCTTTCCTTCAATAGGAGGTGTTGAGACAAGTGCGATTGCGTGACCTTTAAACCCATTTCTTGATGATTTTGTTTCTCCGTCAGCGTTCTTGCCTCTGATTGGTTGTTTTAATGGGTTCTTTACGGTAGATCCTTTTGATATTCGTTTTTCGTCCATGACGTTTCCTCTCTGCTCCACCTCACTGAGCGCCAAGATATTTCAGCAGGGTTTTATGGCCTGGGTCGTTTTGTCCACAGTGATAGCAACATTCGTTGATTATTTGAATCCACATATACCGAGTTCGAGTGTAACTGTCAATTTACTGGATGCCGTCAACCGCTTTTCTGGCGTCCTACTTCTTAAAAACCCGGATTCGAGCTCCTGAGGGTAATACTCTCTGCCGTTCTTCGTTCTTACTCTGGAAAGGAATTCTTTTCACAAATTAGTGCACAATGCGCCTCGGGCGGCTGATCTAGTTTCGATGGTCGTTTCATTCTATGCTCTGATAGAGCGATTTTGTGGGGAGGAGGATTGGACGGCCGTTGGGATGTTCCCCATGTTTGGGCAGTCACCTTGATATGTTGCCCCTGTGTTCCACATCTGCAACACTGCCGTTTTTTCGGTTATTCCTCCCTTCTTGCGGCACCGAAAGACGTAACTGTGCTCATCAGTCATTAATTCCCTGATCCAGCATGGACGTCAGCCTGGTAGAAGTCGGTGACTTCTCGCATACAAAGGGGGTAATGTTACAGTTTCCTCTTCGTTTCAGCCTCCTGTCTCAACGGACTGTTTCATACCCATCGTTTTCCCTTAACTGCGCACTGTACAGCTTGGACGCTATCTCCTTTCATAGCCACCTTCACATTTCCTTTCTCAGGTAGCTATCGTTTCATTCCCTTTATGGTTTCCTTTGTTCCCTGGTCGTATATAAACCCCCATGTATTGTAGAGTAACTCCAGTTCCAACTTAGACGAGTTTTGCTCTCAACAATGATCGACTTCAACACTCTTTTCTCATCGTTCTCTAAAAACCTTCGTCATCGCTTGACTTAGCGTCTAGACCCTTGTCCAGTGGCTGGGAGCGGACCGAGACTCTGCTTGTCACTGTTGACTTAGAACGAACCACAACGAGGGCATCGTCCGTAACAACAGCCGGCGGGAGGAACACAAAAGTGAGGAAGCGGAGATTGCGATTGCAGAAACGGGGGCGGAAGAAGTTGTCGAGAAGGAGTCGGTTGTTGAGGGTGCTAAGGACAATGTGGTCGTGAGCTCGCCGGCTTCGCCTGCTCCGTCGCCTTAATTTCTTTGTATCTTGTTATTTTCTTTTTGCCTCAGACAATGCTAGTTGTGTGTGGTTTGCGGTTCTTCGAAAGTTTGAGTAAGTAAATTAGTAAGTAGAGTGAGCGGAATAAGTGTAAGCGGAAACAACAGAAAGATAAAAGAAATAAAAGAAAAGAAAAATGAGCGCGCTTGTCCTAGCGCGGAAATGGTGCTGTTGCATTTCTATCTACGAAAATGAAACCGATAAGTGAATGAAAGGGTGCAAAGGATGAAGGCTTAATGATGTCTTGGCTCGTCCATGTCAGATTCCGGGTCAGACTGATCATCAGCGAGTTCTTCTTCCGGTACGATTTGCGCTGGTGGATCATCGTCGCCTTGTGAGTAGGAGTCTGCCATTTGCCACATGCGTTCTTCCGACACGTCTAATACATTGTCCGGTATGCTTATCCGGTGCCTCGCAAAGTACGGAATAATGCGGAATGCTGCGTATGGTCGGTCGAGTACTGTTCTGTCGAGTTCGCAAAGGAGATATGCGCCGCCGCGGTTGCGACGTAGGACAACGTATGGGCTGATGTAGCGCGGGCGCATTTTTCTGTTTAGTGACTTCTCTATTGCAGTGTTGCGGACCAAGACTAGTGCGCCACGTTTGAAGTCAAAGTCCCGAATTACCGTTGGGTGCTCTTTTTCGAATCGTAAAGCCGCTGCTATGCGCGCTTTGTAGACCTTGCTCTTCAAAACCTCTGTTTGTGCATGACACTTCTGTAGTTCTGTGGCGCGTCGGGCGATGAGCTCGGTTGTTGACAGGAATGCATTGGGCGGCGGTAGTAGGTACGTAGCTTCCGATATATTGAGCGGAAGTAGTGGATGTGTGCTGGTGACCGCAAAATAGGGCAATACTCCCATGTGACGTCTTGCCGTGACGCGTTCAGACCAGAAGACTGAATGTAGCACCGGGGCCCAGTTGGATCTGTCACTTGCTTTGACTAGGGCTTGTCGGACGTCGTAGTGGCTGCGTTCTACAATTCCGTTAGCATGTGAGTTGTAACCTGATATGCGGATGTGGTTAATCTGGTACTTCTTTGCCAAATGCGCAACCACGTGGATGATGGGTGCTCCGTTGTCCGTTACTATTTCGACTAAGCTTCCCCATCAACAAATGAGGTCTTCGAAGATCCAATCTCCTATAGCATTGGCCATTTCCCGACGTAGGGCGCGGTATTCTGGATAGTGCATTAGCGAACAGTGCGCTTGGACCAGGTACTTGTATTGGTTCAACGACGGCAGATGCATAGTGTCCAAGTATACTTTAGCGAAAATTGGTGCGGGTTCTGCGACGATGGGCGGGATGCGGTATAACTGTAATTGCCGCGCTTGGCATTCGCAACAGGACTTGATGTACCATTTGATATCGTCTTGCATCTGCGGCCACCAAAACCGTTGTGTGATTATTGAGCACGTAGCGTAGAATCCGCGGTGTCCTAGTCTGTCATGGCAACTGCTTAACATGTTTATTTGCTTGTCCGGATCTAAAACGATCTTGTGCGCTCTGTTCCTGTCCTTTAACCACAGCATATCATCCCTCATAAAGAATTTGGTACAATACCGTGTGAACTGGCTATTTTCCTTGGCGGACATGTTGTCGGGGCGTTCCAGATCCGTCAAAAATCGCTTTGCTAACTGTAGCTTTTCTTCGTCCCTCGATGTGGTCTCGCTCCTCCACGGGAATACTCCTTCGTACGTGTTGTCCTCTTCTCCTTCAGGCACCTGTGATCGCTTGTTCTCCGATGGCAGTGTATGTGGATTGGTCAAACAATAGGCTGTGACCAGCTTTCCACATTTTTCCTTGATCTTTCCTAAGCTCGCTCCTGGCTTCTTTTCTTGCTCTTTTGACTTCCGACGCTGTGGTAGACTTGCCTGCTGTATGAATGCTTGGGGTGACGCGGTGTTGATCTGATGCATGAACCCGTAGAGATTATCAATCCAATTGTCGAATTCTTCCTCTTCCTTAGTGTCAGGTTCCTCATCCAATGGTTGCCGTGGCCGTCTAGATAGTCCGTCGGGTGCATGAAGTTGGCCAGGCACATGTACTAGCTTAAAATGGAAGGTGAGGATCGACAAGATCCATCGGTTTATCGACGCTGATGGGGCGATATCCGGATTCTGAAGCATGTCTTTGATGTAACGCGCGTCGACTTCCACAATTAAGTTCCGGACTCCTATGAGATAGAGCTTGAGCGCTTTCAGCGTGCGGAACAGTCCGTAAATTTCCAACTTTGGCTGCGAAAAGCACGCTTCTCTCTCGTTTAGTGTGATGGATCCGAAGCGGTTGTAGTACCGGACCGATGGCTTGTCAGGGTCGCATTGACACAGGAAAAATCCCACGGCGATCCAAGAGGTATCCACGGCTAAGATCACTGGTGCGTCGGACTTGTAGTTGATGGGTCGCAGTGCGGGCGAAGTGAGGAGGGCTTGTTTGAGAGCTTCTTGTGCGGCTTTTTCTTCTTCTCCGAAGGTGAATGGTACGTCCTTTCTGGTCAGCGCTACCAATGGACTTGCTTTGCGGGCAAAGTTCTTGATGAATATGCGCGCTACTCCTACGGTTCCTAGGAATGCGCGGACTTCGGGTAAAGATGTGCACGGGGCCCAGTTCTTGACTGCAGCGAGTAGGTCCTTCTCGGGTTTGCGTCCTTCATACGTGCATAAATGTCCTACCACAGTGATCGAGGGCGCACATAACACTAGTTTCTTTCCGGAGAAAGTGCCGCCTGCGTACTTCATACGTTGCACCACTTGGTTGAGACCTTGGAAGTGCTCCCATACGAAGCGTCGGATACCCAGGTTGTCCGGTATTGTCTCATAGGTACCGTCGTTTCGTTCGTAGCGCGTGGGTGGGCCTTTGACCGGTATGTCGTCGATGTACGGAATTGTGAGGTCTGGTATTTCCGGTTGTAGGATGCAAGTGACGTCGTCATGGAAGATCGGGACCGAGTTCGTCCATCCCATAGGCAACGTGGTTAGGCGCATGGCTCCGAAGGGTGTCTGGAAGGTTGTTAAGTCACACGAGTCCTTGGCCAACGGTTGCTCATCGTATCCGACAAACAGGTCCAACATTGCGCCGCATGTGCGGCCTGCGAAATTCTCCGCTAAGTGTTCCGGGATCGGCGTGACTCCCGAGTGTCGGATGGTGACCGCATTGAGTGGTTCCAGCGAGTGTACGAGCCGCAGCTTCCCAGTTTTCTTCAGTATGCAAAACCAGCGAGACCTGTATGATGAGTTGGAGGGTTCGTAAACTCTGGCGGCGATCTTGGTTCGGATGATGTCGCATATCTGATTGTATAATCCCGGCGGAATTGGAATATTGCGCTGAACCCAAGGTGTATGTGGAACTGTCGGAATATCTACCAGCAGAAAGAACTCCGTTTTGAACTTGCCTCGCTCGCTGTCATCCCAGGCGAATGCCTGGTCATGCTTTACCATAAATTTGTGCATCAGTTTTGTTTCTTTGGGCCATAGAAATTCGCTTCCGTGTTCTTGCTCCAGTGTTCTCTTTTGTTCTTCTGTGTATCGCCCAAATGGCGTAAATTCCAGTGGCGTCGTGCTTAGCTTTGGTAGGTTGGCGAGTGGATCGCCCTTGATTTCGCGAGTGATTCTGAATTCCTTCGGTAACTGACTGATGATGGGTTTTACTTTCTTAGCGACGGGTTTGTATTTCTTCTTTTGCGCGGATAGGAGGATGGGTGATATATTATCGCGACGCGGGTTTGCGTTGGTTGTTACAGTGCATAGGGTGTGTGCTGCAGAAGTCTGTTGGTGCATAGCTGATGGCGTAGTGTGGTTATCGCGGACTATGGTGGCGTTTATGTATGCTTGTGTGAGTGGGTCGCAGCCATCGGTTTCGACTTCGTGTAAACTTAGCGTGGCACCAAGATAAAGACGAGCCAAGTTGTTATTGGTATCGGGCTCAGTAGTATTTACATGATTGACAGGTGGTAAAGATGGTACTGCAGCGTATGCTTGAATACCTAACGGCTTCTGGGTATGCGAGTCCATCATTAGTATACAAGCTACCTCTCCATGAGTTTGTGTCAATTCCTCGAGGTCTGCTGAAAATCCGCCTGTTCTTTTTCGCACATATGGTACTTGGGTCGGCTGCGGGGCATCATTGGGATGGTTACTACCGCGTTGCTGTTTGGATTGTGGATTGTGATGGTCTGATCCTCGTTGCTATAGTTGTGTACTATTGAGCGCGTTAGCACGTCAAATGGGCGGCCGAGCAAGATGTCGTAGGCGGGGGAGCGGATAACGTGGACTTGGAAGTATAAATCGATGTTGCCTATGCGGAACGGGATATTGTTAGCAATTCCGAGCGACGTGTCTACTTCACCATTTGCGGCCTCCATATCTATTTTAATCGTCGGGTTGTACGGAATCCCGAGCTGGTTGCAAACCGCTTCTGACATGCAGATTATTGAGCATCCAGGGTCCACCACGCAATTGACCTCTGCACGTTCATCCACCAGGCCTTGTACGCAGCGGATTTGCTGTGACTCCTTCGCGACTTGTAGGTGAGGTTTGCCGGGTCCTTCGACGCTATAAAAGGCCTCTGCCAAGTCTGGCATGGCGTATACTTCGCGCACGGTGTTGGCGCCATATAGGTGCGCGTCCGCAAATGTTGCGGGTGTTGCTTGCATCGGGACCGGAATACGTCGCGGAGTTAGATACTCGTGAAGCTTGGCACGGAGGTCTGGCGATACTGCCAGTAGCTCTTCGTAGCTCATATGCGTCGTGTGACTTTGCAATGTGCGTTTGAAGACATGTTGTACCAGTTTTTCGTTTTGCGCCGGTGAGAGGGTTGTGTATGTCGCGTCGCGGTGTTTTGGAAGCGAGGCATATGGTCGATCCGAAGGCGGTTGGTAGTTGGCGTCGCGGACGTCGGCGAACGGATGCGCCGTGGGTGTTTCCTTTGATACTTCGGGCGATACTATTTCCGTCGGCCTATCTGTGTCCCTAGTTCCTTTGTGAACTACTCCCTTCCCCTTCGTGCGTGGCAGAATCTCGACTCTGTCCAGTACTGTCTTCTTTCGCATTTGCAAAGCGACTAGCCTGCGCTGTAGTTGCTCTTCTTCGTCCTCCGTGTCCTCGACCATTGCGTGGTATGCCATGACGGGGGTGGCGGTTGAGAGCGTATCGGTGTTGTTGTTACATGCTGTATAGTACATTGCGGGCTGGATGCTCGCTGTTGTCTGGGTTGGTTCCGCGCGTCGGTGATATTTGTCTATGTTCTCTTTTATTGTATTTCCTTGGTTGTATCGCAGAATGTAGCTGCCTGTTGGCGCGACGATGCGACCGTCCGCACTTTTTGCAATTTTCCCATTTGCCATGTATCGCTCAACTTCTGGGCAGTGGCTTATATAATGCGCGAGGTCCCTGCAAAAGTTGCATCCGCGGGATCCTAGCGGTGTTGCATTAGTGCCTGTTCCTGGTGGACCGTACAAGCGAGTTTGCGGCGCGCGATTGTTGTTGGCCGTCATTACCTGTGTTAGTGACATTACCATGCTTTGACCTAGTTTCTCGAACATTGCCACCATATCTTCTTGCTTGACGTACTGCGTGGCTGAGGGTGACTCCGACTTGAGTGGGGGCGGTGCGGGGGACTTGGACTTGATAGCGTACAACGGACCCGCGGTTTTATTGATGAGCTTGTCGTAGAAGGATTGCCCTTGGATGACTTCTTGGGCCGCCGCTAATGTTTGTTCTAATGAAAAGGGGTCGCCGCGATGCACGTTGGGGAACTGGCTCCGCATCCATCGATACATTTCTGTGGCTACGTCCACTTGGAATCCCTTGAAGAAATATTCACTTTGCTGTCGTACGGATAGCCACTCGTGGCTAATGAGGTACTTTGTGATTACTAAAAACCGCTGGTAATAGCTGCACAGGCTTTCTGCGGTTTTAATGCCAAGCCTTAGGGTTTCTTTGATTAGCCGCTCTAAATGATCCTGCGTGTACTGCCGTTCGCTGATAACGCCGCTGTATAATTTTTGGATCAATGCTTTGAAAGCTTCGTACGTTGCTGGTGCGGGAAAGGTTTCCACGGATCCCCATAGTTTGTATTCTGTGTCTTCCAGGTAGCGGAGCGTGTAGGTTTTCTTATCTTCGTCGTCGGTTACATCTGTTTCCCGGAATAATATTTCCAGTTCCGCGAAATAGCGGGGCAGGCGTCGCGGCTGCGTGGAAACAAAGCGCGGTGCGGACGGACTGTATTGTGTTGGCATTGATTTTTGCGAAGCTGAGCTGGTGGCCATTGCGACTGGTATAACTTGTGCGGTTTGTGACGGGTGAAATAGGTCTGCGAGCGGGCTGGAACTGTAGAAATTGGCGGGAAGGCTACTGAATGCGATTTTATTGTGTGGGGGCGACGGGTGCGGGCTTATCAATGGTGATGTAGTGGGCGGGCTGCTGGAGCGATCGCTGTCTTGTTTGTCCGCTGGTTGCGTGAAGTCTTGTGAAACGCGAGGTGTGCTTTGATCCGCTGTCTCGGAACTGGCTGTGTGTGAGGAAGATGCTGCGGATTGCGTGAGTAACTTGTTGATCTTTTCGTTTCGCTGAAACTCCGGTGATAATCCTAGATTGCGACGGGATTGGCGACCAAAGGCGCTAGTATGCTTGAATATTTCTGTGAGGGCTTTCCCCGGGTCCTGATGTAATAGCTGCTGTGCGGTTTTGGCTCCTTGTTTTAGCGAATTGTACCAATCGGCGACTACATTGCCAGTGGACGGTGATACTGCGAGATGTCCGGGAAATTCCCACTCGTGAGGTGATTCCAGCGGAGTTGACGGCTGAATTTTCTTGGAAAAAGCCTCACTGGGGCAGCCAATATAATAACACTATATCCTATCAGAGCGACAGGAAGTGCGGGGTTTGTGAGCTTTGTCAAAGAAGTTCTCGTCAATCCGGTGATGATCAGAGGCGCGGTGCGAAGTAAGAGCTGTGGGGCGACGGAAGATGCAGATATGCGAAGGGCGCAAAGTGGTGCGACGGGTGAGATCGATATGCCATGGCAATGACGCTGTGCGACGGATGAGACCGATGTGCGACAGCAATGACGCTGTGCGACGGATGAGACCGATGTGCGACAGCAATGACGCTATGAATAACGAGGGTGTGGTCGGTTTCGATGTCTGACTCAATGAAGTGGCAGGCGTGAAACGAGAGATAAAGGTTATAGATTGTCAAGAAGGAAGGTGTTAAAATGAGTGCGGCGGTACAGTATGTTATATTCTGCTACGAAATAAGATGATATATATACTTTTTGCTACCTACTGATACGAGTTGACTCCGAATTCTTCTGCGTCATGCTTGGTGGCCTACTATCCCAATTTGTTATCCTGAAAGGCGCCGTCCAATGTAGTTTAGTGCGCGAGCCTTTTGCTAGTCTTTTTCCCTGTTGCAAACCCGTAGCAAGATCCTGACTGTTGACGGATACAATAGCCGATGATCAACCTCCGGTGTCTTATGCGATAAGCGTTGGTATATGCTTTTAGCGCGGTTTGTCCCTGTTGCCACTACTCCCGAACTGTACGTTTTGTGTTTGGCTGCTGATCGACGCTACCGTCGGTGAAGATTTTCCTCCGGTTAACCAAGTTTGTCTATAGCTTGTAGATGCGTGGCTAAAATGGTCTCGATCGTGGTATTTTGGGCGCGAGCTTATCTAGCGCGGAAGTGGCAGTGTCATGGCTAATCTTAATGCGGCGGACGGCGTTCAACGGTAGTTTTCAAGTGATCGATGCTAGTTGGCGCGGTCAGGTAGTGCTGGTTTCGCATGCGGTATTGCGGGGGTTTGTCTTGCGACTCTGGACAGTTTGCGTTGCGGATGAGCGCGGGACTTGACTGCGAAGGCGATCGGACGTGTAATGGTGTCAGATAGTTAGCCATGGGTTCAGTGCGTGTATAGTTCCGGCGCTGGTAGGACTTCTCTCGCATAGCTTAACGCATACACGTGACGATGACTCTACACAGTCACCGCGGAACACCGCTCATCAACGCTATCTCCTTTCATAAGCCACCTTCATATTTCCTTTCTCAGGTAGCTATTGTTTCATTCCCTTTACAGTTTCCTTTGTTCCCTGATCGTATATAAACCCCATGTACCGTAGAGTAACTCTAGTTCCAACTTAGACAAGTTTTGCTCTCAACAACGTTCAACTTCAACGCTCTTCTCTCTCATCGTTCTCTAAGACCTTTGTCATCATTTGACTTAGCGTCTAGACCTTTATCCAGTGGCTGGGAGTGGACCGAGACTCTGCTTGTCACTGTTGACTTAGAACAAACCACAACGAGGGCATCATCCATAACATATTTAAACTACACACAGCCACTGGTATCTAAAAAACTATACAGGTGGGAAGACGGAAAATTTGAACGGGAATACTTGGAAAAGCTGGAATGAAATTGGCAGAAGTGGAAAGGAAATTGTCAAGAAGTGGAATGAGTGGATCCTGATTGTGTGGAACCTGATCCTTGAAGAGGGGGTTATGTTACAATTTCTTATTTCCTTTATTTTCTTTGATTAGATAAGGACACAGCCATGGGAGGGTTAGGTCAGCACTGCAAGGTGACTGAGTCATTGAGAGTCTAAGAGGGAAGAGTCACATGACTGACTCATGGAGGACATGAGGCAAAAGGTATATAAGGAGGGGTTAGTAGGTAGTGTACCTTAGCCTTATGATTGTTTCTGTCATACACAGTGCAACTATCACTCTTCTCTCACTTCTTCTCAAACCTTGAGGTTTTGTTGGAACAACCTTCTAACAAGACTGGCCTGATCAATCTAATATCTGCCTTTCCATTGATGGTTATTTTGATCATAATGGTACCTATGCCTAGTATCTGTAAAGTTTTACCTTTAGCAGCATTTTGTACAACTAAGATCCATGATGACTCATTTCCTTTACATTTCACACAATTATTGCAATGAGAAAAATAATGTATATTTTCATTATATACATCTATACTACCATGTCACTGTGAAAAGCATTTAGTAGTTTCTCTATTGACAAATGAATGACTTAACTCGTCACTGAGGCTTACAGCATTGTCATCAAATAATGGATCCATTGGTTTGTCAACAGGATCCATTGGGATGTTATAATCATTTTCACCTCCCTCAAATAGTGTTTCTTCCAAAACATCAGATGGGTTTCCCACAGTTGAATAATCAAGATCTGTAGCAGATCTTTTATGTTTGGGGGGTGGTTCAAAGAGTATTTCATCTTTTGTGATGGTGTCAAGTATTTTCAATGTCTCTGTCATTGGTGTGATGCCAATGTGCTCAGCAAGTGTTCTAGTTTTGTTAGAATGTTTCCACATTCCCTTACAGGTTTGTGACTGGCCTGTGAATCTGGCAGCTGGTGGAAACATTTGGGCTTGTACATTTTGTGCTGCAATGGAAAGAGCTAGAGATATGATCTCAATGGCATTATGCTCCTGATCAGATTCAGGAGGAACATCTGCTTCTTGGGCGCATTTTATTCCCTTGCCTCTGAAACCCTTGCAAGGGCAAGGTCTTTGATCTTTGGATTCATCGGAACCCTGATGCTGGTTGTTGTCATCCTTTTTCTGATTATTCCATGATGCATCTTTCTCCTTTCTCTTTACTCCACTGAGTTTATTAGCTTTGTCTCTCAAGTTATATTGCTGTTTCATTGCATAGCCTCTGTGATATTCTCTAATAATGGAATTGGAGATTGTTTCAAAGGTAAATTTTTCTGTTCCATATAATTAGAACATAGCAGTGGAAACAGTGGTCCATTCCTTTGGAAGAGCAGCTGTGAGTATGAGAGCCTGCATAAAATCAGGGATATTGACTTTGTCTTCCCTGAGCTGTGCAAAGTACAATCCTAGCCTCTCAATCTCAGGTACAGGATCTTTCCCTGAGAGTTGGAATTTGACCGTTTTTTTGAAAATGATCAAAATTAGTGCTGGAGTCATACTTTGAGATGTAGAGTGCCAAGACCTGAGTTGTTTAGTTTCTGCCATTCTTGAAGTTCTTTCTTATATTCCAAAGCGGCTGCAGCAGTGAGTGCGGGAGTAGCAGTGTCAGTGGGAGGAGATGGTTTGGGAAAAGAGAGATTGATGATGGACCATGATCTGATGTGAAGTAAGTAGGACTTCATTCTTTCTGCCCAGACTCAAGTAGTGTTACAGTTTCTTCTTTGTTTTGTCTTCCTGTTTCCAAGTACTGTTTCATATCCATCATTTCTCCTTAACTGCGCATTGTACAGCCTGGACGCTATCTCCTTTTGTAGTTACCTTCATATTGTTATGGACAATGCCCTCGTTGTGGTTCGTTCTAAGTCAACAGTGACAAGCAGAGTCTCGGTCCGCTCCCAGCCACTGGACAAAGAATTCAGACGCTAAGTCAAATGATGACAAAGGTCTTGAGAACGATGAAGAAAGAGAGCGTTGAGGTCAATCAATGTTGAGAGCAAAACTCGTCTAAGTTGGAACTAGCGTTGCTCTACAGTACATGGGTTTATATATGTTTAAAGAACAAAAGAAACTATAAAAGGAATGAAGCAATGACTACCTGAGAAAGGAAATGCGAAGGTAGCTATGAAAGGAGATAGCGTCCAGGCTGTACGATGCGCAGTTTGAGAAGAAATGATGAGTATGAAACAGTCCACTGAGACAGGAGGACGAAACGAAAGAGAAACTGTAACATTACCCCCTTTGTATGCGAGAAGTCACTGACTTCTACCATGCAGATGTCCATGCATGATCCTGCCGTGACTCAAGCCAGGTGACGATGTTGCCCAGGTCTGCTGCTGCCGTTTCAGCCCGCCATTGGAGACTTTGAACTGCTAGTTGTAATTGTTTTGCCTGTGCTAGCATTGAATCTCTCTCTTCGAGAGTAAGGGAATGGGGGTCGGCGGTGATGGTGAGTCCTGTGACAAAGTCCAACGGTTCAGAGAATTGGGCGTAAAGAACGAGTATTTCAGCGAGGCGGTCGCTGACATTTTGAAGCATTGCGTTGCGAGGGCGGATGACGATGGGAGGCGTAGTGACGGTGGCAGTAGGTTCGATAAGTTCTGCAGGGTGTTCGTGCAGCTTGGGGAGGTCGGCGAAATCGAAGTCATCGATGGTGACAGTGGTCTTGACAAAGACCTCGAGGGGAAAGTCATGGGTGGCGGCAATGAAGGGCGACAACAAATTAACTGGTTTGATATAATAGTGGCCACATGCGGTGACCAACAAGGCAAGGCGAGGGCGACGAAGTAGGCGATGGTGGTGAAGAAAGACATTGTGCAAGCGTATGAAGTTGGGGATCTAACACTGCCAGAGGCATCCTTTTATGGTCAATCAAATACTTTGTCATCCCAATTGACAGTTCGGAGCTCTCCATCTGGGGACTGATAAGTAAATGTGGATGCTCTGATGCTGGGAACATATTCGAGTTCTTCATCAGATTCTTCTGATTCGCTTAGCTCGTTCCTGGTTGTGGTAGAAACCTCGTTCTCAGAATCCGATTCTGTTTCAGGATTGATGTCCTGTGGTGCAATACTTTCGGGTGAATTGGGTATAGTGGGCCCGCCTGTGCTGTCAAATGCGTCTAAGAAATCAAGGCTCTCAAATACTCTGTTGAGGTTTGAGATTGCGTCTGGGAGTTGTTGAGCAGCGGCCCATCTACAAATTTCCATTTCCTTGCTAGCATTTCCTAGCCGTTCAGCAAAATCGAACAGTATAGGATCTTCCCAGCGGAGGGCCGCTTTGGTGTATACATCGTTGGTGTGGTTTAAAGGTCTATTGGGCGACGGGAGGTAGGGTGACATTGCATCTGGATAGTATGGTAATTCTTCCGGATCGAACATAAGATCCATATATTTCGGAAGATAGTGTAATTGGGCATTGAATGGGATTTCAACATGTCCCTGTGGGTGCGTCACATGTCCGTTAGAAAGTCTGGGAGTCTTGTAAGCAATTAATCGGGTTGCTAGGGTTCGAATGAAGTTGACTAATCGAGGTGGTTCTAAAGGGTTGATCGGAGGATGGGGAATGGGAAATGTAATGATTCGTCCTTTGAAGCTTTTGTATGGTTTCGGAGAATATCATCCTCGAGTGGAGCAATATTTCTTAGTGTATCGGATGTTTTGTTTGAGAGTTTGGCAGTTGCGATAACGGGACATGGGGTTTTACAATTGTTGTCTGAGTTTATATGCTTGCAAAATGTCCGCAGCATTGCTTAGATTGCGCTCAGGTTCCCAGGAGTTGTCATTCGGGGCCATATCCTTTCCATTTGACCAAATATTGATGTCCTGCTCCGCATTTTCGATGTGTGAGAATCGCTTCCACCTCAAACTCTTCTTGTCCGTTTACGAGATCAGGGGGTGGAGTAGTATAATTTGGTCCATGCGTTTCAGTTTCTCTATATGGCATAAGGAGTGATGTGTGAAAGACTGGGTGAATGCGCCATTGTTTCGGTAGCTTGAGTTTATATGTTACTGGTCCTAGTACTTGTTCGACTATAAAGGGTCCTTCTTGTTTAGGTGCTAGTTTTCTAGACTGATATGGAATATTGAGATTTCTGTTTTCGAGCCATACTTTGTCTCCTTGTACAAATTTGATTGCTTTGTCTCTAACTCATCATGCAACCATCTGTCTTGCTAATTCGTGTGCAGCTAGTGCTTCTTCCCTAGCTTTTCGTAATAGCTGTAAGCGTTCTTCAGCGGCAGGTGTTGTCATTTTCTGTATGGCGGTTGGTAATGCAACGGGATTCATTCCATACATGAGTTGGAACGGGGAGGCTTTAACTGAGTCATGATGTCGATTATTGTGAGCAAACTCGGCGATTGGGAGTAATTGTTTCCATTTATGAGGTTTGTTTGCACAGAATATTCAAAGGTATACTTCTAATTCTTGGTTAACACATTCTGTTTCTCCGTCGGTCTGTGGGTGTTAGGCTGTGCTCATTCTGTGATCGATCCCTAGCGTCTTTCTGATTTCCTGGAAGACCTTAGCTGAAAATTGTGGTCCTCGATCCGAGATGAGTATGTCGGGTAATCCAAAGCGTTTGAATATTTCTGAGATGTAAAGATCGGCTGTTCCTAATGCGTCGATGGTTTTCTTGCAAGGAATAAGAATTACCCCCTTCGTAAGACCATGGTCCACTGTGACCAGAATTGAATCATATCTGTCTGCGATAGGAAGATCTGTAATGAAGTCTAATGTGACTTGTTGAAAAGGGCGAGTTGCTTTGAATCCAATAGGTAGAAGGGCCGGGGTGTTTGGGTGAGTATTTACTTTCATCTGTTGGCAAGTGGCGCAGCCAGTAATCCATTCTTTGACATGTCTATACATTCCTGGCCACCAGTAATCACGTTGTAGAAGTTCAAGGGTTTTCATGCGTCCTGGGTGTCCTGAAGTGAGCGATTCATGAACTGTCTTGACAATTTGTGTCCTGAGCATCCCATCATCTGGGATGTACGCTCTATCAATATATCTGATGATCCCGTCAACGAATGCCCAGTCTTGGAGCTTGGATTTGATCGGTGGAGCGCGTTGAGTCTCAATAACCTCAATGATCGTTTGTCCAAAGCTATCACACAAAGTAGCATTCCTAATTTCCTGGGCAAGATCCATAGCAATGAGATGGATAAATCTATTGTCTGGTAACATTGTCACATCGTCTTGAGCATCCTTGCCTTTCATGTGATCAGGTCGGCAAGAGAGGGCATCTGCTTCGAACATTTTGGTGCCAGGTACATGTTCGATTTTCAAGTCAAATTCCGAGAGCATCATGGACCATCGTGCTTGTCGAGGAGTTAATCACTGGGGTGACCGATAGAATAAAAGATTTTTATGATCGCAGTGAACCACTATGGAATGTGGCGATCCATGAAGTAAATGTTGCCATGCCTGTAGTCCCTTAATGATTGCTAGTAGTTCTCTATTGTAAATCTGATAATTCTGTTCTGTAAGTGTCAGGGCATGCGAAATAAATCCACATGGATGAAGTATTCCGGTTGTATCTGCTTGTTTAAGCACTGCTCCAGTAGCTTTGTTTGAGGCGTCTGTCTGAAGGATAAATGGTTGAGTCGGGTCGGGCATGTGTAAAACGGGCATGGAGGAGAACTTGTCTTTAAGCTCCTCAAACACTGTCTGACAAGTGGTTGTCCAGTCAAAGAGTAAACCTTTCTTTGTTAGATCTGTTAATGGTTTTGCGATGGTGGCAAAGTTGCCAATAAACCTCTGATAGAAGTTTCCGAATCCAAGGAAGGATCGGACTTGTTTAACTGTTGTTGGTGTTGGCCAGTCACGAATTCCTGCAAGTTTAACAGGATCCATTTGAATGTGTCCGGGTGTAATGATCATGCCAAGAAATTCGACTTCTTGAACACAAAATTTGCATTTCTCGAGTTTCAGGAATAAGTCATTTTCCTGTAGGCGATTCAAAACGCATTCTGTATGCTCTCGCATTTCTTCTTTTGTTTTTGCACAGATCAAGATGTCATCCATATAGATGATGAGCCATCCCTCATTTATCATATCCTGGAAATATTCGTTCATCATCATTTGGAATGTGGACAGGGAGTTGCAAAGACCAAAGAACATGACTGTTGGTTCGTATAATCCTCGATTGGTTATGAACGCCGCTTTCCACTCGTCACCCTCTTTGATTTGTTGTTGTATCCCCAGCGTAGATCAAGTTTGGTAAAGTAATTTGCGCCTTCTAGCTTCGTCATTAAATCAGAGACTAAGGGTAATGGGTAGGCGTTCTTAATCGTCCATTCATTCAGGTACCGGTAATCCTGGCAAGGTCGAAGTGCGCCGCTTTCCTTCTTAGAAACGAAGAAAAATGGCGATGCTTGTGGTGATTTAGATGGTCGAATATACCCTTTATCGAGTTGTTCCTTAATCCATTCATCGAGGGTTGACTGTTCTTTTAGTGATAATGGGTAGATTTTGTTGACTTTCGGCGTGAATCCTGTTTTGAGTTCGATCGCATGATCCCATGGGCAAGAAGATGGAAAACGCTCTGATGCTTTCTTCTCAAAGGTGGCGTGCCAAGGCGTGTATTCGGAAGGTAGAACTATGGGCGCTTTGTCTCTTTTTGCTTGATGTTCAAGTGCCTGTGATGCCGATGTTTTTACCCTGATCCAATATTCGTCTTCTTCCCATTGTCAGTTGTCTAATGCCATGCGCCAAATAGGTTTGGTGTCTTCTGAATCATTGTTCATCTGGAGGGTTTTCTTTCACCAATCAATCGTAGGATTATGCTGTTCTAACCATGGTATTCCAAAGATTATCGCCTGATCTCCTAGATTGGTGATCCATAACCAGTTGTGGTATGTCTTCCCTTCAATAGAGTAGGTGAGACAAGTGTGATGAGTGATTAATCCGTTCTGATTGATTGTTCCGTCGGCATTCTTGACCCTAATCGGTTGTTTTAAGAGTTCTTTTGGTAGATCCTTCGATATTCGTTCATCAATGAAGTTTCCTTCTGCTCCACAATCAATGAGAGCAGATATTTCAGCGGGTTTATGGGTCGTTTGCACAGTAATGGAAATTCGTTTGTTATTATTGGAATTTACAATTACAGAGTCGAGTGCTAACTGTTCAATGGTACTGGAGGCGTCAACTGCTTTCTGGCATCTCCTTCTTAAAAACCCTCGGACTCGAGTTCCTGGAGAGTTGTTTCGCGTACTTCCTCTGGAAGATCTTTCAATAGTGCCCTAATGCGTTGGGCAGCTGATTCGTTTGAGGTCATTTCCTCTATTGCTCTGATTGAGCGATTCTGTGGGGAGGAGGACTTGTAGGACGATGTTTGGGCGTTCCCCTTGTTTGGGCAGTCCCTGGATATGTGTCCCTGTGTTCCACATCTGAAACACTTGCCGGTTTTTCAGTATTCCTCTTTTTGGGCATGTGAAAGACGTCCTGTGCTTACAGCATTAATCCCCTTTGATCCAGATGCGAAAGGCTTCGTGTTTCGGTTAAATTTGAAACGTCCCTTTGTGTCTCCTGGTCCAGATGATCGGTTCATCAATTTCATGGTCTCCCAAGCGTTGTGCAGGCGTTCTGCAGTGTTATATGCTGTTTCCATACTAATGACTGCGGGATTTTCGATGATCTTTGCTGCTACTGATGCAGGGAGTCCTTTACAGAAGTAGATGCACTGCGCCATGAACCCTGTGATTCCGGTGGAGTGTATGAGCGATCAGAGTTTCTGAATATAGGCAGGGATGTTGATATCTCCGCCCACTTTGACTTTATCTAGATCATTCAGGGTCCTGGCTGCGCTGTCAGATTCTCCCCAGTCGCTCAAGAACCGTCGTCTGAAGCTGGGGTAATTATCCCAAGAAAGTGTATATGCGCTTTCTGCTGATTTTCCTTTGGTTGCTTCTGCTGCCTCTAATTCTCCTCAAAGATTGGCTTTCCAATCGTCTAGTTCTTCCCCTAGGTGAAGGAGAACATATTTGATTCGCTTTTTCGATGTTTCGAAGCGCCCTTCATCTAGATTGAATATGTCATTGAATGTGTTGATGAAGTGTTTTGCCTTAGAGCGCTGTCCTTTAAATTCCTTAATGGAGATTCCCTTTATCCCTTTCGGGGATTCTTCTTTGTCGTTTGACATGTCCTTCTGTTTCGGTTCTGGTGTTTCAGGTTTCAGGTCCTGTGTTCCGGGTTCGTGTTTCGATTCTGTGCCTTGTTTCAACCTTTCTCCTTGTTTTGATTCGTTTCCAAAGGGGTCTATCTCGTTCTGCTGTTGTTCTCTGTATTTGTTCCACCTGGTGATTGTCTCTTTGTCGAATGCAAAGAAGGAGTAATCCTTTAGTTCTTCGTTAACTCGGAACTTGTGCCACCAAGTAAGTTCTGGTTCAGTGTTTGGAGGTAGGAACAGTTGATTGTCCTCGTCGTTTTCTTCGTTGTACCAGTGAATCCAAACTTCTCCTGGTAGCTCGTCATTGTGATCTCCTTCTTGGTACTCTCCTTCGAAGAGTTCCTCTGGAACTGGTAGGTTCTTTCTCTTTGTTCCTGAAACGTAGCACCAGACCTTGTGTGTCGTAGAAAAGTAGACCTCTCTTCGATTAAGGTAGTACTTCTGTCTGAAGCAAACAGAGTTGTTTGGGGGTCTAATCTGAGAGTTCCTGGTATCAATGGTGTCTGGCTAGTAACGATGCACTGAGCAGTTCCTGAGTTCCAACTTGTGTTATGGACGATGCCCTTGTCATGGTTCGTTCTAAGTCAACAGTGACAAGCAGAGTCTCGGTCCGCTCCCAGCCACTGGATAAAGGTCTAGACGCTAAGTCAAACGATGACGAAGGTCTTAGAGAACGATGAGAGAGAAGAGCGTTGAAGTTGAATGTTGTTGAGAGCAAAACTCGTCTAAGTTGGAACTAGAGTTACTCTACGGTACATGGGGTTTATATACGATCAGGGAACAAAGGAAACTGTAAAGGGAATGAAACAATAGCTACCTGAGAAAGGAAATATGAAGGTGGCTTATGAAAGGAGATAGCGTCCAGGCTGTACAGTGTGCAGTCAAGGGGAAATGATGGGTATGAAACAGTCCGCTGAGACAGGAGGCCGAAACGAAGAGGAAACTGTAACAAAATATGGTTTGAACGCCAATCCTCATCCATGGAGTCTCCTGGGCACCCCCAGATGGGATTGATGGAAATCATTGATACTCCTCTTGGCATGGTTGCAATTCCATGCCAGTTCCCAAGAAGCTTCTTCGAGCAGGTAATTCTTCCACTTCACCAAATACTCCAGCTGACCATGTCCTCATTGGTTTATTTGACTATCTAGTATTTTTTCCACTTCATAGTCGCCAGTGGAGCTCTCTTTCTTTTGCTCCTTCTTCTTGCCTGTGTCTTTGTGGGCTTGTATTGGAAACAAAGGTGCATGATAAGGTTTCAGAAGTGACTCGTTGAAGATGTTATATACCTTCCAGGATGCAGGGATAAGAATTCAGTAAGCCACTGGTCCCACTTTTTCAAGGATTTTATGGGGTCCTAAAAACCTCTCTCCCAACTTTTTGGTTGGACATACAGTTGGCAAATGTTTGGCGTTTATGTAGACTGGATCATCTTTTTTGTAAGATATAGATGTTCTTTTTCTCTTATCATACTGTAATGTCATTGCTTCTTGTGCCTTTTTGAGAGTGTTCCTTGCATGATTCCAGACCTCTGCTTGTCTTCCTGCAAACTGAGTGACCACTTCTACTGTTGTATGCCTGGTTTTTATCTCCGTTCCCTTATTTGGATGTCACCCATAGTTCATATAAAATGGAGAATACCCTGTCACCAAGTGTTCCCAATTGTTATAACAGAATTGAGATACTGCTAACCAATCACTCCAATCATCCTGGTTTTCATTGACAAACATAGATAGTAGTTGTTCCGCTATCTGATTTACTCTTTCGGTTTGTCCATCTGTTTGCAGATGAAATGCTGTGGATGGGCTCCCTTTAATCCCCAATATTCCCAAGAGTTCCTTCATGAATTTGGACACAAATTGTGGTCCCTGATTGCTGATGATTTTTTCTGGCACTCCATGATTTTTGAAAATGTGATCTTGATATAATGTAGCAACTCCTAACGAGGTTATAGTAGTATTTGTGGGTAGAAAATACACCATTTTTGAGAATTGATCTACTACTGTTAAGATTGCATTGTATCCTTTAGATTCAGGTAACGGCCCAATTAAATTGACTGATATGTGTTTCCATGGAGCAACTGGTATTTCATGAGGGTTTAGTGGTGCCACTTGCTTTTGTCTATCAGGTTTAATGGTTTGACCAGTCCTACATCCTTGAATGTATTTTTTGATGTCCTCCCCCATATTCAGCCACCAGTACCCCCGAGTTATCAATTCCAAAGTCTTGGCTATTCCCAGATGTCCCCAATCATGGTGTATCTGGATTATTTCCTCCCGTAATCTTATCACCACTGGTACATAAACCCTTCCTTTCCATGTTATTAGATTTTGTTCTTTATCATATTCAAAGCCTTCTTTTTTCTCTTTTAATCCTTTTTCCACTTGTTCATCCCATTGTCTTTTATTTACTTTCTTGATATCTTTCTCCAATTTTTCTATTTCAATCTCACTCCTATCCCATCTTATAAACAATTCCTCCTTTAATAATATTACATCTTCATTATCTCTTTCTCCTTGTTCATATCCTGCCCTTCTGGACAATAGATCCACTTTAGAATTTGATTTTCCTGACCTATGCTTAATCACAAAATTATATTCTTGTAGATCCATAACCCATCGCACCTGTCTGCAATTCAAGTTTTGGAGTTTACAGAAATATGTCAAATTTTGATGGTCAGTCAAGATCTCAATTATCTCCTTTGCTCCTTTTAGGTATTGCGACCATTCGTATAAAGAGTGCATAATAGCAAGCATCTCTTTATTGTATATTTCATAATTTCTTTCAGCTTCATTTAAAGCTCTCGAAATAAATGCAACTGGTCTCCATATACCATTCTGCTGTTGCAATAAAATTGATCCTAATGTGAAATCTGATGCATCAGTTTCAATTCAAAACTGTCCTCCTTCATCTGGTATTGCTAATACCACTTCCTCTGCAATTCTTTCTTTCAACTTCCTCATGGCATCTGCTTGTCAAGGACCCCATTCCCAATCCTTCTTCCCAGTTAATTCTGTTAAAGGCTTCACTTCTTTTGCAAATCCTTTAACAAAGCAACGATAGAAATTAACAAATCCTAGAAACTGCTGTACTTCTTGTTTGTTCTTAGGTTCTGGCCATTCTTTTACCACTTTCACCTTTGCTGGGTCCATTTGTACTGAATCTTTAGTAATGATCATTCCTAAAAATTCAATCTCTGTTTTATCAAAGTAACACTTTTCTGGTTTCAATGATAATTGATTTTCATCCAGCTTTGCTAAAATCCAGTTTACATGTTTCTCATGTTGCTCTTTTGATTGAGAGAACACTAATATGTCATCCATGTAAATAACCACCCATCCCTCAGTGAGTTCCTCCTGGAACAAGTCATTCATCATGGTTTGGAATGTAGCAGGTGAATTTGTGAGTCCAAAAAACATTACAAGCAGTTCAAATAATCCTTGATTTGTTCAAAAAGCAGCTTTCCACTCATTGCCATCCTTAATGCAGATATTATTGTATCCCCAGCAGATATCCATTTTGGAGAAAATTGTTGCATTGCTCAGTTTATCTATCAATTCTGATATCAAAGGTAATGGATAATGATTTTTAATGGTCATCTCATTAAGTTTGCAATAGTCTTGTACTGGTCTTAAAGAACTGTCTTTTTTCTTAACAAAGAAGAATGGTGATGCCATCAGAGATTTACTGGGTCTTATCTGTCCACTCTCCAAGTTTTTGGTAAGAAAGTCCTCTAGAACTTTCTGCTCTTCTCTATTTAATGGGTAAATTTTGCAATCCAAAGGATTTGATCCTGGTACTAATTCGATTGCATGATCCCATGGTTGTCATGGTGGTAATTCATCAAAAGTAGTTTTTTCAAAGACCTTATGATGGGGTAGATAATGAGATGGTACAATCTCTTCCAATGACCACTTAGTTTTATTCTGGGAGGCAATTTCTGTAGCCTTGGATTGAAATGCTCATAATTGTAATTCCTCTTGTCCTATGTGAACTGCTAATAAATGGTCTCCTTCCTCCCATTCGTTTTGATCAATTTTTTCTTCTGGTTCATTGACTGTTGATCCCTTCCAACAAGATCCTGGACATTGTGAAAAGTTTAATGATTGATTTTTCCAGTTGATTTCTGGATTATGGTATTTCAACCAATCATGTCCTAAGAACATGTCTGTTTTGCCCAGTGCTGATACTCCAAATTCTAGAGATTCCCAATGGTCTCCAATTCGCAATTTCAGTTCCACCATTTCTTCCAAATCCCCTCCCGCATTGCGTGTTCCATCTGCATTAAAGACTGGAATAGACTTGGGTAGTCTTTGTGTGTTTATTCCATTTTGTTCAATAAATGTTTTATTCACACATGATGCTGTACATCCTGAGTCAATTAATGCCTTTATTTCAAAGTTTTGTAGTGAGTCCTTAGTTTGTACCATAACTCCTACATCCATCTGTCTTTGTCCTGTTGTTCTAACAAGACGTGGGTTTGTTCTCATGTGGTTTAAGTACCACAATACATCCTTTTCTGACATTTGATTTAGTTCATGAATCAATGTCTCATCTACTTCCCCCCCACAGTTTTTCTTAACCCATGTTTTTGTGTCCTTGTCTCCATTGGTTGGTCCCAGATATGCCTTACCATCCAAGGACCTGACCATGTGGTCAATCTTTGTTTGGTTGCACTTATGGGTGCATTTCTTAAACAATGTACAAGTGAATGGCATTCATATAAAATTTCGGGTAATTTTACATGTGAATCTTTATACTCTACAATGTTGTATTCCCTTGCTGAATTCCACTGCTTCTCCACCTGTTTTCCTTTATCCTTTGGTGGTGCCCTGCAATCACACTTCATATGTCCAACCTTCCTGCAGTTGTAACAAGTGATTGACACACATCAACAATCTACATCCATCGCATTTGGGTCTTTTAATGTAGATGCCGTTGCTGGTGAGTTTTGGTTTGGAACTGGTCGATTTTGCTGCCAAGGCTTGTTTTGCCTATTCTGTGTATTCTGCATCAGTATCAGGATTACCCTTGCCGTGACGGCTTAGGACCCCAACAGAAGACTTAGAGGAGAGGAGATGAGGGTAAGGAAGAAACCCGAGAGAACTCAACTGAGGACTCTGGGTGTAGATTGCATGGTTTATATACATTTCTACATGGTCTGTGCGCTAACCCCTACAACCCTAAAGGCTGTAGAACCCTACGCTATGAATAGTTCCATGTGAGTCATACTGGACAGCCACGACTGCGCATTGACTGCGGATTAGTAAGCGTGGCTGTGTAATCGGTCCGATAGTCCGTAATCTAATCTAATCGTTATCTAATCTTAGCGCTGACTAGATAAGATAGATGCTGACTTAGCTAAGTGTTTGGCTACCAACTATAGAAAATACAAAGAAAAGAAATAGAAAATGACTTAGAAATTTGAGCGTTCGTTACAGGTCATGACAGTACCCCCTTTTTAGGTTTCGGCTTCCTAGACGAACTAAAAATCTTCAAAGGATAAGTGTCCTCCTTTATTTTCTCGCTTCCTTCTCATATAAACTTGCCAAGCCCAAAAGGCTTTCGGCGGGAATTTCCATGGGTCTTTACCCATTTCGTATTGCTCAATCCAAACTTCGACTGAGCGTGACATTGTGATGACAGGGTGAGGAGGGCAGCGTGGTGTTGGTTTGGGTTGTTCGGGAAAGATGCATCGTGAGGATTGCTCACAACAGTGGCCTACATTTGAATGACCACCAATTGTGAGGATTGTTTGTTTGGAACGTTTATTGTTGTGTCGGTTTTTGCCCATGCTAACAAAATACAAATGCGTGTTTTGTGGGTTTGGTCTGGAAAGACTTTTCGCAACAAAGTGAAGCAGTTTAAGGTCCTACTCCAGACCCATCCTTTTTAATTTTTTAAGCATCCATTGCAATCGCATGGACCATCATGATCTGATGGTTCATTTAATTGTTTGATCAATGATTGACCCTTCCATTTTTGCCAGTTTTTCTCCCATGTTGCAGTTTCTGCTACTGCGTTAACATCGATTCTGGAAACGGTATTTCCAGGAAATTCTGTGAAGTTTTCGTACTTTTTGAAGCCTAGTCCGTCAAAGATTGTCTTGTCAATGACCCTTATCGCTCCTGGGTTTTTATCATAGAAATGCTTTATCTTTCTTTTTGCATTTCCTAAATTACTTTTTGGCTCCCACAAATTGTGTTCTGCCGTGTATCCTTTCCACTTTACAAGATATTCCATCTTGTTTCTTTTCAACCTAACATCGAGGATTTCCTCTACCTCGTATTCCTTTTCTCCGTCAATCTCCACTGGTGGTGGAGCAGCCATTCTTTGTCCTCTCATTGGTTTTACATAAGGACGTATTCTCGAAACATTCACAACAGGGTGTATTTGTTGTGAGAAAGGTAGACTGAGTTCTACCGCATTTGACGAAATTATCTTTTTGATTGGATAAGGGCCAATCCATCGTTCTGCTAATTTTCTGGTTGGGCGACCAGATAAGGAAAGATCCTTGGTTGACAACCAAACTCGATCTCCTACTTTGTACTCTGGCGCTTCAGAACGTCGTCTGTCTGCATATATTTGTTCGGTTTGTCCATCCGTTTGTGGATGGAAAGCTGTAGACAAATCCGTTGAAATGCCTAACATAGAGTTCAACTCTTTCATCATTTGTGCGGCAAATTGAGGGCCTCTGTCTGAAATAATTGATTCAGGAAGACCATGGAGTTTCCATATATGATCCCTGAATAATGTTGCCAGTCCCTGAGCTGACGTTTCTTCGGATGTTGGGATAAAATGCGCCATTTTTGACATTCTATCACAGACTACCAAAATTGCATTATGTCCATGCGATTCTGGCAACTTTGTTATGAAGTCTGCTGATATATGCGTCCATGGCTTTGATGGTGCCGAATTGGGCATTAACTTTCCTGCTGGTGGCTCTGGGAAGTTTTTGCTTCTTTGGCACTTGTCACATCCGGCGACATATTTTTTAACAAATTTAGTGACACCTGGCCACCAATAATTTCTTGTGACGAGTTCAATTGTCCTCCATGTCCAGCAATAGGTATATCGTGATGGAGTCTAACTATCTCCATTCGTAATTTGTCATCTTTTGGAACGTAAACCTTTCCTTGCCAAAGGATAAGTCCTTGTTCCATTTGCCATTCCCCTGCATTGAGTCGCCTGACTCCTGCCTTTTTCATAGCTTCAACCGCCTTTACCACTTCTTCATCTTTTTCCTCAGATTTTCGGATTTTATTCAAAATTTCTTTTTCCGATGCATTAACCAATACATGACCTTGTTGGAGTGCTGCAATTCGGAAAAATTCCGGTTTTAACAAGGTGACTTCCTTGTTATCATCTTCTACCCCCTTTTTATGGTCTGGCCTCCTGGACAGAGAATCAGCCTTTCCCATTGTTACTCCTGCTTTATGAATTAATTTGAAATTAAATCTGCTGAGATATAATGCCCAGCGTGCTTGTCTGCGATTTAACTTTTTTGCATTCATAAAGTATTCGAGATTTTTATGATCCATCCATATCTCGAATTCCTGCCTTGCTCCTTCTAAATAATGTCTCCAGGCCTCGAGACATCTAATGATGCCCAACATTTCTTTGTCATGGACATCATAATTCCTCTCTGTTTCGTTAAGGGATTTGGAAAGGTATGCTACCGGTCTCCATTTATTATCTTCGCATTCCATTGATAATACTCCTCCCGTTGCGTAATCAGAGGCATCAGACTCTATTCTGAATTTCTTGTCGGAGTCTGGTGCGACAAGAAGGGGGGTTGTTCCGTAAATGTTTTTTTTAAGGTTTTAAAAGCATTTTCTTCTTCCTCCTTCCATTCCCATGTTTTGTCTTTTCTGACCAGACTATGTAATGGTCGTGCGATTTTAGCGAAGTCTTGGACAAATCTTCTGTAATAATTTGCCAATCCTAAGAAACATTGTACATCTTTAACACAGCCAGGTGTAGGCCAGTTAAGGATAGCGTCAACTTTTTTGGGATCCATTTTAATTCCATCAGGACCAATGATGACCCCTAGGAATTCAACTTCCTGCACGTTCCATACACATTTTTCTGGTTTTACATAGAGATCGTTTTCTTCCAAACGCCGGAGAACTTCAAGCACTATTTCACTGTGCCCTTTTTCGGTTTTGGTGTAAATAAGGATGTCATCAATGTAAACAATGACTTTTCCTTCATTTATCATGTCCCGAAATATGTTGTTCATCATAGCTTGGAAGGTTGCCGGAGAATTGGTAAGTCCAAAGTACATTACTACAGGTTCGAAAGAACCTTCGGGTGTAGTAAAAGCGGCCTTCCATTCGTCTCCTTCCTTGATCCGTACATTATTATAACCCCACCTAAGGTCCAACCTGGTGAAGTGTTTGGCTTGTCCTGCTCGATCCACGAGCTCCGATATCAATGGTAATGGATAGTTATTTTTAACTGTCCACTCGTTTAGGTAACGGTAATCTTGTACCATTCTCTTTTTCCCATCTTTTTTCTTGACAAAGAACACTGGCGATGTTTGTGGTGATTTCGAAGGTCTGATGTACCCCTTTTTTAACTGATCATCAACAAAGTCCCTGACTTCACCGAGTTCATCTGGTGATAAAGGATACACCTTTCCTTTCCTAGGTTGATAACCTTGTTTGAGATCAATAGTGTGATCCCAAGGCTTCCTAACCGGCATTCTTTCTGACGCAGTTTTTTCAAACAAGTGTATGTACTTGTGATACTGCGATGGTACTAGGTCTTTAGGCTCTGCCTTTTTTAGTTCCCTAATCCATCTAGGATCGGTTGATTTATTTTTTAAAGGAAGAAATTCATATTTCTTTCCTTCCTTGTATAGTTTTGGATGTTTCCATTGATCGAGGAAATCCAAATCCGACTCTTCTCTTTCTTTCTGTTCCAACCAATGCGCAAAGTCCAACTCGTGTTCCTTTTCCCAAATATACATGTTGGACTCCCAATGCTCTGCCACTTTGGTTTTCTTTTGCCTTTCCGCCGTCCACTCCTTTTGTTTGTGTCCACATGACCGTGGGCAACGGGTCAACTTTATTTCTCCGGTGGTCCAGTTGATGTCCGGATTGTGCTTTCGTAACCAAGTGGAACCTATGATTACGTTAATTTTCCCTAACTCGCAAATTTCAAAGGTTGCTCGTTCTTGATGTCCCTGATAACTCATGATTAGATCGACTTCATGAGTAATCATACCACCTTCATTATTAGATCCATCCACATTTCTAACTTGAATTGGGCGATCCAAAGGGATTAACTTAAAACCTTTGTCAGCAGCAAATTTAGAATTCATAAACAGACCTGTTGCTCCTGAATCAAGCAACGCTGTTTCTGTTGTTTGGTCGTGTGTGTCTAGAGTTTCTAGACCTATGTCCATTAGTATCTCGTCTTTCTGACCAATAGATCGAACGAGAAATTCTTTTTGTCCCTTTTTTAATATTCTTTTTTCGGTTAAGGACGAATTAAGCACAGGTCTAACCGCCCTGCCGCGCTCCTGTGCTTTGGCACCAGAGACCGCGTCCTGCGGAGTGGTCCCGGAGACTGTTGAAGTCTCCAGGTCCACTATGATACCTACCGAGTTGCTTTCGTTGTCTAATAAAGAATATCTATTTAGAGAGTTCAGTACGGGACCTACTGACTCTCGTCTTCTTTTAACTCTTCGCCTTTTGCGAAGTAATCTTTCATTTCTTCAAAGGACATGCTGCGTATGTCCAATCCGGACCTGCAATTTCTGGCGATGTGTCCTAGTCGTCCACATTTATAGCAGCGCATTCGTCCATCGCATTTGGGTCTTGCGGCCGAGGCGCCGTATTACTACTCGAGGAGGCTCCAGCTCCCAATCGGTTCTGACTCGCTGATCCCGCGTTGAATTTCCAGCGGGGTTTGGGCTGGCCAGTTCCTACCGGCTTTGCCGTGTCCAGGCCTTTGGATCCTTCACTCCTCTTAGCGGAGTTACTGTTCCTCGAGGAGTAATATTGTTCCTCGGCTTTTGCTTGTCGCCATTGTTGGTCGAGACGGACCGATCTCCTGTACCATTCGTCGATGGTTTCTGGTACTTCATCAGCCTCCATTATCCTTTTTCGGAGACCGGCATTCAAACTTCTTTTGAACTCTTCGATAAGAGCTCGTCCCTCGTAACCTGTTCCTCGGGCTACCTTTTTAAATTTTTGCACGTGTTCTTCACACGTGTGTGCGCCTTGTGACATCGTGCGCAATTCCGATATTTTTGACGACTGTTCGTCAGTGTCGCCAAAGTCCCTTTTGATCTGCCTAAATAATTGTTCTACTGTATCGGGAACCGATTGATGATCTTCAGCGATCAAGTCCAATAGATTGTCTCGCCAATCTACTGCGAAACCATCTGACATATATGATAAGACCAACAGGATCTTATCTTCTTCGTCGGCATTTGCCATTTTCAGCTGTAGATACAGCCGACAGGCATTAATGAAATTTGTGACCTCGGACATCTTGCCCGAGAACACTGGTGGCTTGGCAACATCTATTTTAGATCCGCCGGATCCACCTGCTGGTGCGGGAATATTGAATACTGTCCCTTCTGGTATGTTGATGACTGGGGCCGGTGCGGCCGGTGGAGCTAATGCTGCCTGCTGTGCTGCGGTGGCATTGTTTGCTTGGAGTATTTGCAGTTGCTCCTGTAACTGCTGGATAGTGTTTTCTTGGTTATTTAAAATTTCCAAGAGTTGCGCGGACGTCAGATCTTGTTCGGGATCTGCCATTGTTGGATATACTGGTGGTGGTGTAAATGGGGATAGAGATCTCGAGGGCTGTGATGCCGATGGAGATCTAAAAGGTGGCGGTGGTGGTGAAAAGGGTGGTGCGACTTCTCTGATGAAATCTGCGTCGGAGTTGAAAAGATTATTGATATGGATAGTTGCGGGATTCGGGTGTAGGATTTGGAACGGTGCTGGTTCCCACTGATGCGGTTCTTCGGTGAGTGAAGGGGTGGATGATGATGATGATGCTGATCCCGATTCAGATGATGATGAAAAGGGATCTTCCTGCTCAGGCTGGAAACCGTTATCGTTCTCCGAATACTTCGTCCCAAAAGTTATCTATTTCGTCTTCTGTAAGACCGTGTCGCCTAAGAATAGCCCGTAGATCCGAATCTTCAATTGTACATAAAGTGAGGGAGGTATTAACCTGTCACTTGTTTGGGATGTGCAGTTAGGGTCCTCAACCCTCACCCTGCAGTACAATATAGGTAGACTATTTACGGATTCTGGTATTCGAATTTGAAACTATACTAGTCTGGGGCCGAACGGTTGTCCAGACAGCACTATACTCCTAATGAGTACGGCCTTTCTCAGAAGCGCGTGACCAAGCGGCGGCTACTTCCAAGGACTACTAAATATGGTAACTAAGTATGTACGATATAGCCTTCAAGGGCCTAGACCAGGGCAATTTAACGTGCGCAGGGGCTGGTGAGGCTGGTCCTATGATGCGAGTGACGTAACGTGTCACTACTCCGGCACTGGTATCCTGTGCACAGGTAACCCTATAAACCGGGTTAGGTTCTTCGGTTTGCGTAGACCGGGAACGTAAGATGAGGCTTTTATAGATGCCCCAAAGAACTATAGTTTGACGGTTTTATTGTCCCGACAACAAATAAACACTTTATACTCTGTGGAAGAGTGTGACGAGCCCCCCAGATATCAAAAGTTCCCCTTAGCCCAAGGGTCCGGGCGCGAGCGTGATGCTCTAAGCAAGCGTTGGGGCAGTAAGCGATGTGAAGAAGTCGAGTTCTACTATCAGGATTACCCTTGCCGTGACGGCTTAGGACCCCAACAGAAGACTTAGAGGAGAGGAGATGAGGGTAAGGAAGAAACCCGAGAGAACTCAACTGAGGACTCTGGGTGTAGATTGCATGGTTTATATACATTTCTACATGGTCTGTGCGCTAACCCCTACAACCCTAAAGGCTGTAGAACCCTACGCTATGAATAGTTCCATGTGAGTCATACTGGACAGCCACGACTGCGCATTGACTGCGGATTAGTAAGCGTGGCTGTGTAATCGGTCCGATAGTCCGTAATCTAATCTAATCGTTATCTAATCTAATCTAATCTTAGCGCTGACTAGATAAGATAGACGCCGACTTAGCTAAGTGTTTGGCTACCAACTATAGAAAATACAAAGAAAAGAAATAGAAAATGACTTAGAAATTTGAGCGTTCGTTACAGGTCATGACAATCAGCCTACTTCTACTCTGTGTTGTTGTAGTTTTTGGATACAACTGCTGTGCATCCCTCCAACTCTTCTTGATTGCCAACACCCTATCATACCACCACTGTAGATCTCCTGTCTGAGATCCATCAATACTCTGTGTTCTGTCCATCATTCCTATTTCTACCACTTGCCATCCTAATGCTGGGTTGAGACCTTGACGGAAATGCATGACCAATGCAATTCTGTTATACCCAGTGAGCATTGCAACGCTTCTGAATTCGATAATGTAGTCCTCAACTTTTCAAGAACCCTGCTTCAGCATGCTAATTTTTTGTGTTGCGTTGTCACAGGTTTCAGTCATCAAGAAGAAATCCTTCATTTTACTTTTCAGGTCCTCCCAGTGATCGAATGGTGGTGGGTTTTGAAACAGTTCCATCACCCATGTTCCATCCTCTCTCCTAATCCCTTCTCTACACTCTGGATATGACACCATCCTTCCCATCTGTGCCACTAGTGCTTGCATATGTGGAAGCAGACTCTTTGTTGCTATCTCTGCTTCAAATTCTGCCTGTTCTGTTGTTTTTGCTGCTGCCCAATTGCCAGCACAATTATCTGTTCCCTTTCTCACCCTTTGCAGTATGATCATCATTTGTTGCTTCAGATCTTTTACTTTTACTAGATTGAAGTAACTCTCCATTGATCTCAACCATGCCACAACTTCCTTTGGGTCTCCCTCATATGCCTCTGGCATCATCTCCATTTTCAATGTTGGAACTGGATTGTGAGGTGGATGAAGAGCAGTGTTTAATTAATTAATTACATCTGCTAATGCTCTCCCTTGTTCTGCCTGTTCTGTTACAGTTCTCTTTTCATTTCATCTCTTTGTCTCTGTGATCATTTCATATTCATCACCATTGTGCTTTACACAGCTTGGACACTATCTCCTTTCGTAACTACCTTCACATTTCCTTTCTTAGGTAGTTGTAGCCTCATTCCCTTTATGGTCTCCTTTGTTCTCTAATTGTATATAAACCCCATGTACAGTAGAGTAAACCCAGTTCCAACTTAGACGAGTTTTGCTCTCAACATTGATTGACTTCAACGCTTTTCCTTCTCATCGCCCTCAAGACCTTCATCATTGTTTGACTTAGTATCTGAACTCTTTGTCCAGTGGCTGGGAGCGGACCAAGACCCTGCTTGTCGCTGTTGACTTAGAACAAACCACGATGAGGGCATTGTCCGTAACATGTTCCACTGGTGTGTGTGCGTTCCATGTGGTTACACTTGCCACATGTCCAAAAATGCCTACGGCCACTGTGATGAGTCCCACCATTGCCTGTATGATCATGTTTGTAATGTCGAACCTGACTGAATAATGTTGTTGGACTGAATTGGCCCCTCCATACTTCTCTAGAATCTCATCCATGTGAACGCACTCCAATATTGTTTTTTAAACAACCGAAGGTAACACAACCCTGGTGTTTCTGGCCCTGATCCAGTGAATCCTCTAGGTGGCAACACCTTTTTGCTAGCATGTTGTACCTGCTGATTCCACTTTGTGATATCGATATAACTGGGCAGGTGTACTGTCTCCAGCCTCATTCGCATTTCTTCCTTCAATTCTTCATTGAACCAATCACCCAATGGTTTGCCAAACCAGTTGGTGGTGAACTGACAAGTAACTCATCTGCCAGCTCCCTGAAAGTGATTTGACTGAACCGCCTGTGCATAAGTCCATCTTGGATATACAACCTCCTCATCATTCTTGGCAGTGCCAAGAGTGATCTTCTTCCACCAATAATCTTCTGCAAATTTATCCACATCCTCCCAGTCATACGTCAATTCTACTCTTATCATTCGATTTTCTTCAAGTAGAATTTCGTCACCAGGATAAATGTGATAAACACCATCCTTGTCTCCATTTTTCAATGCGAATCTGACATAAGGTTTCCTCAAAATATGGGCCCATGACACTACTTCTGCCATGGTTGGGTAACTCAGCCATTGATACTTAGTGTAATACTTTGGATTGAAAAGGTACATGTAACAGTATCCTTTCTGTCACCATGGTTCTGACACCATTTGTTTATAATGACCCAGTTTGCCAGGTAGTCTGGCCTCCACTTTGTCTGCCCATTTCTTAATGTGTTGCTTCTGCTCTTTCAATGTCTCCTCACCACATGCAGGGAGAAAGTAATCCAAACTCAATGTTTTATGATTGAGCATCCCTAGTCCTTTGTAATCTTTCGGAGTGACCGGTTCTGCTTTATGAATCATATATATTCACTTTGTTTTGTCATAGGGTGAATATTGTGGTGAGCTTGAATTAGTTTTGTACTGCTGCGGCTTCATGATGTTGCTGTTAAGTGCATGCATTAGTTGGTTTCATTCCTTTGCAGACAAAACCAAACCCTCATGTTTCAGTGTGATAACATTCCATCCTCTTGTTAACAACTGAATGTTTGACAGGCAGTGCTTCTCAGATTATGGAACCCAACTCCATGGTGTTTAATAAGTCTACCAACGTCTGGTAGTTCAGCACCTCTTGATGCTCAGCCTCCTCAAGCTGCCGTTGATGATGCAGCTTCTTGCACTTCTCCTGCATCAGCACCTGCCATGCCTCCTCTTGCTCACGGATCGACACCTCCTCAAGTTGTTCCACCTCCTGCTGAGCTTCCTGCTGCAGCCTTTGTTTTTCTTGTTGTTGTTCTTTGCACCAACAATGATATGCCCTAACATGGGCATCACATTGTCACCTATCTACCACAGTGGCAACCTGCTCTTTAGCTTTTCTCACAATTGCGCATCCTCGTGCCCATTCTGCCTCAAAGGCAATTCCAATCTTGCCCAACATCATGTTGGCAAATGGCAACACATATTGAAAAGTTTGTTCCATTGTAACAAATGGAATGGGTGACAGATAAGGTGATGATGATGTGATTATATAAGAAACCCACAGAATGCCTCATGTTCAATGTGTGTTTCAGCCTGTAACAAAAATCTTCAATTACTTCTGCCTCTCAGCACAACAGACAGTAACCTGTTCACTCAGCTGTATGAATGACACTCTCAGTTGAGAGGATGTTGACTAAGGGAAGTCATCCAACAGTGATGACTTCAGAGATGTGGTACCCGGGACTTCACTAAGGTGTCCTTGTGCTCAGCTCAATAGAACTGATATGTTATTGGTATCCTTAGACTGTACACCCTTGATATACAGCATGTCAAAGAAGTTTTCTTTGTTGTTGACCAATGGTAGTCAGGCTCAGTTTGTACTGGTGCACCTACACCACGTAGAAACAAAGGTCCTCCCAACTATTTTGTCACCTAGACCACAGTATTCAATCGCCACACTGTGAGACTTGCTGATGCTGCCACTACAGCCAAGGGCATACTCTGTCCACACAACCATTTGTTGCCAAGAATATAAAGAGTCAATGTCGCCCAAGATGTGGGTGATGTCAACAGAAAGGTAATGAAAATGGTTTGCCTCGTGTAACAATGAGCTGAGCATGCTCTTCACTATTGAGTCAAATGGTGAGGTAAAAAGCCTTATGATTATGTTAGAAGGTTGTTCCAACAAAACCTCAAGGTTTGAGAAGAAGTGAGAGAAGAGCAATAGTTGCACTGTGTATGACAGAAACAATTGTAAGGCTAAGGTACACTACCTACTAACCCCTCCTTATATACCTTTTGCCTCATGTCCTCCATGAGTCAGTCATGTGACTCTTCCCTCTTAGACTCTCAATGACTCAGTCACCTTGCCTTGCTGACCTAACCCTCCCGTTGATGAGCGGTGTCCCGCTGTAACCGTGTAGCAACCTCGTCACATATAGGCGCCATGCTATGCGAGAGAAGTTCTATCGTTACTAGGGTTATACACATGCACTGAACCCGTCACTAAAGATCTGGCTGATATCTTAGGAGGTACGCAGCGCTCGCACAGCCGCACGCATCCAGAGCCACACATCGGTCATACGCTCGCATACGCAGCGCAAGCCGCTCAATAGTAGCAGTCATAGCTGCACCCTTCCGCGTTACCAGCGAGTACTGCAAGTCGCTTGTACAACCGCATGCGACATTTCCGCACCGCCCCTTCCACGATAGGCAAGTCCGCCTTCCGACTACCGCACTCAGGATCCGTTAGCCGCATGCACCTACGATCAGCGGGTAAAGCCAATAGCCCACCCGAGACAACGGAACGAAATCTTCACGGCTTGTTGCGTCGATCAAAGAAATACAACAAAACGACTACATCGGGCAGGAAGGGTCGAGTTCAGGGAACAGGTTCACGGCTACCAGGGAATCCATCAGCGCTTATCGATAAGACACCGGCGGTCGATCATCAGCCGATGCTTTCGTTATGCTAGACGCCCTTAGGCATGACGCCAATACGGTCAGGGTTTTGCTACGGAGTCGCACGCCGAACGAAAATTGCAAGGAAAATGCTCGCGCACTAAACCGGATGAGACAGCGCCTTTCAAGTTAACGGATTTGGAAACGCCGTGCGTCCACGAGGAGAAGAAGATTTCAGAGTACATTCGCGTCAGTAAGTAGAAAAATGTATATAAACCATCTTGTTTCGTAGTAGAAATCATCATACCCACGTAGTTATCTGCTCAAATCTCGTTAAAGTCACGCTCGCTCTCTTTCTCCTAAAAGTCTTTGCCTACTCCTGCATCGTCAGCCGTTGTCGCCCGCGGTCCACTACTGTCATCCATATCCGCCCTCGACATCGGTAGTGACAACCACTATCTATCGCCTTGCGCCGTGGCCACGTGATTCATCCGCCTTCTGACGCACGCTATCCGGCGCATCGCATACGCAGCGCGCGCTACAAAGATCCGCTCCGGGCGCGTCCGCTCACTTCCGCTACGTATTGCATATCTGCGCAGTGTGTATTCTGACACGGATTAACGGGACATTCTCAACTAGCTCACAACCTATCCCTGGTCTTCCTGTCGCTCCGATAGTGAAGAGTGTTATTTATTGGCTGCCCAGTGAGGCTTTTGAAAAATTCAGCCGTCACCCCACCAGAATCGCCTCGCGAACGGTATTTCCCGGACACTTGACAGCATCACCATCTACCGGTAACGTCGTAGCAGATTGGTACAAATCGTTGAAGCAAGGAGCAGAAACCGCACAGCAGCTGTTACAACAGGACCCCAGCCGAGCGCTAACGGAAATATTCAAACACACTAGCACCTTCGGTCGCCAATCTCGCCGCAAGCTAGGGCTATCTCCAGAATTCCAGCGAACGGAAAACATCAACAGGTTGCTCACACAAGCCTCCGCTTCCTCGTCACATAACTCAGAGACAGCGGATCAAAGTACATTCCGCGATTCGGAGGATATCTTGCCGCCCATAGACAACCACCAGGACAGCGACCGCTCCAGTAGCCCTCTTTCGTCATCACCGTCATCGCTTCCGCCCAGCCCGCACCCCTCGCCTCCGCACAGCAGTATCAAGTCCAGTAGCCAAGACTTGCCAAGTTCCGCACCGCCCATAAACCCGTATTTCACCACCAATCCCACAGCTTTCGTCCCACCCGCTATATCTTCCGCAATGAATCAAGCCCCGCCCTCAAACAAATCCATGCCAGTGCAGTACAGCCAGTCTGCGCCCCGCTTTGATTCGACTCAGCCGCGCCGCCTTCCCAGGTACTTCGCGGAACTAGAGTTGCTATTCCGGGAAACCGCGGTCACAGCGGACCAAGAAAAGAAGACGTATGCGCTGTGCTACTTGGAGGACACCGAGTATGAGCTTTGGGGAAACGTCGAAACCTTCTCTGCGCCCGCAACTTACAATGCCTTCAAAGAATCAATACAGTGATGAGCGGTGTTCCGCGGTGACTGTGTAGTGTCATCGTCACGTGTATGCGTTAAGCTATGCGAGAGAAGTCCTACCAGCGCCGGAACGATACACGCACTGAACCCATGGCTAACTATCTGACACCATTACACGTCCGACCGCCTTCGCAGTCAAGTCCTGTGCTCATCCGCAACGCAAATCGTCCAGAGTCGCAAGGCAAACCCCCGCAATACCGCATGCGAAACCAGCACTGCCTGACCGCGCCAACTAGCGTCGATCACTTGAAAACTACCGTTGAACGCCATCCGCCGCATTAAGATTAGCCGTGACACTGCCACAACCGCGCTAGATAAGCTTGCGCCTGAAATACCGCAAATCGAGACCATTTTAGCCACGCGGCTACAAGCTATAGACAAACTTGGTTAACCGGAGGAAAATCTTCACCAACGGTAGCGTCGATCAGCAGCCAACGTACAGTTCGGGAGTAGCGGCAACAGGGACAAACCGCGCTAAAAGCATATACCAACGCTTATCGCATAAGACACCGGAGGTCGATCATCGGCTATCGTACTCGTCAACGGTCAGGATCTTGCTACGGGTTTGCAACAGGGAAAACGACTAGCAAAATGCTCGCGCACTAAACTACATCGGACGGCGCCTTTCAGGATAACAAATTGGGATAGTAGGCCACCAAGCATGACGCAGAAGAATTCGGAGTCCACTCGTATCAGTAGGTAGCAAACAGTATATATATCATCTTATTCCGTAGCATAAAATAACATACCATACCACCGCACTCGTTTTAACACCTTCCTTCTTGACAATCAACAACCTTCATCTCTCGTTTCACGCCTGCCACTTCATTGAGTCAGACGTCGAAGCCGACCACACCCTCATTATTTGTAGCGTCATTGCCGTCGCACATCGGTCTCATCCGTCGTCGCACCGTCGCCATTGCCGTCGCATCTAGGACTCACCCGTCGCACCACTTCGCGCCCTTCGCATATCTGCATCTTCCGTCGCCCACAGCTATTACTTCGCACCGCGCCTCTGATCATCACCGGATTGACGAAGAACTTCTTTGACGAAGCTCACAAACCCCGCACTTCCTGTCGCTCCGATAGGATATAGTGTTATTATATTGGCTGCCCCAGTGAGGCTTTTTCAAAGAAAATTCAGCCGTCAACTCCGCCGGAATCACCTCGCGAGCGGGAATTTCCCGGACATCTCGCAGTATCACCATCCACTGGCAACGTAGTCGCTGATTGGTACAATTCGCTAAAACAAGGAGCCGAAACCGCGCAGCAGCTATTACATCAGGACCCGGGGAAAGCCCTCACGGAAATATTCAAGCATACTAGCACCTTTGGTCGCCAATCCCGTCGCAATCTAGGATTATCACCGGAGTTTCAGCGAAACGAAAATATCAATAGGCTACTCACGCAATCCGCAGCATCTTCCTCACGCACAGCCAGTTCCGAGACAGCGGATCAAAGCACACCTCGCGTTTCACAAGACTTCACGCAACCAGCGGACAAACAAGACAGCGATCGCTCCAGCAGCCCGCCCACTACATCACCATCGATAAGCCCGCACCCGTCGCCCCCCACACAATAAAATCGCATTCAGTAGCCTTCCCGCCGATTTCTACAGTTCCAGCCCGCTCGCAGACCTATTTCGCACGTCACAAACCGCACAAGTTATACCAGTCGCAATGGCAACCAGCTCAGCATCGCAAAAATCAATGCCAACACAATACAGTCCGTCCGCACTGCGCTTCGTTTCCACACAGCCGCAACGGCTGCCCCGCTATTTCGCGGAACTGGAAATATTATTCCGGGAAACAGATGTAACCGACGACGAGGATAAGAAAACCTACGCGCTCCGCTACCTAGAAGACACAGAATACGAGCTATGGGGATCAGCAGAGACCTTTCCCGCACCAGCGACGTACGAAGCTTTCAAAGCGTCGATCCAAAAGCTGTACAGCGGAGTTATCAGCGAAAGGCAGTATACGCAGGATCATTTGGAGCGGCTAATCGAGGAAACCCTAAGGCTCGGCATCAAAACCGCGGAAAGCCTTTGCAGCTATTACCAGCGGTTTTTGGTAATCACGAAGTACCTCATTAGCCACGAGCGGTTATCCGTGCGCCAGCAAAGCGAGTATTTCTTCAAGGGATTCCAAGTGGACGTAGCCACAGAAATGTACCGATGGATGCGAAGCCAGTTCCCCAACGTGCATCGCGGCGACCCCTTTTCGTTGGAACAAACATTAGCGGCGGCCCAAGAAGTAATTCAAGGCCAATCCTTCTACGACAAGCTCATTAATAAAACCACGGGTCCGTCGTACGCTATCAAATCCGAATCCCCCGCGCCGCCTCCACTCAAGTCGGAGTCACCCTCAGCCACGCAGTATGTCAAGCAAGAAGACATGGCTGCAATGTTCGAGAAACTAAGTCAAAGCATGGTAATGTCGCTAACACAGGTAATGACGGCCAACAACCGCGCGCCGCAAACTCGCTCGTACGGTCCACCAGGGACAGGCACTAATGCAACACCGCTAGGATCCCGCGGATGCAACTTTTGCGGAGACATCGCACATTATATAAGCCGCTGCCCGGAAGTTGAGCGATACATGGCAAACGGGAAAATCGCAAAAAGCGAGGACGGTCGCATCGTCGCGCCAACAGGCAGCTACATTCCGCGATACAACCAAGGGAATACGATAAAGGAGAACGTAGACGAATATCACCGACGCACGGCGCCAACCTCGACAACAGCGAGTATTCGGCCCGCAATGTATTATACCGCACGTAACAACAATACCAATACGCTCTCAACCGCCGCCCCCGTCATGGCCTACCACACCACAGTCGAGGACACCGGAAGATGAAGAAGAGCAGCTACAGCGCAGGCTAGTCGCTTTGCAAATGCGAAAGAAGACAGTATTGGACCGGGTAGAGATTCCGCAGCGCGCGAAGGGGAAGGAAGCAGTTTCCACAGGGACTAGGGACACAGACAGGCCGACGGAAATTGTATCGCCCGAAGTATCAAAAGAAACACCCACGACGCACCCATTCGCCGATGTCCGCGATGCCAACTACCAACCGCCTTCGGATCGACCATACGGCGCCCTTCCGAAGCACCGCGACGCGACATACACCACCCTTTCACCAGCGCAAAACAAGAAACTGGTACAACACGTCTTCAAGCGCACGCTGGCAAGTCACGCAACGCATATGAGCTATGAGGAGCTGCTGGCAGTATCGCCAGACCTCCGTGCCAAGCTGCGCGAATATTTAACTCCGCGACGTATTCCGGTTCCGGCGCAAGCAACTCCCGCCACATTTGCGGATGCGCACCTATACGGCGCCAACACCGTGCGCGAAGTGTACGCTATGCCAGACTTGGCAGAAGCTTTTTATAGCGTCGAAGGATCAGGCAACCTCGCCTACGGGTCGCGAAGGAGTCGCAACAAATCCGCTGCGTGCAAGGACTATAGATGAACGAGAGGAGGTCGATTGCGTAGTGGACCCGGATGCTCATAATCTGCATGTCGGAAGCGGTTTGCAACCAGCTCGGGATTCCGTACAACCCGACGATTAAAATAGATATGGAGGCCGCAAACGGTGAAGTGGACACGTCGCTAGGAATTGCTAACAATATTCCGTTCCGCATAGGCAACATCGATTTATACTTCCAAGTCCACGTTATCCGCTCCCCAGCCTACGACATCTTGCTCGGCCGACCATTCGACGTGCTAACGCGCTCATAGTACACAACTACAGCAACGAGGATCAGACCATCACGATCCACGATCCAAACAGCAACGCGGTAGTAACTATCCGACAATGCCCCGCAGCCGACCGAAGTACCATATGCGCGAAAAGAACAGTCGGATTTTCAGCAGACCTCGAGGAATTGATGAAAACTCATGGAGAGGTAGCTTGTATACTAACGATGGACTCGCATACCCAGAAGCCGTTAGGTATTCAAGCATACGCTGCAGTACCATCTTTACCACCCGTCAATCATGTAAATACTACCGAGCCCGATACCAATAACAACTTGGCTCGTCTTTATCTTGGTGCCGCGCTAAGTTTACACGAAGTCGAAACCGACGCCTGCGACCCGCTCACACAAGCATACATAAACGCCACCATAGTCCGCAATAACCACACTACGCCGTCAGCTACGCACCAACAGACTTCCGCAGCACACACGCCACACACTGTAACAACCAACGCAAACCCGCGTCGCGACAACGTATCCCCTGTACTCCTATCCGCGCAAAAGAAGAAATACAAACCCGTCGCTAAGAAAGTAAAACCCGTCATCAGTCAGTTACCGAAGGAATTTAGAATCACTCGCGAAATCAAGGGCGATCCGCTCGCCAACCTACCAAAGCTAAGCACGACACCACCGGAATTTACGCCATTTGGGCGATACACAGAAGAACGAAAGAGAACACTGGAGCAAGAACACGGAAGCGAATTTCTATGGCCCGAAGAGACGAAACTGATGCACGAATTTATGGTAAAGCATGACCAGGCATTCGCCTGGGACGACAGCGAGCGAGGCAAGTTCAAAACGGAGTTCTTTCCGCCGGTAGATATTCCGACGGTTCCGCATACACCTTGGGTTCAGCGCAATATTCCAATTCCGCCGGGATTATACGATCAGATATGCGACATCATCCGAACCAAGATCGCCGCCGGAGTTTACGAACCCTCCAACTCATCATACAGGTCTCGCTGGTTTTGCGTACTGAAGAAAACCGGGAAGCTGCGGCTTGTACATTCACTGGAACCACTCAACGCGGTCACCATCCGACACTCTGGAGTCACGCCTATTCCGGAACACTTAGCAGAGAATTTCGCAGGCCGCGCATGCGGCGCAATGTTGGACCTATTTGTCGGATACGATGAGCGACCGTTGGCCGAGGACTCGCGCGACTTAACAACCTTCCAGACACCCTTCGGAGCCATGCGCTTAACCACTCTGCCTATGGGATGGACGAATTCGGTCCCGATCTTCCATGACGACGTCACTTGCATCCTACAACCGGAAATACCAGACCTCACAATCCCATACATCGACGACGTACCGGTCAAAGGCCCACCCACGCGCTACGAACGAGACGACGGTACCTACGAGACAATACCGGACAACCCGGGTATCCGACGCTTCGTATGGGAGCACTTCCAAGGTCTCAACCGAGTGGTGCAACGTATGAAGTACGCAGGCGGCACTTTCTCCGGAAAGAAACTAGTGTTATGTGCGCCCTTGATCACCGTGGTAGGACATTTATGCACGTACGAAGGACGCAAACCCGAGAAAGACTTACTCGCTGCGGTCAAGAATTGGGCTCCGTGCACATCACTACCTGAAGTCCGCGCATTCCTAGGAACCGTAGGGTAGCCGTATCTTCATCAAGAACTTCGCTCGCAAAGCAAGTCCATTGGTAGCGCTGACCAGAAAGGACGTACCATTCACCTTCGGAGAAGAAGAAAAAGCCGCGCAAGAAGCGCTGAAACAAGCGCTACTCACTTCGCCCGCGCTGCGACCCATCAACTACAAGTCCGACGCACCAGTGATCTTAGCCGTGGATACCTCTTGGATCGCCGTGGGATTTTTCCTGTGTCAATGCGACCCTGACAAGCCATCGGTCCGGTACTACAACCGCTTCGGATCAATCACACTAAACGAGCGAGAAGCGCGCTTCTCGCAGCCGAAGCTAGAAATTTACGGACTGTTCCGCGCGTTGAAAGCGCTCAAACTCTATCTCATAGGAGTCCGGAACCTAATTGTGGAAGTCGACGCGCGTTACATCAAAGATATGCTTAAGAATCCGGATATTGCACCATCAGCGTCGATCAACCGATGGATCTTGTCGATCCTCACCTTCCATTTCAAGCTAGTACATGTGCCTGGCCGACTCCATGCGCCCGACGGACTATCTAGACGACCGCGGCAACCATTGGATGAGGAACCTGACGCTAAGGAAGAAGAAGAATTCGACGACTGGATCGACAATCTCTACGGTTTCATGCATCAGATCAACACCGCGTCGCCTCGAGTACTCGTACAGCAGTCAAGTTTACCACATCGTCGGAAGTCAAAAGGTCAGAAAAGAAGTCAGGAGCGAGCTTAGAAAAGATCACGGAAGGGCGTAAAAAGCCGGTCACAGCCTATTGTTTGACCAATCCACATACGCCGCCACCGGAGAATGAGCGATCACAGGTACCGGAGGAGAAGAAGACAACACGTACGAAGGGTATTTCCGTGGAGGAGCGAAACCGCATCAAGGGACGAAGAAAAGCTACAGTTAGCAAAGCGGTTTTTGACGGATCTGGAACGCCCCGACAACATGTCAGCCGAGGAAAATAGCCAGTTCACGCGGTATTGTACCAAATTCTTTATGAGGGATGATACGCTGTGGTTAAAGGACAGGAACGGAGCGCACAAGATCGTTTTGGAGCCGGACAAACGGATAAACGTGTTGAACAGTTGCCACGACGAACTAGGACACCGCGGATTCTACGCTACGCGCTCGATAATCACGCAACGGTTTTGGTGGCCGCAGATGCAAGACGATATCAAATGGTACATCAAGTCCTGTCGCGAATGTCAAGCGCGGCAATTACAGTTATACCGCATCCCGCCCGTCGTCGCAGAACCCGCACCAATTTTTGCCAAAGTCTACCTGGACACTATGCATTTGCCACCGTCGAATCAATACAAGTACCTGATCCAAGCGCGCTGTTCACTAACGCACTACCCAGAATACCGCGCCCTACGTCGGGAAACGGCCAACGCTATAGGAGATTGGATCTTCGAAGACCTCATTTGTCGATGGGGAAGCTTAGTCGAAATAGTAACGGACAACGGAGCGCCCATCATCCGCGCGGTCGCACATTTGGCAAAGAAGTACCAGATTAACCACATCCGCATATCGGGTTACAATTCGCGCGCTAACGGGATTGTAGAACGCAGCCACTACGACGTCCGACAAGCGCTAGTCAAAGCAAGCGACGGATCCAACTGGGCCCCGGTACTACATTCAGTTTTCTGGTCCGAGCGCGTCACGGCAAGACGTCGCATGGGAGTATCACCTTATTTCGCGGTCACTGGCACACATCCACTACTTCCGCTCGACATATCAGAAGCCACCTATCTATTACCGCCACCCGACGCATTCCTGTCAACAACCGAGCTCATCGCCCGACGCGCCACAGAACTACAGAAACGTCATGCGCAAACAGAGGTTTTGAAGAGCAAGGTCTACGAAGCGCGCATAGCAGCGGCGATACGCTTCGAAAAAGAGCACCCGACGGTAATTCGGGACTTTGACTTCCAACGCGGAGCACTAGTATTGGTCCGCAACACTGCAATCGAGAAGTCGCTAAACAGAAAGATGCGCCCGCGCTACATCGGCCCATACGTCGTCCTACGTCGCAACCGCGGCGGCGCATATCTCCTTTGCGAACTCGACAGAACAGTACTCGACCGACCGTACGCAGCATTCCGCGTTATTCCTTACTTCGCGAGGCACCGGATAAGCATACCGGACAATGTATTAGACGCGTCGGAAGAACTCATGCGACAGATGGCGGACTCTTACTCACAAGGCGACGATGATCCACCAGCGCAAATCGTACCGGAAGAAGAACTCGCCGACGATCAGTCCGACCCGGAATCTGACATGGACGAGCCAAGACATCATTAAGCCTTCATCCTTCGCACCCTCCCCATTCACTTATCGGTTTCATTTTCGTAGATAGAATTGCAACAGCACCATTGCCGCGCTAGGACAAGCGCGCTCATTTTTCTTTTCTCTTATTTCTTTATCTTGCTGTTGTTTCTGCTTACACTTATTCCGCTCACTCTATTTACTAATTACTTACTCAAACCACCAAAGAACCACAACCGCAAAACTGACATTACCCGAGGCAAAAAGACAACAACAAAATAGTAAAAAGTTAAAGCGATGGAGCAGGCGAAGCCGGCGAGCTCATGACCGCGTCGCCCGTATCGCCCTCCAACAACCAACTCCTTCTCAACTTCTTCCGCTCCGATTTCCGCGATCGCAACCTCTGCTTCCTCATTTTCGCGTTCCTCGGCCGGCTGTATCTCGTCCGCCGCTGCATCTCCAAGTCTAACCGCCGCCGCGGGAGGATGACAGAGAAAGTCCAGTAATGAACGTGTTAAGTGGCGCGTGTCGCCAACGATGTTACGAATTTTGAATTGCAGGTTCGCCTGCGTCGCTTGTAGGTCCAAGATTTGTCACAGGAGAGCGTTTTGCTCGCGCAGGAAAATGGCGCTCTCATTCGCGGACCGTGCGATGGCCGCTGATTGAACTTGAAGCTGTTGGAGAAGCTGTACGCTGCTTGGCGCACTCGTGTCCGCCTCGCTCGCCAAGACCGTACCCTCCTCGACCTCCTCCGAGCCTTCATCGCTCAACTCCACCAACTCCTGCGTTTTCACCGCCTTCTTCGACGCCCGTTTAGCCACAGAGATGCCGCCGATGCTGCAAGATTGCCGCTGGTCGCGACACCGCACGCAGGCTTTGCTTCGCGAGTTCGCCTGCGGATAGCAGGGCAAAGACAGCCGCTCGCACCTGAAATTCCATCAGCGCAGCACCCGAGACTTTGAAATAAACTTACCGGTCGCATGCTTGCTCGTTTGGGGTACCAGACTTGGACCGCTTAGAGGGCCCCGCTTCCGTCCCCGCGCTTTCCGCTCGCGCTCGCTTCTGACGTTGTTTCCGCGCTCTCGCGGCCTCCATCTCGTTCGCAACCACCAAGTCATTCAGAGCCGCCGGATCGCTCGCCAACATATCCTGCTCAGCCACGCGCGCGGCAGTACGAACAGACGAAAAGTCAACAGGACTCGGACTGCGGGCTTTAGATTTGCCCTTCGGACGAGTCTGTGGGCGCGCCCCTTGTTGCAACCGGGTCCGTTCTTCTCGCAAACGCCGCGCATGTTCCGCAGCTACTTGAGATGCTTCTTCCCGTTTTCTTTGTGCCTCGCGACGGTCTGCCTCCGCCCGCGCACGACGCTCCGCAGCTTCTTCCTCCGCACGACGCCTGGCCACTTCGCGAGCTCGCTGGTCTGCCGCCTTTCGTTCCTTCAGATCCAGGATCCGCTGACGCTCTTCTTCACGACGCCGAGTCGCGGCCTCCTCACGCAACCGTCGCTCCTCGTCCTCCTGAACCAAACGCGCCTCCGCTGCAGCGATCTCCTCATCAAAATAAGCTTCAGTAGGCGTAGATGGAGAGGACATGTTGGAAGGGAAGCAAGGAATGGGATCAGAACGATCAGCAACAGACACAACAAAAGAAACGAACAGACTCCCACGGAACGATAAAAGAAGTCAGGACCTTTCCCACGCAAGCGAAAGTCGCCGCGTCCCATGGACCTCAAAAGTGCCAGACCGAAGTCCAACACCCGTACAAGTGAACCGATCCTCAACCGCTATCAAGCTACGTACTATCGGACGCGCATTCACTCAGGAGAGATGTCCGCATCGCAACAAAGGCCTACGATCGCAGCACCAATGCAGCGCCTGTCAACAGCACATATCCCGTCGCACAAGTAATTTCCGTCGTATAGCAATTTCATCCGTCGCACCAAACTCCGTCAGTCGGTCATGTTCGTCCAAGGGACTGACTGAGGACAGTCAGATTTTTTTAGTCCAGGGGAGATGATGAGCGGTGTTCCGCGGTGACTGTGTAGTGTCATTGTCACGTGTATGCGTTAAGCTATGCGAGAGAAGTCCTACCAGCGCCGGAACTGATACACGCACTGAACCCATGGCTAACTATCTGACACCATTACACGTCCGACCGCCTTCGCAGTCAAGTCCCGCGCTCATCCGCAACGCAAATCGTCCAGAGTCGCAAGGCAAACCCCCGCAATACCGCATGCGAAACCAGCACTGCCCGACCGCGCCAACTAGCGTCGATCACTTGAAAACTACCGTTGAACGCCATCCGCCGCATTAAGATTAGCCGTGACACTGCCACAACCGCGCTAGATAAGCTCGCGCCCGAAATACCGCAATCGAGACCATTTTAGCCACGCGGCTACGAGCTATAGACAAACTTGGTTAACCGGAGGAAAATCTTCACCAACGGTAGCGTCGATCAGCAGCCAACGTACAGTTCGGGAGTAGCGGCAACAGGGACAAACCGCGCTAAAAGCATATACCAACGCTTATCGCATAAGACACCGGAGGTCGATCATCGGCTATCGTACTCGTCAACGGTCAGGATCTTGCTACGGGTTTGCAACAGGGAAAACGACTAGCAAAATGCTCGCGCACTAAACTACATCGAACGGCGCCTTTCAGGATAACAAATTGGGATAGTAGGCCACCAAGCATGACGCAGAAGAATTCGGAGTCCACTCGTATCAGTAGGTAGCAAACAGTATATATATCATCTTATTCCTTAGCATAAAATAACATACCATACCACCGCACTCGTTTTAACACCTTCCTTCTTGACAATCAACAACCTTCATCTCTCGTTTCACGCCTGCCACTTCATTGAGTCAGACGTCGAAACCGACCACACCCTCATTATTCATAGCGTCATTGCCGTCGCATCTCGGTCGCCTCCGTCGTGCTACGTCGCATCCGTCGCATCTAGGACTCACCCGTCGCACCACTTCACGCCCTTTGCATATCGGCATCTTCCGTCGCCCCACCGCTATTACTTCGCACCGCGCCTCTGATCATCACCGGATTGACGAAGAACTTCTTTGACGAAGCTCACAAACCCCGCACTTCCTGTCGCTCCGATAGGATATAGTGTTATTAACGGATGCTGTACAGCGGAGTCATCAACGAACGGCAATACACGCAAGACCATTTGGATCAGTTGATCGAAGAAACGCTTAGGCTCGGAGTCAAGACCGCGGAAAGTCTATGTAGCTATTACCAGAGATTCCTGGTAATCACGAAGTATCTCGTCAGCCACGACCGGTTATCAGTGCGCCAGCAAAGCGAATTCTTTTTCAAGGGCTTCCAGGTAGACATCGCAACCGAAATGTATAGATGGATGCGCAGCCAGTACCCGAATGTACACCGCGGCGACCCGTTCTCGCTGGAACAAATGTTAGCAGCGGCGCAGGAAGTCATCCAAGGGCAGTCCTTTTACGATAAACTAATTAATAAAGCCGCGCTTCCATTGTACGCCATTAAATCAGAGTCCCCCGCACCTCCTACAGTCAAATACGAGCCCCCCGCAAATACATACGTAAAGCAAGAAGAGATGGCAGCAATGCTGGAGAAATTAGGGCAAAGTATGGTACAATTGCTAACACAGGCACTAGCGTACCGCGCTCCGCCATCCGCTCCGCAGTTCCGCACGTACTCTTCCCCCCGCAACCGGCACTAACGCTATTCCGGTAGGACAGTCTCAGCCCGCACAGCCGAGCGGGTTCCGCGCTTGCAACTTTTGCGGTGACACAGCGCATTTCATAAGCCGCTGCCCGGAAGTGGATGTTTACGATCATGCAAATCGGCATTACATTTTCAATCTATCTATCAGTGGTCGGGGACCACTACCACAGTCTTTATACAGGCCAGGAGCCTTAGGAGGGAGCCTGGGAACACTTTGCGTGGGTTAGCGCATGGGAGCGCTTACTATGGAACAGGACGATGGCCATACAAGGCGGCCATACACTATACTAGGAAGGACAGCCGGATTAGGCAAGAGGATCGCGCTCTTGATGGCATCATTGATCGACGTCGGCATCAACGCATCAGGGATCATGCCATCACGCATCAGGAAGCAGCAGTGGCAGCGCATATGGACATATGGGATTGCAACACAGCCTATGGAGACAAGGTGGCTTTAGGATATAGCCCCTTACGGTTACAAGGTCTAGAGCAACCCGGACTGGTCCAGAGAATGGCGTTACAGCGGCTGCGCCCAAGAAGCATAGCAACAGTGACAGCGTGGAGGCAGCGCTCATACAAGACAATAAGGAGTATGGATGCTGTGGGAGTGCCAGTAGTACTAGGTGTGGCAAGGTCTTGGTAGAGTAGTATATAAGTAGTGCAAGTGTCTTGAGTCGCCCAGACTTAAGATGGTTTCTCTTACGCCATGTAAGACTCTGTCTATAGTACAATATACCTTCCTTCCTCCCCTTCTCTCCCTGCTCGACGAGGCTGTGGGTCTGTGTCCTAAAGGACGGTGGGTTAGTGTTGTTGGGCGTGAGCTCATAACAGTGGACAAATATATGACGAGCGGGAAAATTCTAAAGAATACGGAAGGGCGCATCATCGCACCAACGAGTAATTACTTCCCACGTTTTAATCAAACGAATACGATGAAAGACAACATCGACGAGTACAATCGACGAGCCGAAGCGCCACCGCCACCGGCCAACATCCGCCCCGCCATGTACTACACCACCCAAAGCAATACGCCGCCGCCCGCCATCGCCACCGTGGCCGCCCCCGTTATGTCGTATAGGAGCACAGTCGAAGACGCAGAAGACAAAGAAGAACTAGCGCAGCTACAGCAAAGAATGGTAGCACTGCAGACGAAAAAGAAGAAGGTGGTTCTAGATCGAGTAGAAATTCCGCCACGTGCAAAAGGCAAAGAGACAGTTCCCGCTGGAACTAAGGACGCAGAAAAAGCTACAGAGATCGTATCGCCAGAGGTAGCAAAACAGCAGGCGACCATCCATCCGTTCTCCGATGCCCGTGACGCGAATTACCAGCCGCCATTAGACCGCCCGTTCGGATCCGCACCTAAAAATAGCGGACCTTCATACACCACCATGGCACCTGCGCAAAATGAGCAGTTGGTACAACACCTCTTCAAACGCACTTTGCAGCATCATGCAGCGCATGTCAGTTACGAGGAGTTATTAGCGGTCTCCCCAGAGATCCGCGCCAAGCTCCACAAGTACCTAACTCCGCGTCGAATCCCCGCTCCCGCTTCTGCACCCGCACCTGCGCCCATGGCTAGCACCAACTTCACCGACGCACACTTTTACGACCCCAACACAGTGCGTGAAATCTACGTCATGCCCGACATGGCAGAAGCGTTTTATAGCGTGGAAGGACCAGACAAGCCCCGCTTACGTGTTGCCAAGGAATCGCATGCAATCCGCTGCGTACAAGGATTAATAGACGAGCGTGCCGAGGTGGAATGTGTAGTAGATCCAGGATGCTCGATCATCTGTATGTCGGAAGCCATCTGCAACAAACTCGGAATTCCGTTCAACCCAACCATCAAAATAGACATGGAGGCCGCTAACGGGGAAGTCGATACGTCGCTAGGAATCGCCAACAACATCCCGTTCCGCATCGGTGACATCAACTTATATTTCCAGGTACATGTCATCCGCTCGCCCGCTTACGATATCTTGTTAGGCCGTCCATTCGACGTATTGACACGGTCGGTAACCCACAACTATGGAAACGAGGACCAGACCATCACCATTCACGACCCTAACAGCAACAAAATAGTAACGGTTCCAACTATGCCCCGCGGCCATCCAAAATACAACATGCGCGAAGAAGCAAGGGAGGATTTTCGGATGACCTCGAGGAACTGATGGACACTCACGGAGAGGTAGCCTGTATCTTGACTATTGACCCGCATACCAGGAAACCCATAGATATTCAAGCGTATTCTTCCGTTTCGTCTTTACCGTCCGCCAAAAATGTATATACCACACTTGATTCAAATAACCAACTTGCTCGTCTCTACCTTGGTGCCGCAATAAGTCTGCAAGAAGTCCAAGCGGACAACTACGATCCGCTCACGCAAGCCTATCTTAACGCCACCATCTTCCGCACCAACCATGCCACTTCCGCTACCCAAAAACCTACTTCCGCTTTCGCTACCACCGCTTCCGCTACTACCGCTCCGCGCAAGCTTAATACCGCTACGAATCCGCGCCGTGACAACGTATCACCCATCTTCCTATCCGCACAAAAGAAAAAATATAAACCTGTCGCTAAGAAAGTCAAGCCGGTCATCAGCCAGCTACCCAAGGAGTTCCGAATTGTTCGAGAAATTAAGGGCGATCCGCTCGCCGAGTTACCCAAGTTAAGCACGAGACCACCCAAGTTTACGCCATACGGGCGTTATACAGAAGAGCGCAAGAGAACACTGGAGAAAGAGCACGGTAACGAGTTCCTGCGGCCCCAAGAAATCAAGTTAATGCACAAATTTATGACAAAACACGAGCAGGCGTTTGCCTGGGACGATAGCGAGCGAGGAAAATTCAAGACCAAATTCTTTCCACCAGTGGAGATTCCAACAGTGCCGCATACGCCATGGGTACAGCGCAACATTCCGATTCCGCCAGGCCTTTATGACCAAATCTGCGACATCATCCGCACAAAAATCGGCGCAGGCGTCTACGAGCCCTCCAATTCCTCTTATCAGTCCCGCTGGTTCTGCGTGCTGAAGAAGACGGGCAAACTCCGCCTGGTGCACTCGCTGGAGCCACTTAACGCGGTCACGATCCGACACTCAGGTGTTACGCCAGTCCCGGAACACCTAGCGGAGAACTTCGCAGGTCGCGCATGCGGCGCTATGTTGGACCTCTTTGTCGGATACGATGAGCGCCCACTTGCAGAGGACTCCCGAGACCTAACCACCTTCCAGATGCCGTTCGGAGCAATGCGACTCACAACTCTGCCAATGGGATGGACGAACTCGGTACCAATATTCCACGACGACGTCACTTGCATATTGCAGCCCGAAATACCGGAACTAACTATACCTTACATCGACGACGTACCGGTAAAAGGACCTCCGACGCGCTATGAGCAGGACGACGACACCTATGAAACCATACCGGACAACCCCGGCATTCGACGCTTCGTATGGGAACATTTCCAGGGTCTGAACCGGGTTGTGCAGCGCATGAAGTATGCCGGCGGAACGTTCTCCGGGAAGAAACTTGTGCTATGCGCCCCCTCCATTACGGTCGTTGGCCATCTATGCACGTACGAAGGTCGCAAACCGGAGAAGGAGCTCCTCGCAGCGGTGAAGAACTGGGCCCCGTGCACGTCGCTATCCGAGGTCCGAGCGTTTTTAGGAACCGTAGGAGTGGCATGAATCTTCATTAAGAACTTTGCGCGCAAGGCAAGTCCGCTGGTAGCGCTAACTAGGAAGGACGTTCCGTTCACATTCGGAGCAGAGGAAATTGCTGCGCAGGAATCGCTCAAGCAAGCGCTAATAGCATCACCCGCACTACGCCCCATCGACTACAAGTCTGACGCACCCGTCATTCTGGCCGTGGATACGTCATGGATTGCAGTTGGGTTCTTCTTATGCCAATGCGACCCTGACAAGCCTTCAGTCCGGTATTACAACCGCTTCGGATCGATTACCCTGAATGAGCGGGAAGCACGCTTCTCGCAGCCAAAGCTAGAAATATATGGTCTGTTCCGCGTGTTGAAAGCACTCAAGCTTTATCTTATAGGAGTCCGTAATCTCATCGTGGAAGTCGACGCGCGCTATATTAAGGACATGCTCAAGAATCCGGACATCGCCCCATCAGCATCCATCAACCGATGGATTTTGTCAATCCTGACCTTCCATTTCAAGTTAGTTCACATGCTGGGCCGACTTCACGCACCCGACGGATTATCCAGACGCCCGCGGCAACCATTGGACGAGGAACCAGATAGCAAGGAAGATGACGAATTCGACGATTGGATTGACAACCTTTACGGATTCATGCATCAAATCAACAACGCGCCCTACAGGGCCTTCGCAAAGCGACCAGATCAGCAACCGCTCTGGAAATCAAAGATTCCGCATCACGCTAGGGTAGCGCCCGGAACAGGTCTAGGAACGATTGCGGAAAAGCGTAAGAGTCCGCTTCCGACCATCTTCTTGACCGATTCAGATATGCCACCACCGGAGCATAAAAGGGCACAGGTACCAGAAGGAGAGGAAGATAATTCCTATGAGGGGATATTCCCGTGGAGAAGCGAGACCGCCTCGAGGGACGAAGAAAGGCTGCAGCTGGCAAAACGGTTCCTTGAGAAGTTGGAGCGACCCGACAATATGTCGGACGAAGAACACGCTCGGTTCATGTGGTACTGTACCAGGTTCTTCATAAAAGATGATATGCTGTGGTTAAAAGATAGGAGCGGAGCGCATCGGATCGTTTTAGATCCGCACAAACGGGCACGCGTACTGGTTAGCTGCCACGACAATTTAGGGCACCGCGGATACTACGCTACCCGCTCGATCATCATGCAACGGTTTTGGTGGCCACAGATGCAAGACGACATTAAATGGTACATCAAGTCATGTCGCGCATGCCAGTCCCGACAATTACAGCTATACCGTATTCTGCCCGTCGTTGCCGAACCAGCTCCCATCTTCGCAAAAGTCTACTTGGATACCATGCACCTCCCACCGTCAAATCAATACAAATATCTTATCCAAGCCCGTTGTTCGCTTACGCACTACCCCGAGTACCACGCACTCCGCCGGGAAACCGCCAACGCCATTGGAGATTGGATATTCGAAGACCTTATTTGTCGCTGGGGGAGTCTGGTGGAAATCGTGACGGACAACGGATCTCCCATTATCCGCGCTGTTGCGCATCTAGCGAAGAAATACCACATCAATCACATCCGCATCTCTGGTTACAATTCCCGCGCTAACGGTATAGTCGAACGCAGTCACTACGACGTCCGACAGGCGTTGGTCAAAGCAAGCGAAGGATCTAATTGGGCTCCGGCCTTACACTCGGTATTCTGGTCGGAACGGGTCACAGCAAGACGGCGCATGGGCGTATCACCTTACTTCGCGGTAACAGGAACGCACCCGCTGCTTCCGCTCGACATCACAGAGGCCACCTACTTGCTACCGCCGCCCGATGCTTTCCTCTCTACTACTGATTTAATCGCCCGGCGCGCCACGGAATTGCAGAAGCGACATGCGCAAACGGAAGCTCTAAAAGGGAAGGTCTATGCAGCGCGTGTAGCGGCGGCCAAACGATTTGAAAAGGAGCACCCAACAGTCATCCGCAACTTCGATTTCCAACGTGGCGCTTTAGTTTTAGTTCGCAATACCGCAATAGAAAAGTCACTGAACCGGAAAATGCGCCCCCGCTACATAGGCCCCTATGTGGTCTTATATCGTAATCGTGGAGGAGCGTACGTGCTTTGCGAGCTCGACGGAACGGTACTCGACCGCCCCTACGCGGCATTTAGAGTCATCCCTTACTTCGCAAGGCAAAGGCTAACAGTACCTGACGAAAAATTAGACGCATCGGAGGAGCGCATGCGGGAGATGTTTAACTCGCACTCGCAAGGGGATGACGACCAACCCGAGGAAGCTACGGAAGAAGAAGAGGAGCTCGGCTTTTACCAAGCAGACTCGGACTCCGTTATGGACGAGTCAGGAGATGATTAAGCACTTCCGCTATTTCTTTCCTTCATGCGCGCTAATTCTCTGCTATTTCTATTTGTAGCATTTGTTTTAAGTACTATTCCGCCCCAGGACTATTCCGTTCCTGTTGCGTTTCATCTATGTTTTTTCTGCTTACACTTATTCCGCGCTTCTTACCTCTTAAATTTTGCTTACCTAATTTACTTACGAAGTCCCCCAAAAAACGCAAAACAAATGTACGACATTCTCAGGTCCACGACGAAACAGCTACAAAGTATTACGCGGTTGGCGAGGCTGGCGAGCTCATGACCGCATCACCCGCGATCGCGTCGTCCATGCTCTGCTCTTCCGCACCAACCATTCCCGCACTCGCCTCCGCCTCCGCCTCGTTCGCGCCCGCGGGTTCCGCTTCTGACCACTCGTTGCGCCCTGCCCTTTCCACAAGTTCTTGCTCCGCGGTCGCTCCAAAACTCCCAACTTGCGCCACAGGATCAACCGGCGGTGGACAGAAGAAGTCCAGTAATGAGTACGTGGCGTGGCGCGTGTCGTGCGCTATGTCCCGGATTTTATAGAGCAGGCTCGCCTGCGTGGTTTGCATGACCAACATGCAGTGCAGGAGCGCATTCTGCTTGCACAAAACTCCCGTCGTCTCGGTTGCGGATAAGGCGATAGCCGCCAGGGAAGTTTGCATTGACGCGGACTGCTCTTCGAGCTGCCTGAAAATCCAAATGCCTTCCGGGGTGCTTCTGCCCGAGTTGCCTGCTTCCTCTGCGTCGCTCCTAATGGCCTCGGCTTCTTCTTCCTCCGTTGCGTCGCTCAAGACTACCACTGCCCGTGACTTCACCACCTTCTTCGCGCTCCGCCCAGCCACGGACACTCCATCGATTTTGCAGGAATGCCGCACGTCTCGACACCCCACGCACGCCTTGCTTTTGGCGTTTGCCTGTGGATAGCAAGCCACGTTTAAGCGCACGCACCTATAGCCTCCGTCAACATCCGCTAAAAATATTAAAGAAGCGCAAACGATTTTACCTGTCGCAAGCCTGCTCGTTTGGTGTGCTCGATTTCGACCGCTTCGACGGCCCAGCTTCCGCTCCTGCGCTCTCTGCTCTCGCTCGTTTTTGACACTGCTGCCGCGCCCTCGCCACCTCCATCTCGTTCGCTATGACCATGTCGCTGAGCACGGCCGAATCGGTCGCCAAGACTGCCTTCTCCGCGATAGCCGCCGCAGCACGGACGGACCCGACATCGACAGGGCTTGGGCCGCGGGCTTTGGATTTACCTTTTGGACGCGGTTTCACCCTCGATTCTTGCTGCGCACGGGTTTGTTCTTCCAGTATGCGCCGCGCTCGTTCCGCCGCCGCCTCCGCCTCCTTCTTCGCCGCCTCCTTCTGTGCTTCCTCTCGACGTCGTTCTTCCTCCTTCCGGCGCTGCTCCTCCTCTCGCGCGCGCTGCTCTGCCGCCTCCTTCTCCGCCCGTGCTCGCTCTTCGGCCTCCTTACGAGCCTTCAATTCCGCGATGCGGCGACGGTCCTCTTCGCGACGTTTTGTCGCCGCCGCCTCTCGCATTTTTCGCTCTTCCTCCTCTCGAGCTAGGCGTGCCTCCGCGGCCGTGATTTCGTCATCGAGGGTGCTGAATGATGGGAAGGGGACGACATTGGTGGAGAGAAAGAAAGATAGAGAAAAAGCGACAGAGACGACAAAAGAAGCCAGGTCCATTCCCACGCAACGACAAAAGAAGCCAGGTCCGTTGCCACGCGGAGGTTGCCGTGTCCCATGGACATCCAACGTCTCAGAAGCAAAGTCCAGTAACTGCTACACCGGTTCAATGCACCACGCCAGCACCGCACCACCGGAACGCGCATCCGCTCCATTGCGTATTACCGCACCGCAATCAAAGTCGAACCAGTTGCATCACCACGCAGGTCCCACATGTCCGCAAGTCCGCTCTGCATAACAACAAAACTCCATCAATCGGTCGTATTCGTCCAGCAGACTGACTGAGGGCAGTCAGATTTTTAAGTCCCGGGGAGATGATGAGCGGTGTCCCGCTGTAACCGTGTAGCAACCTCGTCACGTATAGGCGCCATGCTATGCGAGAGAAGTTCTATTGTTACTAGGGTTATACACATGCACTGAACCCGTCACTAAAGATCTGGCTGATATCTTAGGAGGTACGCAGCGCTCGCACAGCCGCACGCATCCAGAGCCGCACATCGGTCATATGCTCGCATACGCAGCGCAAGCCGCTCAATAGTAGCAGTCATAGCTGCACCCTTCCGCGTTACCAGCGAGTACTGCAAGTCGCTCGTACAACCGCATGCGACATTTCTGCACCGCCCCTTCCACGATAGGCAAGTCCGCCTTCCGACTACCGCGCTCAGGATCCGTTAGCCGCATGCACCTACGATCAGCGGGTAAAGCCAATAGCCCACCCGAGACAACGGAACGAAATCTTCACGGCTTGTTGCATCGATCAAAGAAATACAACAAAACGACTACATCGGGCAGGAAGGGTCGAGTTCAGGGAACAGGTTCACGGCTACCAGGGAATCCATCAGCGCTTATCGATAAGACACCGGTGGTCGATCATCAGCCGACGCTTTCGTTATGCTAGACGCCCTTAGGCACGACGCCAATACGGTCAGGGTTTTGCTACGGAGTCGCACGCCGAATGAAAATTGCAAGGAAAATGCTCGCGCACTAAACCGGATGAGACAGCGCCTTTCAAGTTAACGGATTTGGAAACGCCGCGCGTCCACGAGGAGAAGAAGATTTCAGAGTACATTCGCGTCAGTAAGTAGAAAAATGTATATAAACCATCTTGTTTCGTAGTAGAAATCATCATACCCATGTAGTTATCCGCTCAAATCTCGTTAAAGTCACGCTCGCTCTCTTTCTCCTAAAAGTCTTTGCCTACTCCTGCATCGTCAGCCGTTGTCGCCCGCGGTCCACTACTGTCATCCATATCCGCCCTCGACATCGGTAGCGACAACCACTATCTATTGCCTTGCGCCGTGGCCACGTGATTCATCCGCCTTCTGACGCACGCTATCCGGCGCATCGCATACGCAGCGCGCGCTACAAAGATCCGCTCCGGGCGCGTCCGCTCACTTCCGCTACGTATTGCATATCCGCGCAGTGTGTATTCTGACACGGATTAACGGGACATTCTCAACTAGCTCACAACCTATCCCTGGTCTTCCTGTCGCTCCGATAGTGAAGAGTGTTATTACCGTGGCTGTGTCCTTATCTAATCAAAGAAAATAAAGGAAATAAGAAATCGTAACAAGTCTTCTACATACCTGACATGGATACAAGATTACTCTCCATGGGAACATTCCTAAATTGAGGATATTCCCTTTCAGGAAACAAAGATCATATTGATGTAATCAAAGAATCTTCCATTAAAAGATTCTCACCACATGAAGAAGGACAAACCATATATTGGTTAGATTCCAAAATTCATAACAACTCAATAAATGTTGTAACACAAAAACCAGATTTTCATATATGGCATAACCATTTGGGACATCCACAAGATGAAGTAATCCATAAAGGAAAAATTCATTTAGAAGGATTCCCTAATATTCCTGTTCCTAAATGGAAACAAACTTGTTCTGGATGTGTAAAGGAAAAATGCGCAGTAAATCATTTCCAGAGTCACAAAGTTGAGCTTCATCTCCTTTTAACTTCATACATTCAGATCTCAAGGAAATCTTGATGATATCATATCACAAATATAAATATTTCGTGACATTTATCAATGATTTCTCTGGACATTTATGGATTGGTTTACTAAAGAAGAAATCCAATACAGAATCTTCATTAAAACAATTTGTTGCCTTAATAAAGAACAAATATCAAAAATTTCCAAAGAAATGGCAGTTTGATGGAGGAAGTGAATTCACTAAAAGTGAAAAGTACCTCAAAGATCTTGGGATTGAGATCCAAAAATCATTACCATATATGTCACAACAAAACAGCAGAGCTGAAAGAATGAATCACACTATTTGGGAAAAATCACAATTCCTTAGATTTGATGCCTGCTTACCACAGTCATGGTGGGAATTTGCACTTGAACACACAGTATACCTATATAATAGGACTCCCCTAGCTCACAGGCAGACACCATATTTTCTTATTGAAAAGAAAAAACCAAATGTATCAGATTTGTGAGTGTTTGGATGCCAAGCTTATGTATATATTCCTGCTGAATGCAGACAAAATAAGCTTGAAGCCAGATCTAAAATGATGATCTTTCTGGGATATAAAAATGGAATGAAAGGGTATAAATTTATGAACCCTGAAAATAATACCATTTTTATGGGAACAACAGCAGTGTTTGACAAAACAAAATTTCCAAAGTGTCGAAACTCTGATCAAATTCCTACATTCCTTAATCCAGAGGAAGAGTTTGAGGATCTCATACCAGAAATACCTCATGAAACATCTAAAAAATATAATACATCAGATGATGAAGAAGATTCATCAAAGTCAGAGAGTGATAGTAACTCATCTGATGAATCTAGTATATCTCCCAAAGGAAAGGGATCTGACAGTTTAGACAACAATTCTAAAAGTGATGACTCAGATGATTCTGGAAGCAATGATTCAGATGATCAAAGAGAAATTGAAGAAGATCTATTCACTCCTTCAAGACCCTCATCTCCAAGACCAACTAGAACTAGACAATCAGTAAATCGACCTGATAATGTCTATGGAGATTTAGATCCAGTTGAAATTGAAAAAATTGATAGAAGAACAAGGCTAGATTGTTTCACAATTAATAAATTATTATCATGTGCAATTCCTATCAAAGACTGGATTAGCACTGAAAAGAAAGAATGGGATATGCTCATCAAAAGAGGCATCACAATAAATCTACAACATCTCCCTGAAGGCCAAAAGGCTATAGGTTGCAGATGGGTTTATGTCCAAAAAGATGATGGATGTAAAAATGCTTGTCTAGTTGCCCAGGGTTTTTCCCAAATAGATGGCATTGACTATGATGAAATATTCTCACCAGTAGTAAAATATGAGACATGTTGTCTTATACTTGCACTTGCAGCACTAGAAAATCTATATATATATCATTTCTAGACATGACTGCTGCTTTCCTATATGGAAAACTGGATGAAGAAATATACATGAAACAACCACCTGGTTTTATCAATAAAGATAAGAAAAGCATGGTATATCAACTACATCATACACCTTATGGATTAAAACAAGCTTCATTAGCTTGGTGGAAATCATTAGATGAGTCAATGGAAAAAATGGGCTTTATATGTATACACTCTGATGCAGGTGTATTCATTTTTAAACAAGGAACCAATATAGTCATAGCAATAATTTATGTCAATGACTCAATGTTTTTGGGATCCAACAAAATCATAACATTGTGTAAAAAGCAGGAGTTTATGAATAGATGGGAATCTAAAGATTTAGGAGATCTCATTGATGGTCAAACAAAAAATTCTTATCATTCCAGATAAAGAGAAATGGAGATAAGATTACCATCAATCAAAAAACCCAATTTGCATAAAATAATCCAGAGACTGGGAATGAGTGATGCTACTCACACAAATACTCTGCTTCCTACTGGATACATATTCTGACCAAAAACCTTGGTTGAGTATTATTTCAAAAATTCATACCAATGTTAAGTTTATCAGAATCATTAAATTGATTACTGATGGCCCTGGAGTAGGGCCTTAAACTGCTTCATTTTACTGCATTAAAGACAGCAGTCTATCACTGTTGAGATTACTCCAGTTGAAAAAAGACCATTGAACAGCTTTATCATTATGGGCAAAAATAGGAAATCCTGCAGTAAAAAACAACAACCTATTCTGACAATTGGAGGACACTCCAATGTTGGTCACAAATGTGAGCAGTCGTCTCATTGCCAATTTGAGGAACCCCCACCTCCACCTCCTAAAAAACAACAGCCTCAGATCACAATGAGTCCAGCTGTTGCCATGTGGATGGATCAAGCACTTCAAGGACAAGATCCATGGACATTTCCTCCCAAACCCTTTTGGGCTTGGCAATTAAAGGAAAGATAGAGACAAGAGGGAATCTCTGGCCATATTTCTTTCAAAGATTTTTGAAAGATATGTGCACCTCTTCTTGCAGACTTGTGAGAAGATCATTACTAATCAGTACATGCTTGTACAGATTATGGGGGGGGTGTTGAATGACCTTCACCCCAATACCCCTAAGTATAGCCCTCAATGCGGCTATCATTAGAGGGTTTTTCTTTTTCTATTATTTCTTTTATTTACATATATTAGAATAAAGGCAAATACACAAATATGTACATACAGTAAAAGTGTATATAAGACCAGTAGATATTCAATATTTGTTCAGTTGCTCTTTCTTGCTCCCCAGCATGTGAGTATCTCCACTCTATGAGTGTAAGACCTGGAGAGGTCTCTGGTCACTGTCTATGACAGTGATACAATACTCTTGTCATCACAGATTTATTGACTCTGTGTCATAATGGACACATGAGCTCATCATTCATGACAGTGATGACCACTGAGACAAACTATGTCTGACAGACATATGATTGCTGCTCAACATCTGGCACTTCTCCCCACCTTGGGCATGAAGAATGTGGATGGGATTTGACCATGAGCAACCCATTGGATGAAGAAATGGATGAAGCTAAACCTGCACTGGACATGGTGGAGGCCAAGTTGGGCAAAAGTCCAGAGGAAACTCCCAGTCATTACATCAAGGTTACCCTTGGAAACAATAAGAAAAGAGCTTACATTGTCCATCAACTGTTTTACTCTGGCCTTCACTCACCTTTTGGACATGCAACTCGTGGCTATGCAGTGTACTCTTTGGAAGAGAAGAAAGTTGTATTCCTAAAATCAACATGGCAAGTCAATGGTAGGAAACTAGAACATGAAACATTAGAGAAGTTATGAAAATCGGGAGTCCAGCATATTCCGACAGTTGTTGACTATTGGGATGTGGATTTGCCAGGGCATGAGACTCAGGCGCAGAAGGCAGCTGAATCTTCCGAGTGGAGGAAGGAAGATCTCAAGCATCTGCGGACATTGAAACACTACATCCTCGTCCTTAACAAGTTGGGTCATGAGTTGATGACATTCAGGTCATCCAAAGAACTGTTGATAGCACTCAGCGATGCTGCGGAAGGTGAGCTTTCATTTACCTGCGATTACGACTGTTGGCTTGGGGACTCGAATGCAACACACAAACAAGCAGATGGAAATGCAAATATATTGCATCAAGACATCAGTTCCGGAAACATTATCATTACAGATGAGGGTCATGGCCTCCTGATTGATTGGGATCTGGCAAAGGACCGCAACGACATGGTGGAAGAAGAACTGCAAGGAGCAAACAAACTGTGCGTATGTAATTAAGGCTAATGTCCATTGCTTCTCTGATTATTGTTGAACGACCTTCACCCCAAATACCCCTAAGCATAGCCTTCAACACGGCTATCACCGGTTTGACCCTTAGAGGGTATTTTCATTTATATTTTCTTTTATTTACGTATATTTAATTACAGTTCTATACACAAATATGTACATACACTAAAAGTGTATATAAGACCTGTAGATAGAGAATATACGTTCAGTTGCTCTTTCCTGCTTAACAGCATGTGAGTATCTCCTCTCTATGAGAGTAAGACCTGGAGAGGTCTCTGGTCACTGTCTCTGACAGTGATACAATACTCAAAACACCTGGAGAGGTGTCTGGTCACTGTCTATGACAGTGATACAATACTCTTGTCATCACGGACGTATGACTCTATGTCTAACGGACATATGAGCTCATCGTTCATGACAGTGACGACCACTGAGACAAACTATGTCTAACAGACATATGATTGCTGCTCAACAATTATTAGCAACTGCAGGGCACCTATCAATTCATGGCAGCTTGTTTCATCTGTAAAATTCCTCACTTGAACTTGGAGCCCCACAGCCGACTGGATGACATAGAGTCGATGTTCCATGTCCTGCAATGGATCATACTGCGCTATGTTGATCATGGGATGCCTACCAATGTACTTGGAGCCATTCTGAAAGACTACTTTGATCAGGCTATGCCAAGGCCAGGTGAATTGCCTGGTTGCGTTGGTCGGCTTGAAGGGATCCTACATGATTTGCCTTGGACCGATTTACCTTGCCTCCCTTCCTTGATAATAAACCTTCTCAAACGGATCAGAAGGATCATAGCTATGTGTTACGTTGATCCGGACGAACTCCAACAGATGCCTGTGCAGCTTGGCCTGAGAAACGATTTTGATGAGAGAGGTTGTGTCGGCAATGACGATCTTGCTGAGCAACTGAAGTTGGCTAACAAAAAGGAAGGCGTTGATAATCTATACCTTGTGAAAGGGGGCAAAAAAACTGGTGCTTGTGCCGTCATTATCACAGGGCACCATCGGTGACAACCCCAAGAATTACAGACTAAAGTTGATATATAGTAGCTCGCTGGTGACTACATTACGTGCAGCTGAGATGTTTGATAAGGCCCATCTTTCTTCTCCCGCTGTCACTTCTGCCATTGATTCTGCCAAGCTTTTCTACGTGGGAGGCTTCTTCCTCACCCATGGCATGCCCTCTGTGGTCGAACTTGGCCAAAAAGCATCGGCTGCTGGAAAGGTTTGCATTGACATGCTTCTCAAGAGATGAATCGCGCTTAACTTTTGCCCAGACCTTCGTCCTTAATTTATCCACACCTTTCATAGCTCAATTCTTCACCGCCAACTTACAGCAAGTTCTCACATATTGCGACATTATTATTTGCAATGAGACTGAGGCAGAGTCATGGGCTGCCGCAAGCGGCCTGCCAAATACCAAAGATGTTGCCGAAATAGCAAAGGCTATAGCTCTCCTCCCTAAAACTAACGCATCTCGCCCTCGCACTGTACTGTGATCATTACTCAAGGAGAAAACCCAACAGTTCTTGTTACCTCTTCAGAACCCGATATACCGAGAATATATCAAGTAGAGAAACTTGACAGTTCAAAAATATTGGCAAGTGTGTGCTTGCAGGTCATGCACTTGCTGCTATTTGCGTGCAGCAGGTAAGTAACATAGTCCTGTGATTGACGGACTCAAGTTTTATACTGCATCAGGTTGGTCCGCAGTACAAGTGGCCGAAGGTTCAGATCATCTAGGATGTTCATAAATGGTCACGATCTTTAGCATACGACATGCCTACAAACCGACTGGCAGCAACTAGCTAAGATACCAGAATAGAATATATGCGCCGAATAAACTCAGTAATAGTTTTACTTGAGGATTGAGGTTCTCAAATGGACGATCACCGTGTTGAGGACTCATCAGGAAAACCCCATCCCACTTGACTTGCTTGACTTACTTAAAACCCGAATTGCAATAGTCAACAATACCAGTGTGACGTGACTGATGCGACGGAAGGAGACATGGTCTCCAGTTGATCTTGTGGTGCGGGTTGGCCATATGGTGCTGCGGAGTTGAACGCACAACAGCAGAGAACTCAACACATCTTTTTGATAGTTGAACAGCTGATGCTGGGTCCCACCGTGATGAGTAGTTAGATTATTGCCATGAGCAGGAGAGCACCTTGGGTTTCATAGTGTGGCGCATTGGAATAACATTTGTGGTTGTGTTGTACAACTTGAATTTGGCAGGCAGTTTTTAGTTTCGGACGGCTTACCATGAATGTTATTTGTGCATGCTTGGCTAGGCCATCTATTACCATTGACTTTACAATTACATAAGCAAGCGACGTTGCATTGACGTCAATCGCCTGTATCCAATGTCTAAACGTGTTGCATCCCCGCTCAGCTCCAAAATCGACAAAAAACTCAAACTGGGGTTAACGGATGAAGACGTCAAGCGCTTGAACAATATCGTTGGGCCTACGATGAAAGCCCCTCACTATGCCCAATTCAATAAGGAAGATGTCCCGACAAGTGCACTTGCACATGTATTTCGACTAGTCGCTATCACCATGCTGAGTACTCGTCATGCGGCGATCATCGACAACTCGTGGGTGGAGAACTCAGTTGAGAGTAACGAGCAACGCATCACTGAGTTATCACCTGAGGAACGATCAAAGCTCGCCTCCATTTGGGTCGAAGCTCGTGACACAGGAGAATGGGAGCGTATTGTAAATATTCGTGCGTCACATCTTTCTTGTGGTCCAACAGAAGTCACCAACGCAACCCCGTGCAGCCTTACTTCAGGTTGAAAGACCCACTGTGGGGACCGAGAAGGCAACAAAATTTCCTGATTCTCTTGGCGACCAAATAACAGGTACGCTCATCGAAAACCTATATATTACATCAGCTTTTGCTTATTTCATACCCCAGCCACCGAAAAATCCTGGGAACATCCATTCCAGGGGAATGCTGCAAGAGGATTATGGGAGCACATCAAGACCCATTACAAACGTTCGGATAGCAAAGTGTATGCTCACTATGCTGCCGTCGTCCAGTCGTCGGGCATGGGAAAGTCAAGAACGGTAGATGAACTTGCCAAGACTCACTTGGTCATTCCGTTAAATCTTCGGGCAGAAAAGTTTACTGGTGCGCGTAGTCTCCGTTCTGGGTAGTCGACCGCGTATAAATTTCTTCTTTCAGGATACCCTCCGGCAGACAGCAGCGTCCGAGATTTTTTAACCTTGTCTGTTTCAAAAGCAGTTGCCTATAATCGCGCTAGCGCTTTTCTTCAGGCGTTATTTGAGCATATGGCCGTTACGCTTCGCACTTTCAACGAGTCAAGTTACGTCGAATTCGCGAACGAATTCAGATCACGCATGACCGAAGGTCAGAGTATGAAGGGGCATAATCAATTTCGGAAGAATTTCTATGAAACAATTATTAACAAGGCAGAACAGCTCTTGACCCAACAGGTGTGTAACATTCGAAAACGTTGCTATGACCGACTAAGATGTTCAGCGACGCACGATCAAGTCACCAGCATCCTCCGAGGAGACAACACCCGATGCTCCACGGGTCTCTACTCCTTCACGAAGCCAATTCTCACCCTATAATGCGTTTGAAGATCTCACTGAAATCATCCCATCGCCGCTCGAGAAATCTAAAGCCCAGGGAAAGCAGAAGGCGACGCCTCATCACGAAAGCGGGCCACTTGTTGTTCTCACATTTGATGAGGCGCATACAATAGCCCAGCGACAGCTGGCTACCAATGATGAATGGACCATATTCAACGAACTTCGCTACGCGCTCCGGCACTTGAATGAACTTCCTCTGTTCTCGCTCTTCCTGTCAACAACTGGTAAAATTTCTCAGTTCACATCCCCTACCGAAGAAGATCTTTCGAAGAGAGTGGTCCTGCGTCAATTGTTTCTTATTCAACCCTACACAGACCTTGGCTTTGACCCCCTTGCTCGTCGCATAACTGTAGATGGTTCACAGAATCTGGAGGAGTTGACTGGAGATTCTCAGACCTGTAGCCTGGGCCGACCTTTGTACGTATCCCTCTCATCTGTCATTCCTGATAGTCATTTACAAGGTTATTATAGATTTGCATTGCGGCATCTAAAAGGCTCGGAGACTGTCAAGCAAGAAATCATTCAGTTTGCGGTCGCGAAACTTCTCAATGCGAACAAAGCTACTGACAATCTTTCTAATGATCAACTATTGGCATGTCTATCCCAACGGTTCCCCATTGAATTCAACTCGACAAACTATATCTCTCAAGAGAAGGAGAGGAAGCAGGTAGAAGGACACATGCGAGTTTGCCTCAAAATTGATGCTACTTTGGAGACCATGACAACGACATCTTCGTCTGAACCGATCCTCTCAGAGGCTGCCTATTACGTGATGCAGAGACAGTCGTTCAATGCACCGAGGGCGTTGCAGTTGGTGATGGACAGTTTCTCGATATCGAAAGGCGACCGTGGCGAGTTTCTAGTACTCTTGCTGCTGATTCTCGCACGCGATGCAACTGTTGGACCTGCTAACGAACTTGGCCAACCAATTGCAGGAAAGCGTTGGTTTAGCTTGACTGACTTCTTATATGGTTGTACCTTTAGGAAGCAGAGTGGTCACTCACGCTTGGTGGATAAGAAGTCGATTTCTGCACTAGGCCAGCTCCTGACGGATTTCCCAAATGCTCAACTCCATTTCAGCCATTTCGTGAAGGTCCACGAGCACAAAGCCATTAATATCATCTCGCTTTTATTACTCCAAGGTCGAGGAGCAGCGGTTTTATGTGGAAACAGCCAAGCAGGTGTAGATGTTATCAATGTCTTTCTGAAGAGTGGCACGATATTGGCTAGGGACAATGCAGGACTGATTCTCCACCAAATCAAGAACGACTCGAAATATTCCACAAGACCTAAGCAGGCACTCTTTGACGCGATGAACCCTTACGAGCTCGAGATTCTTCGGAAGGGTGACCCTGCTGTTCCCTTGATCAAGATTGTGTTTGCGCTGGCAGCGAAGGCCCCTTCTCTCCACGTTGTCCGCCATGATCAGTCGGAAGGGTATCGTAATGTCATCTACGAGATTTGGTGTGCTGGTATTTCTCCAGATATCCTAGGAGCGATTGAGCAACAACAGGTGGACATTTGGAAATCACTGCTTCAGGCTTCCTATGGTTGGCAAGAGCTATATAAGGCAACCCCAGGTGAGGCAGCTGATCTACGAAGATCTGCAACTCCAGGTGCAGCGGCAGACATTGGTCACTATTCTTGTTGGGTGGAGTCACCAGAGTTGCAAACCCTCTTATCATTGGAATGAATTCTCCACTCTATACCTTGTACAAAATAACCATTAGCGAGAAACATGTTCAAGCTATTACTGGGTTTATTCGGCGCATATCTTCTATTCTGGTGTCTTAGCTAGTCCGCCCTGTAGAGGGCGATGACATCGTATCTCAACACTTGTATAATTCACGTGTACGTTGACCATCGTATCCAGCGACAAACCTCCTACGAATGAAAATGTTAGAAACGGAATTTAAGACTTGTCTAATTCTTGCGCGATAAAAGCTAGATGGTATGAAATAAGTGCGTCTGTTCCAGGGACGGACGAGAACCAAAGGAGCGTAATAAAGTGGGATAGTATAACTGGAAAACATGCATAGTGTAGCCAGTGTTCCCCCCCCGGGTATAGGATACCCACAGGGTACACGGGTAGGGTCATAGCCGGTCCGGGTCCGGGTCAGTGTCCTTGTACCCCCACTGTGACCTGTACCACTGGGACACCATCTTTGCCGCCCTTCGCCATCCCCTGGCGCAAGCCAAAATGTCCAAAATATCGTCGAAATGCACGCGAAAAACCCGTCCCATTGCAGTAGCTCCATCGCCTGGCCCGCGGCCATAGTCCACCTGAATCCTGCCACTTATAGGGCCAGGAGCGGCCATTGCGGGCACCAAGCAGGGCTTAAAGAGAGAACCGCTGGCGACATTGAGTCACCCAATTAATTGTTTGCAGAGTCATGATGAATAAATACAACTTGAAACGTTGAACTCGTCCGTGCTCACATCTTGCCACGCTAGTAAAGGTGGGCAGTGAAGATATTGGCGTCAAGAAACCTAGCGCCCAAGCCGAAAACATGGCCCCCCCCACCTCCCTGCGCCTGAATTGAATGTAAGCCAAGCTCGATTCGCCCACTCTCTATTCAGGTATCTCAGCGATCCGCCTACTTTTCTACTTGCCTCATCAAACTCAACAGTAGTATGTTATAAGATAGGTCACGAGAGAAGATCCCACACTTCGTCAATTGAACAGCAGTTTCCTTCGATAATGACTGGTACCGACGAACAGTCGGCAAGAGCCCTCTTCAAAATTTCGCAGAAGACGCCCAATGTTGCAGAACACGTTCTCGGTGAGTCGAGCAGTCCAAACGTCGTCAATGACTGGGAATCCATGCTGGCGATAGCTCTACTCTGCCTCGAGCTGTTGGGCTCATGTCTCTTTGCGCCCTCTTCCGCCCAAACCACGGAGCTCAGCAAGCCTGAGGAGGGCTTCAACCATCTAATAGTGTAAATTCCCATCCACCATTAATATCATCCGTAGATATCAGTACTTGGCTCCCACCCTGTTCGAGGTAGCCAACTGTAGGGACATGGCATTTCGCGTTGCAAGAGAGAAAATGGCAGAGATCCAGATGCGGAGCTGTTAAGAGTAATGTAAACCTGCTATCCATATCTCCCGAACACAAAAACGCTACTGACGACTTACCGTATTGCAGGTAAATGAAATCTTTACGAGCTGAAAGAGCCCGAATTCGACAGCGGAGCTGTCAAGGTCGAGATGGAAGCCCTGCTAGATGCGTCCAATAAATGCCAGACAGACGCAGTAGCAATGCATTCCGTGTTTGTGGAATGGTTGGAATTCGTCGAGGAGCTTCGAGTAACACAAAGGTCAAATTCAACAACGCGTCGGCAGAAGAGAGTCCCAAGAAGCTCGAAGAAGATAATATACTATGCAGAGTACCAGGAGAAAGTCAACAAGGTTGAAGCCAAGCTAGCGGATTACGAGAAGGACCCGTTGGACAAGTGGCCTACAGGGTATGTTCCATTCATACAAATATCCTTTAATCCGTCTACAACACAAACGGCTGACCTCGACGAATCACAGCGACGACCGAAGCGGTAAGCCCTCACCAAGAGTCTGGGAAAGGGCCTTTGGCCAAGACCTGTTTTCTCCAAAGACGACGACAGTTCCACTGGCTCATCCAAGCATAAAAGACGCGGGCCACTGGCATCGATGAGTACGATGATCATTGCAGGCGTGGTGCTCATCCACGTGATTGGATACGCGCCTGGAATCACCAGTGTATCCCCGGTCGTCGCTGATATCCAGCATACGCATTCCATAGAATATGTGTGCCGGACAAAACATAGCGGGATCGGAGCTTCCACGGTTTAGACTCGACGCTGTAGACTTCGACAGCATCCTCATGTGGTTCCAGGAGAATGTGAATGAGAGCGTGTGCTGCATGTGCACCTTGGTCAAAATATACCATCGAGCCTCTGACAACACGCTCTTGATATGGTATGGATCCACAGATGCATATACCATGGCAGACATTCTCAACGTCACTGTCATCTGCTTCAATTCCATATTTCTGCGCTGATTAAGTACTACTTATATACTGAAGTCCACACCCTTCTTTTTGCATGTACATATATCTGAATCCTAGTTTAAAAAAATTGTGCATACGATAATTCTCAAGATGCAATATTATGTTACATTAGGCCATTCTTTCGCCTCGGCTAAAGAATGTACGTTGTTGTAGACGCGCATTGGCTTACATATTTTCGAGAATGACGCTTTTCGGCATGTCCTAAACATAGTTAAAAGTCATTCAGAGGAAAGAAGCTCGATCAAGACCCACACCAAACGGAGGAATGGGCTTGGCTGCCTAGAGCGCTCGACATTGTCCCTTTCAACCTCTTGCTCCTCACCAAAGTCGCCGTTGATAACGCCAGGATCGACAATGACTAAACCCGCTTCGTTCAGTTCGTCACGCCGCTCTCCAACTTGATCTTCCAGGCTTTGATCGAGGTGCGAATTGCCAAGCGCATCGTGCATTTGCGGAATGGGCTCATATAAGATGGACAAATCGGGCAGAGATTCCTCGTCGTCATGGTCAGCAACGTCCTCCACCTGAAACGAGCTATTATTACGTTATTTGGATGGTATCAATGTTCTTACCATGAATCGTCCCTCGACAAGAGATGCAGAATACCGCGCGTAAGGGTGATACCGACGGATGTAAGAGGAGCGGTAAGTTGGGAGGCGCAACGAGTAGGGTATATTAGCCTCCTCATACGTAGGGAGGTGTCGAATAGTGCTAAAATTTGCATTTTTTTGAGCAGAAAATGTAAAAAAAGGACTGGAATCCATGAGAGCGCGAGGGGATGGAAAATAATGAGGTTAGAAATGAAGAACGAAATGGTGCTTTCAGGGCTCCCAAACCTTTTCTGTTGGCGGACTTTACTTTTTTGGGTGTTCCTGCGCTTCCTACACAATTCACCTGCCATGCCTCCTTAAGGATACACCGTCAAATCGAACAGGGTAAGAACCGCAAGGGTCAAATCCTACCCATAATTGTAGTCGGATTTATCCTGGCCACGTTGCCTCTTGGGAATTGCCTCTTGGGATAAAGTAACGGGAAATTGCAACCAAGATACAGCCATCCAGCGCGTATAAAGGTGAAGAAGTATGAAGGCGATGAGATCGATGATGGTATCCTCGTGGGTAGAGCATAGGAATGCTTTCCAGGAGCCACGCAATGGCGCACAGAGAGAAAACGGCGCTCCATATGTGCTTACATCCTTTCTGGGCAAAGCTGAAGTTGAATCATGCGCCTTGCGCTCGGTGCCATATGACATTTCCCTTTAATAGGTGAACCATATGGATTCCGGAGGGTCATTTGGGTTCAAACGTCGGCCCGCCTCCCGACGTTGACCATATATGGAATTGTGATGCTGACTGTCACAGCCTCAAAGATGAGTCATTTTCAGAAATGGCGCCTCATGGAGTGAGTGGGAACTTTCAAGCGTTTTGACAGGAGCCACCTTGTTCACAGACCACCTGCATGAAGGTATCGTATAGTATGGCGTGATGACCCCGTCAAGCTCTACAAAGCTTCGTCGCCAAGTTCATCAAGATTGAAGCCTAAAGTCGAAAATCCCAATAAAGGGAAATGGCGCACAAGAGCGCCCTGATGTGAAGACACCGAACTGTGGTCCATGATATTGAAAACCGTTTGGCAAGACGAGCTGAAGGCTCACTTTTGATTGCGTCTGGCCACTGCATCGATTCAGTTGGGATAGCGCGGACGCCAAAGGCATCGAGTGCAATGGTTCTGCTGTCATAAAAACTTCGAAATATGACATCAATTATTTTCGTCGAGAGTGAGCTCTTACACTACATTACTATATGCCCGACCACTCCTGCATGACTGTGCTGGTTCAATTTCGGAAAGATCGCAAGATCGACGAAGCTAGAAGCCAATAGTGTGTCTGTGTGCTCGCCATCTGAAGAAGGGTATTGGGTAGGTACCGAACGATTACCGGGACGCCATGCAAGCGGAAATATCCAGGACGACATCAGCAGCTTCATCGACTACTCTGCTCCGACCGAGCGCTGAGCTACAAGAGTCTTCTATAACGATGACTTGATGTGTGAAAGCCTCATAGGAGTGAAATGAAGTTGTAGGCGATGTCTCGCGATTTTTGAACCGTGGCGTCTTGACCTATAACGAGTTCTGCGCAAAAATAATGACTTTCCCGAGGACGCCCCTGTCCCGTCAAGTGAATGACCGTCCAGTGGCTGAGGATAGGACATACAAGACAAGGAAACACGATGGTGTGAATTGGAAATTGTCCCATCGGTGTGCAGCAAAATATCCAGACTTTACAGAGACTTCCCCAACTTCTATATCCCTCTCCAGAAATTACAGACAAGGAAGGAGAAGAGAAAAGAGTGAGTCTGGAATTTTTAACGAACAGGTGCAAGGACAGGATTGTGATCGGCAAAGCGTCGGCGTCCCAAATTCGTAAAATAATGCCACCAAAGAGCGGGGTTTTGAAATATTTACCCATTTCCTTCGAGCAGCAAACTTATTAAAGTCTCTCTATGCACGGGAACCGGCGGGACGATCCGTGAGCATATGCCGACAGCAGCTCCCGATATATTGACCAGTAAAAAATGCCGGACCCCGCCTGCCCAACAGACGTGACTCAGTGGCTACGTCCAGACCGCTGTCATCCGGAATTTTGGGTCAAAAAGGCTGTATCCGAATATCTGGGGTCCAACACGTCGTACCGCTGAGTCAAACGAACATCCCTTACGACCAGCCGCCAAGTTTCTCTCTTGCTAACCGATCAACTGGCAAGTCGGGAAAGAGGGAGCTGTGTGGTAGTTGGTTAGGGTGATTCGGTAAGCATTCTCTTTCTCTGAACATCGTTTTTTTTCCCTAGACATTTTCTAGACGTTTCAAAAACCGATTTTCCAAGTCTTATCAAGAGCGCTTGGGTGGGGGAATTATTAATAGGTATTGGTGGAAAAGTCAGTAGCGGCATCTCAGACGTCTCGACTTCAGCCAAGGTTATATGTTTTTATAGCTATGAGAATACACAAGGATGGTGCCGACTCGGGTCAGGTGGTTAGCAGCGACACTGGCAAGGACAGTATTTAAGAAGGATAAGGACAACAAACAGCAATAAGAAGCCCAAACTGAACCTGGCTATCGTATCGACAAGGCGCAGCTGCATATCGTCACAGATACCATCGAAGTGGCTAATGCAGTGGAGCAGACATTCAACTGGAATAAACACTCATTCTGTTCTTCAGCACCGTGGCGACCACGGTCTCTGTTGCGGTGGATACAAGCGTGGTGCCCTTTACAAAACACGTTGAATATACTCGAGACGGCGGTAAGATGTACAAAGGACGTGTTCTGATGGTATGCTCTTTCTTTCCCCTTTGGCGAAGAATGCTGATTGTAAACTTCCTCTTAATACATACTAAATGTAGTTGCCCGGTTTGACCTCTACCAGGACATCGCGACCATGTATTGCAAAGTCCATACACGGACATCCAATGCGGAATCGTGGTGGTCAAAAAAACGGGCTTAGAGCACTAGAGCCATTGTCAAAGCGGCAATACGAGCCCTCTTTTGTTGATATAAGAGTATCCCGTCTAACATCTTGTGCTTATTAGCAAGCCGGTGTGGATGCTGCTGGCTATACCAAACGTATCAAAACCTTCAGCCAGCCTCACTTTTCCCGCTCTTCCAGCTGAGCAAAAGATGGCTATCGACCAGGGTGCTCAAAGCCGAGTGGAGTTTAGCAACGGAGCGCTGGAACCGCCCACACAGTCTCGCGAAGCGTACCCAACTAAGTTGTTGGATGATGTTTTACAGATAACTAATGTACGTAATGATACATAGGTTCAAGCCGGCCTACAAGGCGAATGGAGGCTGAACGTAAGGACACCAGGCGTCGAAGGCAAAAGAGAACTTGATGGCACCTAAAAACGACATCATGTGTGGCAACGTTCATAAACTGCACTTGAAGATTCTTATCAACTCTACCAGTGAGCGGTGTATGAAGGCGGTTGGCATTAAGAATGTCCGTTGATAGTCACTCCCTGACAACCAAGTGAAATATTGGAAGAATCATTTTTCAAGATTTATACAATTGACAGATGCAGGTATGAGTATATATGGGTACATGTGAGCGCTCCATTGAAGATGTGACATGAAAATTTTAGATCACTTACAACGGCACGCGCCACTGGTAGTCCACCCAACGATAAGTCGTAACATACCTGATCTTATACGAAGAAAACGCGAGCGGTTTTCTGATTGTTTGCTTTTTTCCTCTAAAGTATATGTACTATTCGTCTTATGCTTGTCTTTCTTTACTTTATGTCTGTGTTGCTAATCTTCGACTGCTAATCGGGTTTTCGTTGCTTTTGTGCTTTTTTGTTGCTTTTTAGAAACGCTGAATTGAAGCTGACGTTAGAGGGCCAAGAGAAACCATATCTTAAGTTCGAGTCAAAATCCGAGAAGAAACGCTCTTGATGTTTTTGTGCTTTTCTAATTTTGACCTTTTTAGGGGTTTTCACGCTGTTCTTAACACAAATAAGAAAAATCCAGAGTAGAGGTCCCAGTGAAAAGATAGCGATGATGAATCCAGAAACGATATCAATCCCAAGAATAGATGACAGGGTATAGTATGTTGATCTTCATGTCGTCTTGATAAATCCAGACCAAAATGTTGTTGATGGGAAATAGTTGACTTGATAGTTGCGTGAGTTGCTTAGATGATTTCCACTTCTTCATTGTCCTCGTCTTCATCGCCGACGTGTTCCCCGACAATATAAATAGAGACGCCGTAGTACTAACTGGATCTGATTTGAGTCCACTCACCGCCGCCCCAGGGTGGATCAATACCAACTTCTTCCTCTTCCTCCTCCCCATCGTCTCCAAACAGTTCGTTGAATAATTCCCCACGGTTGCCAGGATGCTCCTCCGTTGTGACAATTGAAGGAACATTCAACGTCTCGGGTGCGGGAGGATGACTGGGGTGTGGTGGGACTGGTACATTGACATTTATTCCAACAAAGATGTTATCCTCAACCTGTAGACCAGCGCTCAGATGTGGGACGAGATGAGTGGGAAAAAGAGGTTCTCTAGGATTGTAGGGAGGGTTGACGATGCTAGCATTCGGAAAAAAGGCGTTCGGTGCAACTTGAACATGATGAGGACCATTGATGATAGAATTTCCCGCGCCAAAGTGAGGCGCACTGAGGACATTCTCCGCCATGACCTGTGGACCAGGGAGGGTTGTTGAAGACAGGATGATATGGCGTCTCTGTCATGCCAACAGTATTGCCGGACGGGACGGACGGGCCTTCCCAATCAACCTGCATGGTTTCCGAAAATTCGGGGACATAGCCGACCATAATTTGGATACCAGGATGAGCTCCATTGAAGGGAACGCCGTTATCAAATGCTGTTGCGATGCCATGGGGGTGTGAGTTCGAGTCACCATAGGTTGCATTAGACAACACAGGTGTGGAAAATTGACCCGTCGCGTCGATCTCCATATTATCACCATACGCGGGAACGTAACGGGCGATGACTGGAGGGAAGCCAACGTAGTTGTCCTCCCTTGCAGGGACTGCATTCCTGTGAGTTACTAATATCTACTCATAAAATACAATCGCTTACTCATAGGCCTGGCATCCTCGCGTGATCGCCTCCTGGCCGCGAGGATAGCGGCCGCCCTGGACAGAGTAAGGCGAAATGAGTACAATAATGTGTTTCAAACCACTCACCCAACGCTAGCCACAGGCTTGGGATAAGGCCTGGGCCTGGGCTTGACGGGCCTCCAGCCCTTTCGGTAAATTGGAGTATCCAAAGGGCGTCCAACGTAGTTGTCCTGGAACACAACTACGTTCTGGAAAGCCGGTGCAGGGACTGCATTCCCGTGAGTTGCCCATACCTATTTATCAGAGACATTCGCTTACGCAGAGGTCTGGCATCCTCGAGCGATCGCCTTCTGGCTACGAGGACAGTGGCCGCTCTGGAGAAAAATGAGCTCAATAATGATGACGTGTTTCAAATTACTCACCCAACACTAGCCACAGGCTTGAGGTAAGGCCTGGGCCTGGGCTTGACGGGCCTCCAGCCCTTTCGGTAAACTGGAGTATCCAAAGGACGTCCAACGTAGTTGTCCTGGAACACAACTACATTCTGGAATGCCGGTGCAGGGACTGCATTCCCGTGAGTTACCCATATCTCATTATCAAATACAATACTTACTCATAGGCCTTTCGCGCGATTGCCTCCTGGCCGCAAGACCCTGGATAGGGCAAGGCAAAATAAGTTCAAGAACGGCGATGCGTTTTAAACCACTTACCCAATGCTACCCGGAGGCTTAGGGTAGGGCCTGGGCCTGGGCTTAACAGGTCTCCAGCCCTTTCTGTGAGCTGGAGTATCCGAAGGACGTCAGCATTGCGCAAGATAATGTGAGACATGACGACTACAGGCAATGAAGACGACGTACTCGGGTGCAAGAGCGTAATTGAGTCAATACATTGTTGCTGTTGTTATTACTGAGAGCAAAGGTTGTCGCTTGAAGTAATCGCGCACTGAATTGGGCGGTGGTAATAGAAAGAAGGCAAGAGACAACAAGAGGATCGGAAGTAAGCCGGTCCGATTAAGTTTGGAAAGCTGGTCAGCCTCCAATGCACCGGAAATAAATTGCATGCCCGTTGGTTTTCGTTGCATGTTTACACATTGCTGCATGCAAATTGCAATCTCTTTTGAGCGTTTAGCCGTAGAGTAAGATGTACGCGAGAAAAGCGCCGACGCGTTGCAGGCGTCAACGATCGAATTACACTCGATCGGCACGTGTGGCTGGTGAAAGTGGCGTCAACATTTTATCTATGTGGTTTTAGTGAAAATTGTGCCAACTAAGGATGATCATCTAGTGAAACGAAAACTTACGATGGTGTCAGCTCTTTGAACATGCATGCCTACAGAAATGAGGCCCTCCGCGGACTGCCAGTACGAATTGTGACGATGCATCCAACTCACTACGGCCTCATGTTTGCGAGTATTGCTACAGTGCAACTAAAATATTCAATCTTATGTATATCGACTTCCAAATTATGGCTGCTCGGAGTATGGATTGGGCGGAGCTTAAAAATCGAGAAACAGCTGAGAAGTTATCAACGCAATCACCCACTTAGTCCTTGAAAGGGTCTGGGCATTGGGGCTCTGGAGTGCCATACTGTCATCAGGATCAGATTCCCCATCCAGGACCTTTGCTGGGAGAGTTCGGAGCATCTGAACAATCCCTCCCAGGCAACGGTTAAACGCCGGCAAGTCTGGTATTAACAGCAGGATGCGCATTATCGACCGCGCAAACGTCATGACGAAATCATCATCCATCTTAATAACCTGTTCCCCGCACCCCCCGAACACGATTTCTCCAATGTCCTCATTGCCCCTGTTTTCCGCTGGTATCGCGAGCCGACACCGTGGTGGATTGACGGCTTCGAAGAGGGAAGTCTTCACCCCATTATAGAGGCTGACGAAATTGCTAAGGGAGCGATAAGAGTGTCTGGGAAAAATTGTGATTGACGAAGGGCAGGTCGAAGGTGTCAGCCCCACTGGCGAGGTTGGTGCCTTTGAAATCGTGTAGTTCCACCGAGGCACGACTTGCTCTGTGCATTTTGATCTTGGAGTATCGGGCATGCGTGTTTGAGTATTCGTAAGGCATTGAACACGGTAGTGATGGAGCTTACATTTTCGAAGACATAGGGCTTGACGGTATAAAGCGTTTATGGCTTTCACGCTCACGCAGAACACATTTAAGCATTATCTTTGATAACGATATGTGTGGAATGGATAAAGACGGGCGTTGCGAGTTGACATGGCCCAAAGTATCGATTGATGACGACTCATGCACTCTTGATGCATGATACCTTGACAGATATCACATTTACTGGCGAAGGTACGTCAACATCGTGTTGATTTATGTCTTCTATTCCTCCAAGCCTTAATGGGACAGACGCCACCTTCAGATTGCGGTCGCCAAGGCCGCGCTGAGTATTGCTACTGCAGAATTGGACTCAGAAGACATTATCCGCTGGAACGGTTCTACTAAGCCGCGACGCGAACCATTTTTTCAATAAAAGATATGGTGTCACCGCAAAACATCAAGAGCGTAGGAGTCAGCTCTGGTGATGCTCAGCTCTGAAATTCGTGACAACGCACACCCAATGCCAGTGGTGGGTTGGATTGCGTAGTGGGAACGGATATGACCTTGCCACGGCATGTCCCCAAACGATCACGACATGGGCTGCGGCCGTGCCTTTTCCATGGGTGACGCAGATCATCTTGCTTGAATCCATGGTATGTATCCTCTTGAGGATTTTTCGCTTTCTGAACCACGTTAGGCAAGTTCTGCGATTCCTTCCGGTGACGCCTTTCGAAAAGCTTAGTTCGTCCCTTGCTCCTCGTATCTTATCTGTCCCATCCCATCATCGCGTCTCTCTTCGCTAATACTTTCCGATCTTTCCTCGGCATCAACAATCACTTCTATTGCGCTCTTTCTGTGCTTAGTGCTCTCGCAGCGCTTCTGTGATCCTCTGGCCGTATCTTCTGGAGTCATTCCTTCGATCTCGTTGCGTAAGGTCTAGGTCAAGCAATCGGCAATGGTGGCACCACTATCTCATTTCTTGGTGCTCCCTCTGTATTTTCTGCATCAATCTTCGCCACCTCTGACAATAAAAGTATTGGTGAGTAAACTACTGACCTACCTTTGAATAGGACCTAATACTCCAATTAGTGTGAATAGAGGCTTATGGGGAAAGCGCAATCTTAGCCATCGTTTTTCTCCAATAAGCTGTTTGCACCGCATTTTCAACGGAAGGAGGGAGGTTCACCCGTACTTTCTCATTGTAGGTGCTACTGCAATAATATGTTCCCTACACATCGCCCATCATACTGCCCCATCCCCCTGATGACACCACCTTCCCTGCTTTTACGCGCTTTCGGTTTGCCTGACTTTTGACGGTATCTACCCCTTACAGGATATGTGACATGTGTCTACAGTTTAAGGTGTGGTAAGAATGCAAACGCGCGCCCTTATCATGCCACGATTTCCAGAAGGGGAAACAGGAAGCAAAGTGAGTGGATCCCTTCGGTTGCAGACAGATACAGATATCATGGTGGCCAAGCATCCAGAATCCGACCCTCGAAGTCACATGAGGTACTCATTGGAGTTATAAAGACAGGCGCACAGCGCATCGTCTATGATACAATCACCCAACAGCCACATATTGTCGCAAGAGAATACTCGCACTCGATTGTCAACAGTGTCATGCAGGAATCGGTTTACGCTATCCGCAGGGTGTATCGTCACGTTACAGTTATTTCATAGAGTTTTACCGCACGACGAGAACCAGGAAACGTTAAACAAACTCAAATAGACAGACACCCGACGACGGCACGCCACGGAGTTAACAACGGCCCTCCAGTCGCATCGCAACCACCAAACACGTCAGTTTTGGTGTGATAATTGTGTAATAACCAGTATCAATGGGCGCGATGAACTATGGGGTGTGCTTCATTTTCCGTGCACGAATCAAAATATTCGCAAATTCATGAGATAAGGGAGTACCATTTGGTCTCGCCTTACTGCCGTCTGTGATTCCAAACGTGAGGATAGATACCAAGTTGCTGATGTCCTAAAGAGAGATCCAAAACAGTGGTGTCGTCAGTGCATATGTACGCGACCATCAGCGATACGACTCGTCGGTCCTATCGGTTGGATTGACTGGATTCGGATATGAACGCAGCAGCGAAAACTATATCCCGCTCGGAGACGGATCGATCCTGCGGCGATGTCAGGCGATGTCAGGAGGTATACCGGGATTCATTCAAATTCCGGTGGCGCTTCGTTTGGAGAACATATTCTGAAAGACACTAGGCTCAAATACACACCGAAAGTTTTAAAAAGCATGCCCAAGTCATCTGCGGTACCAACTTGAAAGTCAAGCATGGACCATAATATATTTGAGTCAGTCCCCGTGGTCCCATCGCGCGTCACTACGATGTTCTCAGCAGAACTCCACAGCTTTGTGCCTGGACCCTGTGGCCAAGTCAGCTGGCCAGAACCACCCATGGCTCGGTCGCTCATGTATCTTTCATGTAGCTTAAAACGATAGGTTCGCATGGAACATTAACGCAGAGTTCGCAAAATACAGACTCGGGTTGATCCGAGGAGTGTGCGGCTGCCGTCTTCGGGCCCCGGCACGGCGGGCTCGGCGAATGCAGGGAAAGTTGATTACGTGATGTGATGGCATGGTTGCCAAATATAATCATCAAATTCTTCTTCCTGTTCCATGTCCGCCAAGTCTGCGCACCCACGCTGAACACACGCTTCAAAACATGGTACGTCCACCAGACTCTCTTGAGTGCATTAATGTACCCCGACAAGTCTGCAAAGGTTGAGCGGCCCTGCTCTAGCACCGCCTCATCCCCAGTCATGCATTCGCACCATGACCACGCCCGCAACGTTCACCATAAAGAAGCTCTCAGGCTTGCCCTTGGTACCATTTTAGCCCCCAAAAGACCTTACACACCTATCTCTCGTTCAAACTCGGGATCGGCAACGCCCGTCTACCCAGCCGCCTTTTCAACCGAATCCCTCCTAAATCGACCATCTGACTTGACGCATCTCCACTCGCGCCCGAGTTCACATCCGCACTCACATACTCATCTGCAACATCCGCACCATCCCTCACCCCCATCGAGGCTTGGTCGTCACGTGAGTTATCCTTGTTCGGTTCTAATACTTCACCGTGAACAACTGGCTAGGATCTAACCACGCCGCCGGGGATGGCTCCTCCGTTTCCCCAGTCTCACTACTTCCTCACGCATCCGCACACGGCAGTTCCGTCTCCCGCTGCCTCGAACAGCAGCTCAGGTACCTCCACTCCCGAACATTCCTCTGTCCCTGGAAGTGCCTCAGGAAGTCCGCCTATGGCTAACTCTCCAGGATTAGCAGCGACGCACTCGCTTAATCCTGCGTCAGTGCCTGAGGAAGACCGGTTACAGCTGCTACCGCCCATCGTGGCGGCTGGCTCCACGTCCCAGTCTGTAGAGAGCCTCGCCACGGGGGCATCGCACTCGGTGCATGCTCACACGGATCCGATCGAGGGTGCTGAGGCTGATCACGACTATATATCTCTACGAGACAAAGCGCACGACGATCAATCTCATCAGCCGCATGAAAACGGAGGTACGCTGACTCCGCGGGCAAGATTCATCGAAACGTTGCAAAGTAAAAATAAAGCGTGGGATGCGCTGATACATGGCTCTTTTTCATAATCTGTTTACCGGACTGTCGTTCAAGGTAAGCGAAGATTGTATATCAGCTGGGACGGTTTTCAGTAACTTTCTGTATATGTACGCTTGCGATGTATGTATGACCTAGAACGTGTCAATTCAGGCAATGTCCGCATACGAGCATTTCCGACGATCGTCGATGACGTCTGTGCATACACCTGCCGCTGCATAAAAAGCTGCATGTTCGCCTTCCATTCTTGCCCCAATCTATTCGCTCTTTTATCTCACAGACTATACACTCCTTAACTTGACAGCCTATTCCACATGCCTCTCGTTGCATTGTCCCTCGGCACTCTGCTTCTCGCGTTGGCAGCCACCGCCAATCCGACCGTATACAAGCGTTCACGAGGCACCTTGCCCATGACACGCCATGTGAATGAACACGGCACTTATAATATTCTACAACGCGACCAAGCTCGAGCGCAACGCCTGATGACTCGCGGCTCAGTCGCCCCCGTGAACGCTGAACAGTCTAACACCTACAATGAAGATATCACAAATGGTGTCGTCACGTACACGGCTTCAATCGGGATTGGCACGCCACCTACCAATTGTATGTCCTACCATCTGCGGTCCGTATGATGTTAATATTCGACAATAGATAGCCTTATCGTCGACACGGGAAGGTAGGGCCAATGAGTCGTTTTTATGGGTCGTCTGACCTAGCCGCATAGCTCGAATACCTGGGTGGGCGCAGGCAAGCCATTTACGCCTACGAGCTCGACTACCGCTACCGGACAAGTGTTTGTACGTTTTTCGTCTGCTTTGGCTGACAAAATATCCATATTCCAATCAGCAAGTCACGTACGGTTCCGGTTCGGTGCTCGGTCTTGAATTGTCGGATACCGTAAGGCTCACAGAGGATTTGATTCTGGACGGACAGTCCATTGGTGATGCAATCACTGTACGCACGTTCCGCGGAACCCACTTTTCCAGCCAACATATTGTTTAGGCTACCGGTTTTCAAGGCGTAGACGGTATTTTGGGGTATGTCATATACACGTTCTGACCCGCGTCCTCCTGATATCGCTCAGGCTTGGCCCTACGGGCCTTACCGAAGGCGAGATATATTCCGAATTTTTGAACCTATTGTATCGAGTATTTTATAGGAACGGTAGTCGGGCTAGGTGGTTCAATCACCGGTACCGTCCCCACGGTCGTCGATAATGCATGTCCAAACTTGGACACTTGCGAAATTGGTATCTGGTTCCGGCCTAGTGCCTCTGGGGAAAGCGCTGGAGAAATATTCTATGGTCCGTTTTGATGGCTTTCGCAAGGATGCTGACTCACGCGTCGTGGGTATAGGTGGCGCCGACAGAAGCAAGTACACGGGCGAAATGGACTACACGTACGTTTTGTCTGGACCTTGATTGCATGCTTAAAGCCATCCTCAGACCCATTACGGACACATCCCCCGCCAGCAAATATTGGGGTATCGATCAATCAATAACATATAGCACTAGTGCACAGAGTATTCTGTCTCTGACGGCAGGTATTGTTGACACGGGCACGACGCTGATATTGTTGGCAACGGATGCATTCGACGCCTATCGCGAAGCGACCGGTGGTGTCCCGGATAGCGGAACAGGCCTCTTGAAATTGACACCTGACCAGTTCAACAATTTGCAGAGTTTGTTCTTTAATGTTGGTGGAGTGAGTCGTCTCGTTTTCTCGCTACGTTTCTGCTGCAACCCCACAATCCCAGGTTACATTCGAATTGACTCCTGATGCACAAATATGGCCAGTCTGCTTGAACGAAGATATCGGCGGTACATCCGATTCCATCTATTTAGTCGTGAACGATCTTGGGCAGAATTCTGGATCGGGATTGGACTTCATCAATGGCTACACATTCCTCGAGAGGTTTTATTCGGCTTATGATACAACGAACAAACGTGTTGGTCTCGCGACTACACCGTATACCATGGCCGTTGTCAACAATTCAACGCGTTGTAGCGGACACTGATGTGTATAATATGTAGATTCCTTCATTTTTATATCGCACTTTTGATCTAGGGTCGTTAGCTGATATTACCCAATGAGGCTGATGAGAATAGGAAATAGTACTTACGTCGCCAGGATCCATCAGCAATGAACAGGAAAGCGATGGTTCGTTTTTCGAACCTTTCTCTAAACTGCATGTGTTTTACCGCCTGCTTTAAGACTTCATATCCTCTTCTTCAGGACAGCCCTGCACCATATTTGCACACGCATAAGCATCGTCTAGTTCACGTAGTGACTCGGTTACCGTTCAATGCCGTATTGCTCGCGCATGTCGGCAAGGAACTGCGTATATGCCACCAGCCATCGTAAGCCACTATGGAGAAGGCTTTTCTTCCCTACACCGCGTGGTACATATTACCTGACTGCCCACGCTAATAGTCAATAATACCTAGCATCGTATGTTGTTGTAACCTTCTGCACAAGACTTACTAAGAAGCTTCAAGCACGGGATTTCAATCAAGGCCCAACCGACAGCTCTATCGCACAGAGGTGGTACTTACGTGTAGCATCGGCGCTTGTTGCTAGACAGTCCTGGGTGTTCCAGCAGTGTTCCAGCGCGCGGATAGGAGTAAGCTGGGGCAGGCATTCCCAGACCAAGCCTTTCCGCCAACACGACTTGCTCTTCCTACTAGGCTTCCCTTAGTAAACAGTACCAACACCATATTTTCCCAAACGGTAATGCGAAGAACCCTCAATCTAGTTTTTAATGTGATTGAGGCAAGTCTGACTGTCTTCTCTGATGAGAACAGCGCCATTGTCGAGCGCTCACCGCGGACGGAATGAGCTGCGTGCAGGCTGGACTTCGGTGGCGAGGATCATGGCCTCTCCAAGTATCATTGCATCGTAACCAGCTCACCCCAGTAGCCGCTCGGCTTGTTCTGGGTTGTCATGAATGAGACTGTAGACGAGGTCGAAACGGTCCGTAATCATCACTTGTCACGTCCCGCATCTCCTTGAACGACAGCACAGTCCGCCTGTTGACGTAGTCGGTGAGCAACTCGAGCACAACCTTCCATCCTGAGTGCTTGTGCTGCCACTGGGTGGCAGGTGCAAAGTCGGTGGCGCATTTGGGCGCGCTCGAATGGGACGGGCAGCCGTGAAGAACGTATTCTAAAAATGGCTGAAATTAGTAACTAGATAAGCTTGGCAATTTTCCAGGATATTCCGAGTGTCGAAACCCGTGAAAAGGAGTAATTTAATGGAATGGCGGAAAGGATGAAGGTGCTGATATATAGGTCAAACTGTGCAATCGAAGGAGAGCACGAATTATGAGGCCTTGAGAAGCCATCGCCGGATCAGATGCGAAACAGACACATAGAGATATTATAGTGCACAAATTATGAGGCGAAAGATAGCGTACGAATAAGGGAGTGATAGAGACCTTGCTTATCACTCATACGTGAGCTCAACGTCGTCATAGAGCGCGTGGGAGCGGTCACGTTGCACCTCGCACGAATAAAGGGGTGGTGACCTTGCCAAGCAAGGCAATGCGTAATCCTTGTTCCACGATAGATAAGTGTCGGCTATTGACAGCGACCGGTTTCGTATGAAATCATCTGAACCTAATCTATGTCTGATGTTATACGTGTACAGTTGTCGTTTTGTTTTCAGTTTTTCGGATGTCATGGGGTCTGTAGCGAGGAACAGAAGGATTATGGATGACCACTGCGTGATGGAGGATTCGCCGTGTGTGACCTAAATATTTCAGACTGCAGATAGCGATTGCTTTACGACCGGAGAACCCTTATGCTGCTATGCTCTCGGAGTTGTGTGGCCAGAACACTATGACAAAGATGTATACTACGCGGCATCAGATTAGAGATAAGTCGTCAGATTAGATAGTTCCGGAGATAGCATGTGGGATTTGACGTGGAGACACATGCCCGTTACCAGAATGGACAGCATTGCTTGTGAACCCATGGCAAGTGGATATATTCCCGTCTATCGTTCTTCCTGTCCCTGCGGAGATCAGGATTGTGTTAGAGACCGTCGGGTTCAACCTAGTTCAAAACGTGCGCCATAAAAGCGGTTGACCTGAAACAGGCACACATTGTCTCATTTGCATCAACTTGACAAGTAGGTTCTGTTCATCTCTTCGGCATCGCCTGTTAAATGGAAGCCGTACAGGCAGCGGCGTCATCCTATGCCTTTAAAACCTGAGAACAACATGGATCTATTTGGTTTAAAGGTCTGTAATCTGCACCTGTGTGAATGATTAATTTCTTGTCACTGTTTACATGGATTTAAAAGTTGGAAACCGACACCAGGAGGGCATATGGACGTTTACTGAGTGGCTACTAGTTAATTGTGCTTGACCCGGGATGAGTAGAACTGTGAGAGACCAGCATACATTTTGATAATTTGGAAAAACCTGCGGACAAGCATTATTGAGTGAGCCATTGGTGAATTCTGACAGGGCGTTTATGTGCTCCAAGACAACTCCTTCAGACCCGTCATACGGCTATGTGAGAGTCAAGAGTGCCGGTACTGTCCGCGGCGCTCTTGTAAGATCAGCGCACCATCATTCCAGCGTTTCTGTAAATCATTACCTGGTATGATGTGAATAGCGGTGCAATTTATGTGCGGCGCCTCACCGTTCTGCAAAGTTGGTGCCCAGATGTATGCCAATCATTGGCCTCAAGCCTGGCTCTAGGAGCTTCGGCGAGTGCAGTGAGAACTTGAATATGGCAAGCATGACTTGACATCTCTATTTTGGAGTACAGGGGCAGGAAGCGCCCACTCATGATATGTGCTCTGGTAGTACAGACCCAGCACTCTGGCCCGCTTCAAATTAGGTTGCCTTCCATCACCGATCATTACGAGAATGCTCAGGAGCGGCCGCGTTATACTTACTGGGTTCGTAACATTTTCGCTTGCTTTGATACATCTCATTATGTTTGCACATATCCCTCGAGGCACTACAGGGCGTCAAAACATCAGTTGATGAGCATAAACTGGGGGAAAAAGTGGGATTGGGGTATGGGTTTTGACTGTACATATGATATGCGATCCGACGTCTGTAAGTGCACAAGTCCTCTTTTATTCCATGATCCATCCATCGATCTTACATGATGCCCCTTCCAGGTACATAGGACTATTTAAACCAATGAAAACCCAAATTGTTTGCCTCTGCTGTAATGGTTTCTGCCTCTCTGACCTTCGCCTTTGCCCTTGCCCTATTTCTCACAAGGCGTGCGCGTGCAGATCCTGTTAATGTCGCTTTCGCATCCGATGTTTCCGTTGACGCTGCATCTCTCTCTCGAACCCTGCTGTCCTTCTCGATAGAACAGGACCACTGGACAAAGTGGTCTGGCACTTTCGCAAGAAACCATTTCGTTTTCAACGTTCTGGATAATTTGAAAGCGAAGACCGGTTCTCCGCCTCTTATTAGGATTGGCGCAAATAGTGAAGACCGTACCATATTTGATTCGAGCGTCCAGGTATGTATGGGATCAAAGCGGAGCAGGTCAAATGATATGACTTGTCCCCAATAGTTTTCCGTGTCGAACTTTCCTCCACATACCAAAATAGTCCCATACCCCGAATCAACTCATAACAGAGTAAGCGACTCGTTTTACCAGACTGCACGGTTTTTACCTCCGGGTGAGTCCAACTCGGTAGCGGGGATCTTACTGCATTGAATGTTCAACGTCACTTGACAGACACGCACGTTATCTGGGGTGTCAACTTGGGCCAACGTAACATTTCTGCAGCTACCCATGAGGCTCGTGCTATTTTCAAAGCGTTTTCCACAAATGCTTTCAAAGACGCTGGCCTGGTCCTGGATGCCATTGAAATTGGTAACGAAGCGGATTTGTATAAAAATCACCACGGTCGACCAAGTGATTATTCGATAAGCGATTACTTGCATGAGTAAGTAGGTTATCCTCAAGCGAATACGGCGCGGCAATCTGACCAAATGTAGATGGAGTGTATTTGCATCTGCCGTGTCGGATGTTGCTCATATTACCGACGCTTCACATACGAAGTTCTGGATTGGCGCGTTTAGTACTCATGCAAAAACGGGTTTTTCCCCTCATGCACTTTTCAAGCAAGGTCTTCCAAAGTCCACCCTGGTTTCAACGTGGGAATGATTTCAACATCAGTCTCAATTTCTTACTGACAAACTCAATTAGCTATTCCCAACACCACTACAGCGGTTCTTTCTGCCGTGGCGCTCCCTCTCTTCTGCAAGATTTAATGTTAAAGGATAACATAAGGGGAGACCTCTCCGCCTTTGCTTCTGATATCGCTAGCGTTCGCTCTCACGGACTGCATTACGTTTTAGGAGAAACAAACAGTTATAAATGTCATGTAAGTTGTTTACTTTGTCATCCTATGCGATGTGTAATTGTTGATCAAGGGTGCACCCGGTGTCAGCAATACAGCAGGTGCTGCTTTGTGGACACTGGACTATGCCCTTTTTGCGTAAGTGTGCCATTGTTCTGTCTACACCATCCGACAGTATCTTCAGCGCTACCATCGGTGTATCCCGTTTATTTTTCCACGAAGGAGTTGGATATAAATATAATCTCGTAGGTCCCTTCGACGATGACGCCTAACTCCGTACGAACTCATTCCAGATTCAACCGGTAACCTTGACGCGATCCATCCTGGATGGCGCGCCTTTAGCAGAGCCTTTAGCACCACATGTTCAGCCACAGTATTATGCCGCCATCATCATTGCGGAAGCTACTGGAAAAAGTGGAAATGTCCAATTGAAGGAAATCCAAATCGATAACCCTAATATTGCTGGCTATGCCTTCTACGAAGAAGGGAAATTGAGACGTGCCGTGTTCATCAATTCCAAAGCATTTTTCAAGGGACGGCAAAGAAGAACGACTCATTTAACGTTGAACTTCCAAAGCTCAAAGTACCAACGCGTGCACGTAAAACGGCTCAGGATCAGGCAAGTGGACGTCATATCTTCATAGAGTTTTGACTGAGATGAATAGACATGCTGATGATACATCTGGACTCACTTGGGGTGGACAAAGTTACGAAACAAGCGATGGTCGTGTTAGTGGTACAGAACATGAAGAAGTATGGCCAATTTCTGACGGTGTGCATATCCGAGAGACGGAAGCAGTGTTGCTGCGTTTTGCGTAACTTAGTTGATATAGAACGTGCCCTGCAGATGTACATAACCAATGTCAATACGTAAACGCCATCACAGAAAGTGCCTCGAGACTTGGGATGCGGATAATTTTCAGAACAATTTTATGGTATGTGGAAATACAAGAATATTCGTAGACATCTCTTCTGGAGTCGAGCAGTGACAGAAATTTTGGATGACCTGAAACGTCTCGGAAGTAAATGCAGTTTATATCTGAACGCGACAAAATTTTTGCTGTCAAGATTGTTGCCTTGCAGAATTTCGAAATCCGAAAATTCGTGTATATCTATCTCCTCAGATATGCGGAACAAGAACCAGACCCTACCCTCTTATTAATTATTGATACGTTTCAAAGGAACCTGAAGGCCTGAATGACAGCGGTCCATTTATCTGTGCAATGGCACCGCGTGTCCGTAAAAATGATCAAAGTGCCGATGATAGGCAACATTGTCGTCCTCGCAATCAAAACCTGCTGCTGTTGTCAGTCTGTATGCGATAGAGTCTGGGGCTCTGGCATCACCCAAATGCTTTAGGTACATTGATCACACGGGGTCATAGTTTGGATACGTTAACCATTTGCCCGCCTTGATATATGTTATCACAACATTGCTGCGTGATCGCTCGCTTCTGGGTATCTATCGAGGCGGTCATCGATGGGCACATTTGTTGATGTTGAGAAGTCGATTAGCCGCAATGCTGCCGTTGTGGACATATTGTGTCACAGCGTTCAACCATAAATGTGGAAAGACACGACAAGTTTTGACTTTGTTTCGCTAAGCGCCTTCCACTGTCCAGAGTTACGAGAACGCACGGGGCGGCGTTATAAACTCGGAAATTGCCGGAGCACCGTTCTCAAAAACCGCGACGCGATGGCACCACGCCGTTCAGCTCGAGTGCGCGTGCACAACCGCGAACAAGATGTTAAGCATGTCAAGCCTATTCAAGTCAATAACTTGGCTGGTCACCGTCTCAACACCAAAGGTCTTCCAACCATGCCCGCAGAGCTACTGTTGGAGATATTGTCTCACTTGCAAGCAGCGCCAATCCCTAACACAGATAAACTGTTAGATGGTCGTTACAGGGAGAGGAATACGGTTCTGCGCGCTCTGTCACAAACCTGTCGGTCTCTGCGTTCAGCCCTTTTACCTCTTATTTGGGAACGGATTGACGTCTTGAATGATTCCTACCACTCAGGGAGGGCTTCTGACTGGTGCAAAATCATGGCAACTGATCTCGTAGAGCAATTGGAAATAGTGACTGTCCGCGAGCCGTCCTTCGCGGCTTCAGTCAAGTAGGTAACCTCATGACTCAATCCTCGCTCGACTCACGGACGAGTGTTAGGACTGTAAATGTTGCGATAACGGGCTACTCCGACATTAGAGTTCTGCGTGAGCTTGCACGATGTCTTGCGCTTATGCCCAATTTGCATACAATTCAAATTGTCGACATGCTCGACTTCGCTTCTTCCTGGCGCAGCAAAAATGATCCACGAACTTCCGTTGAAGCTATTTTCGAGAGAGCATTCAAATTATGTTCTTTCCATCAGTACAACAAGTAATTCTGCCTGTACGAGCACGCATGCTATTTAAATGCTTTCCAAATGCACATAGGGTGTATTTGAACCCGGCGTTGTGGCGATACTACATTCGCCCTCCAAATCGCGCTTTCGATTCCTTCAACCAGTATTTATTGGAAGTGGCAAAGCACTGTCAAAATGTGGAAGAGTTTGATTGTTTTGATGAATTGGGACAAAACTCCATGGATTGTATGTACTAGTAGTTGTTTTTTCGTGACTGGCTTAACCTTTCCAGTGGTTCTATCCACATTTCCAAAACTTCGATCAATGCGAATATATGTTCGTCAAATTAACATGGCAAGTAGTGTCAACATGCATATATCATTCAGCCCTCACGTTTAAATTTTAGGCATTCATCAGCCGGCTTTCTGAGCTGAAAAAACTTGAAAAGATTGAACTTATAGCACCTAATTGGTCTCAGTCGTTTCAGGAGAAGCGGATGGAAGCTATGCGTGTCCTCGAAAATTCTCCTGTTGAGACTAACAGAAAAATGTTAGTCACCCGCATCAAGTCTAACGATAGAGTAGAGGTTGTCAAGTTCACTCCATAGTACTCTTTTTTCTGTATGCAGACGCTGATTGGTCATCGACGGTTACATTTATTGAAGTTCAGCTCCGGTCGTTGTTTTGCTGCAAAACAGCATCGCTGGTCAATCTGTGCGCCTCTCAGTGCCACTGCAGAGCAAGTGTTAAAATGTCCTCCTGGCAGCGCAGACGTCCACACCCGATATCCCGAGTACCGCCTAATCCAGCCCTTGAATTTACTCTGAAGTAGGTGCATTCTGCCCCATTTTAGTGAGGGTAAGACGGTTACCATGGAGTTTGCCCGTGGCACCGGTTTATCGCGAGTGGTGGGAATGTACTGATGAACCTTTGGCAGGCGTATGCTTGGCGTGGACATCAGCCCGTGAATGGAGATCAAGCAAACTCAAGATGAGGGTTTGCCTGAGCTCCTATTTTATCGCGAAAGGCGCCGCAGTAACATGAGCCTTCGTTCCACCGTAAAGTCCGTTGGGTAAGGACGGCAAGGAACGGAATATTTTATTCGTACACTATGTCTTTTCGTATCATAGCGAACATTTTCCACAATAGAAACCCTCCCTGGATGACGTATTTAGCTCGGCCGTCTTCACGTGGAATTGTTGATTTTGAGAAAGTAACGGTGCATCGCCATTTGGTTCCTCAAATAGGTATATTGCCATGGTGCGTAACCGCACATACTAAGGCCCCATTCAGTGGCGTTCGTCGCGCGTGCATGTTGGCCGTTGAGATCTTTGAGATGATGTTAAAATGAGTATTACAGGCGTGTCTATGACAGGTAATAGAACGTCTCCCACTAAAAAGGGAACAAGTGAAATGTCATGTGTTTCAAATGAAGCCCATAACGTCACGTTCGTATGGCGCGTAACAGCATCATTATGATGTACTCACTAGTCGTGATGAAAATTTTCTCCATACCGTACAGATCGTGATGCCTATCTGACACACGGTGGCCTTCACCGTTGAGGGAAGAGACTTGGATCCGGCGTCTGTTAATTATTTTTCGGCGCCAAACGGCTGCCCATAGTCGTTATGACACCGACACCTAGGTTCTGCGTTTTTTGTTCGGACGACAAATTGAAAACATTTGATAAGCGCGTCGTCCACGGAAAAGACCGGAAACGGGGTGAGAACTCCGCACAGGAAGTGCAACCGGGCAGTAAACTTTTGGAAGCTCAGCGGAATGGCGCAACAATTTTCGCATTAAAAATGCGACCGATCAGTCGACTTGGCATCATGCCCAGGGATTGGTTAAGCAACGTAAACTCCGATACCAGATTGTTACTAGGCAGTTTTTCGCGTTACGTTGCCAAGTCCACCGGATTCCCGACATCTCCACCTGCTCCACAGGCCATGAGGTACGTAGGAGGACAATTGGGTGAGGAACACGACAAACACGGAGTTTTTCATCGCCTTGCGAATGGGCAAGCGCTGGCCAAATCAAATATATTATGCCAGGGAAAACGGAAAAGATCTGGTTGTAAAAGAAGGGCGTGTAATTGGTGGGATCATTGTGGACTATTTTAGTTTATCTATATCTGACGTGACGCATTGACCCTTGCGTGTACAACGGTCTAAATATGGTCACAAGGGAAACGGACAGCAAAGCATGCTGAAAAAAATATAAAAACTCAGTTGAGAACTACTTACCGCACTGCCAGTTGCATCCCCATCTGCAGAAAAATTCGCCATCTGAAAATGAGGACTGCCATTGCTATTTTCGCTCTCTTCGCTCTTGGTGCACAAGCTGCATCCTCCAGCGCCTCGACCCCCGCTTCCAGTGCCAAATCGTGAGTGAACAATCGTCTTATTATTAGATATAGCTGTTTACTGGGGTTCTTAGCGAGTCGGCCACCGGCAGCGTCTCTGCAAAGGCTACGGGCAGTGCAGCCTCGTCGGGTGCCAGTGCCTCGATCACCAGCTCCGCCAACTCGACATCATCTACGTCCGCTGCTAAGCCTTCTTCCAGCAATGCAGGTGCTGCCGTCCAGATTCCTGGTGGCGCTCTTGCAGGTGTTCTTGCTCTTGCAGGTCTTACCATGCTCTAAAGAGCATGTTATATAATCCAAGGTGGTGAAATGGATACGCTTTTTTTGTATAGCAGTAGGTGTATGGTTCATGGGGACTTCGGAAAAGTTTATGCTGCTTGGAAAAACGTTCTCCGGTGGATTATGCGACTATTGGTATACCCTAATCTTATGATATATACACACATAAGACACGTATTATTCGTGTTGTTAACCTCGGCAATTATGTTTCCAAGTAATACTTTGAATTTGGCTGATTGAAGCTCCGCGTTGTGGAGTCCGAGCTCCACTGTCAGCGTTACAAGTTATTTTTACCTCTGACAAACGGTCATCTGGCCGTTTCTTCAACACTGCTTCTTGATGCGATCATGCCACTTGGCGTCAGTCGCAGCTTTCTTTCTCTATAAAATGCACCAAAGAGACTGCGGCAGAGCATACACGACCACACTTTCTGGGCATCCTACTTTTGAGATAAGACCCTTGTTGCAAGTAGAGTGATGAAAGTAACCATCACTTTGACGTCGCTCTTGTTCGCTAGCCTCACAGCTCATGCGCAATCACCATCCAGCATCAACAACCCGGGCGGACCAATATCCGATCCCTCGACGGTTTCCCTCAGGTTAGCCACGCATTTCTTGCACAGAGTCACAGACTGACTTTGTCAAAAGCTCGACCAGTACCGTCGTCGGGCTTTCTACCCCTAGTCTTTCTATAGTTTCAACGGTATCACTTCCGGGCTCGTCAGCGACGACTGTTCCTGGATCCGGGTCCACGACCACGGATGTTTCTAGTGCATCTGTGCCCACGACTATCGCATCGGGGAGTGGCTCGACGACTCAAGTTGCCACATCGGGGAGTGGCTCGACAACTCAAGTTGCCACATCGGCTAGCAGCACGCCGACTCTTTCAAATGCGGCGTCATCTAATCGCATCAGTACCACCGGCAGCGCTCTTACTTGCTTGTTCGCGCTCCTAGCAGCTGCATTCTGAAATTATCTCTAGTCGTTTTGTTTCTATATGTACGACTTACGTACTTACTTCATTCTTGCGAGTAATTGCAATGGAACTCGGTGACGTGATAGATAGAGACTAGTACTAGTCCATGATGACAAAATTTACTTTGTAATAGCCTGGGAACTCGAAAAGTTTTTCCACATTCTATAAATAAGCATGTGGTAACACGCCATTGCGGAAATGGCTGCAGGTTTCGTATTATCGATTGCTGAAAGACCGCCTTCAAGTGAAGACCGAACGCCGTTAATGACGGAGTTTTTTTGATGAAGCTCCTGCGTGTTTCATTAGGTAAAGATCGAAACTTTGTCAGGAGCATGCGTTCTGTGGAACCAACTAGTGACATGTCAGCACTTGACAAATGCAACTTCCAGGCAGATGGGTCTCCAAGGTTTCTTGTCACGGAAAAATAGCTCCGTTATTGGTGGCGATAGCGCGATCGGATTGCTTGCGCTGCCTTATATGTGTACAGGGCGACACAAAGGACCATCCGTTCTACAGTGCCAGATGCAGGTATGTGGCAAATCGTACCTGCTGGTATGCTACAGTGTTGAACGTTGACAGGTGGATGAGATTATTATTGGCTCTTGTGTCCAATCCAATCTCCCTCACATGCTCCCTCGTCAGATTTCGGATTTGACGTGACAGCTGCAATTATAACTCATCGTCCAACTCTGATGGCGTTATGTAAATGAACGTCCTTGGAGCTTGATGTGTTGATGGTGCTAGAGTGCTCATATATAGCTCGATTCGTGCAAATGATGGCTTCTATTCTGCTCAACGAAACTCTACCGACATGCGTCCGCTGTCGTTGCTGGTCGGCCTTCTCTGTCCTTCTCTCCTGGCGGTGTTGGCCAAGAGCGACAAATCTACTCCATCATCTGCAACTGCGTCTACTTCTGCGAAAAGTGCTTCAACTGCATCGTCTGTCCTTTCCCATGGTTCGCATTCGTCGACTGTATCGTCGACGGGCGGTATAACAACGGTTTCTACTGTGCATGTATCTATACCCCCTACTGTGTCTACCTCACGCACCCGGCCAACCCAGACCCATTATTCGTTTACGCCATTCCCTACGCCTACCGAACAGCCAGTCCCCGGGGTATTTCCCGCCACAAATCCTCGCAAACCTCCGGCGGTTAGCAAATTGTACACTTTATGAATTACCTAATTATGTCATAGGTTGATTCATCAGAGATTCCGGACTTTTATCCTGCGTGGGCTGAAGCGCGTGCAAAAGCGAAAGGCAAGGTGGGTAGGAATAGTTGACCTTAAGTCATCAATGATTTTTTCTTCATTTGCTGATATATATCACGTTGTGATAGATCGCTGGATTCTCTTTGGAGGATAAAGTCAGCGTCGTGACCGGCGTCGGCTGGACCGGTGGAAGATGTGTCGTAAGTTCAAGATCTTGCTACTTGGTTCTGTCTGATCTAATCGTCATTGCACAGGGCAATATCGCAGCTATAAATGGTACCGGTTTTCCTGGTCTTTGCTTGGAAGTATGTTACAATCATGCTACCTGTATTTGATCTCACCGTGGATTTAGGATTCTCCCCTGGGTGTTCGTTTTGCCGACCGTGCTACGGCTTTCCCGGCTGGGATCAATGTTGCAACTACGTATGGTGTCCGGTAATTCCTGTATCAATGATTGATAATTGTTTAGTTTCAATCGCAATTTGATGCGTCTCCGTGGCTTATCCATGGGCCAAGAACACGTTGGCAAGGGTGTCAATATCGCATTGGGACCCATGATGAATATGGGTCGAGTTGCGCAAGGCGGGAGGAACTGGGAAGGATTCGGCGCTGATCCCTTCCTTGCTGGAGAGGCAGCTTATGAAACTATCCTCGGCATGCAACAGGCTGGCATTCAGGCCTGTGCCAAGCATCTGATCAACAAGTGAGATTTATCTATTGATTCTTGTTATTTGTGTTAACCTTTGAGAAGCGAACAAGAACATAACCGAACTACGGAATCATCGAACGTTGATGATCGAACTCAGCATGAAATTTATGCACATCCCTTCTTGAGAAGTATAATGGCTGGTGTGGCAAGCGTCATGTGCAGTTACAGTGCGTCGCATTGATTGTCAGCTTACAAACCGTTTTCAATTGAGTCGCTGTCAGACGAAATCAACAATACATATGCGTGCGAGAACGACAAGGTTATGAATGACATTGTCAAGCGCGAATTCGGCTTCCAAGGTTGTGAGTGTAATTTTCTTGACATTCGATGGGTTATTGTATTGAGGTTAAACTTAGTTATCATGTCTGATTGGTCAGCGTAAGTGACAATGGGGTGGTATCCTGAACTTATGGCTCATGTGCCTTCAGTACACATTCCACGTTGTCAGCCATTACCGGTTTGGATGTAAGTTCCGTCCTACTTTACGGTCTCGGTCCGGGTTTATATATAGTTCTCAGATGACTATGCCTGGAGATATAACGTTTAACTCTGGCACTTCCTATTTTGGTGGAAACCTGACAAAATACGTGCAAAATGGAACCATTCCCGAAGCTCGAGTTGATGACATGGGTAGGCCACGTGCGACGCGTTTGGTGTCTTTGCACTAACCTGAGTAATATAGCCATCCGCATCCTCGCGGCATGGTATCTACTGGGTCAAGATTCTCGAACCTACCCTGTAACCAATTTCAATGCGTTCAATCCACTGGACCCAGCAACAAATGAGCATATTGATGTGCAAGCGGATCACGCTAAAGTCGTTCGCGAAATTGGTGTGGCGAGTACGGTATTGCTAAAGAACGTCGGCGGTGCATTGCCGCTCAAGAAGCCCAAGAGTCTCGCTCTGTTCGGTAGTGATGCAGGCCCAGGGGCTGCGGGAGCCAACCAATTTCCTGATCAGGTACGCTTAAACGTGTGTATTGACCGTGGTCTGTATTCCTTACTGTTGGAAGGGTGGCCAGAATGGTATTCTTGCAATGGGCTGGGGTTCTGGGACTGCATGGTTCCCCTACCTTATTTCCGTAAGCAAATTTTGGTGGCAGTCCTTTGTTCAAGACTAATGCGGTGTCTTGTAAGCCTTACGAAGCCATTCAGCGACGCGCGGCACAAGACCATACAAGTATGTTTTGGTCTTTCAATGACTACGATTACGAGACAGCTGCACAATATGCTGTACAACGATCGGCTGCCATCGTATTCCTCAACTCTGACTCTGGCGAAGACTATATCACGGTTGATGGAAACGAAGGAGACCGGTATGTAGTCCAAGCGATAGATAGACGCATGCTCAATGCACCTCTCCAGCAACAACCTGACAGCGTGGCACAATGGCGATAAGCTAGTTCTGACAGTAGCGGCGCAAAACAAGAACACCATCGTTGTTGTTCACAGTGTTGGGCCTCTGATTGTCGAACCGTGGATTGAACATCCGAATGTGACAGCAGTACGCGTCTTGCTCACAGACATCTCGGGTCGTCTGCTTACCCGAGATCTTCTAGGTCCTCTGGGCTGGTCTGCCTGGTCAAGAAGCTGGAAATTCTCTTGCCGACATCCTTTATGGAGATAAAACCCGTCGGGCCGACTCCCGTATACAATCGCCAAACGGGCATCTGATTACCCGACTCGTGTTATTACAACAAGTAATCCAAATAAGATCGTGGAAATACCATACACTGAAGGGTACGTTCCATTCCTTTGTGCCAACGTAACGAGTCTGATGGTGGTCTGCTGCGTAGGCTGTTGATTGATTATCGCTACTTTGATGCTGTGCGTTCACATTGATTTGATGATTACGAGAAACTAAAGGACCTGTAGAAAAAAATCACTCCCCGGTTCGAGTTTGGCTTTGGACTGAGCTACACCAAGTTCGAGTATAGCGATCTGCATGTGTCCAGGGTTTCAAACTCAGATAATGCGCAAGCCGATTTGCAGGATGCTTGGGAAGCTGGAGAGCCTTCTCCGCGCGGTCAAGGATCATCGGTTGCTCTTTGGTTCGTCGAAGCAATCTGCAGAGTCTGTGCATACTAATCATGATTGTAAGGTTGCACCGCCCAGTTTATGAGGTCACCTTCAATGTCAGGAATGTTGGATCAAGGTCTGGTACAGAGGTAACGTAACGTTGGTTGCTGGTTAAAGACAATTTTGATTAACCCCCGGTTGAAGATACCCCAATTGTATGTCAACATGCATCCCTCCTCCGGGGAACCGCCTTCTCTCCTCAAAGGATTCACCGATGTGGTGTTATCCCCGGGCGAGATAAAGCCAGTGACCATCCAATTGTCGCGCTATGATCTTTCCATTTGGGATACAGTTGCTCAGGGATGGCGACGTCCCCGGCACCGAATTCACATCACGGTTGGAGCAAGCAGCAGAGATAGTAGATTGCACGGTATCATTCATTCATAAAAGGAACGGACTTTTTATTATATATATATTTCTTGTGTCTCGTTTTATTGTTCTTGGGTAGTATAGGAGTCAACGTTCAACAATCGAAAGAGGAAGACTCGTTAAGGCGATTTATACATGTGCGAGAACCACCATCAAGTAGTTTTATGCAACCTTTCTGCTCTATTTTTCAACCCGTCTGCATGAGCGCTAAATCCCAGCTTAAGGTTGGCGTGCACGAAGAAATAAATGAACCATGTGAGGATCCCACTAAACACTTCTGCCGTTTCGTATTTTGTTTTTCCGCTTGTGTCCACGCTGAGAACTTGCCATCGCTCAGCCCTGAGCAAGAAGTTCGGAAATCCAACGGTGATCCATGCAGCGCGGTGATTCTCGTGGTCCAAGGTGGATATCTGCACCATTGTGGAACTCTTGCCGAACCAGCCTGGCTCGCCCATAGTCGGCGGTAGGTGAACGGGCTCCATTGAGATGTATTGGCCCATCCTAGGCGTCTGGTCATCCAAGACGATTTTGTTCTTGTCGACTATGGCCTGTCCGCGTCTGGGGACATCAGGTGCAGTAGACAACTAGCAATAGACATCATACACAAATGAATTCCATTCGCTATACGCTGGAAAATCGAGCAGTATACGCCATACGTCGTCGATGGGTGCGTCTATCAGGCGGAAGGCGGTGATGGAGAAGACGCCTGGAGGCAGAGGAGGGATACCGGAAGCCATGTTTGTTTGGCTGAGGCGTGGGAGGCAAACACGAATGATGGCCCGATTTTTTGTTGACGGCCATCCAAGACCCAAAATGCCCATTTCACCACCTGAAGACGAGCTCAGACGGGCCATTGTCGACCTCAAGAGCCAGAATCCGTCGTTGGGGATATCCAAGGTCCATGCTTACCTGCTTGCCATGTATCCAAACTGGACGGTCAGCGAAAAACGCACACGCAAGATTCTGCAGGCCGAGGGTCTCACGCTCATCACTCCCTCCCACAGCGGCGCATTCCCCCAGCCTAACTATGACCCCTCCATCTCCATGTTCCCCACTTCCCGCGTCATTCCCCACCTGGACACGCGCCGCTGGTCACCCCGCGTGGCTGTCAGGTATATCGACAACAAGAAGGGGAAAGGACTTGTTGCCACCGAAGACATCGCGCAGGGAGAGACTCTTTGGCGGGAGGACCCGTTTGTGATTGCCGCGGAGTGGTAAGGTTCTTTCGTCGGTCCATTCATTCAATATGAACGTTTGTTTTGAGAAATCCAGGGAGATATACGACCTTCAGAGCGCTTCTGCCGCTTGTGGGTTCTGCACGACGCCTTTGTTACCAGACTCGCCGCTTGTCCTGAGCTGTCCCTCCACGTCGTCATCGGTGACGGCCTCTTCAAGTTCGTCATCGCCGCGCTGCAAGACTCGCTTTTGTAATCGTCTCTGCCAGTCGCGCTCTGGCAAGACTCATCTCTTGATCTGCCCTGCACAGAATCCTGCTTCAGTCCCATTAATCAAGTTTGCAAGGGAGTCAAGGTGGATGGCGCTCCATGCGCTGACGCAGACAACAAGTAGGATCTTGTTGGCTAACCAGCAACAGGACGATTTTGGGGTTGACGCAGAGTGGCAGTTCATTAAAGCGCTGGCGGAGATGGGTATGGAGGAACGATATAAATATAGTTTCAAGTCGTAAGTGTGGAGCTGCTGGTAGTTGGATGATGATCAAAACAGAGTCATTAGGAGTGGTCATCCAGAGCCAGATAGAGCTATGTGGAAAAGAGGATACGAGCTGTACGTGCATGCATTCAAAGAGCCCTCGACACCCACGGAGCACAAAAAGCTGGCGCGAATGTTAAAAAAGCCACTGCGACCTGATATTGACCAAGATCTGTTTAATTACAATGGGTTCCTACGCCATCTTGGCAAGATGAATCTGAGTAAGTTGCCAAAAAAAAAAAAAAAACAGCCGTGCTCCAAGCTGATCACGATGGCGCAACAGATTTAGAAGCCCATGGCGGTCTTTATACCCTACATTCCCACCTAAATCACTCGTGCAAGCCGAATGTGTCGGTCAGACATCTTGATCAACGCACCGCGTTGGCCCGCATCACCGTACTTGCCAAAACGGACATCAAGGCGGGCCAGGAGCTGGCCGTTACATACGTCAACCCGGAACTGGGCCTTAAAGCTCGGCAAGAGGCGTTGGAAGCGTGGGGCTTTGGCGAATGCCGATGTGAGCGCTGTTTAGAGGAAGAGATGAAGTTTGGCAAGGCTGCCCTCATTGAAAAGAAGGATGAAATGGACGATTTGGAGAAGGAGCTTAAAGCCGGGCTTGGAGTGATGTGACATACTTGTTTGAATTACTCTGCTATCAGAAGTCGAGATTAAGTTAAACTATGGATACATTGGTAGCGTACACGTCCTAAGCACTTGTCATCAACTGCTGGACCATGTTAGCGCTCGAGCGGGCCTGTGAGAGTCCTACTGGTAGCGCAGGGCGCGTAGAGGTCCACCAATCATCTGGCAACCTTTCTTCGCAAAGCCACTGCCTCACCCGCTTAACGGGAACGACATCGTCGTCTCCCCTCTCCTTGTCCCGCATGAGCAACCAGAACAGTCCACACTCTCCCAGCGCGATCTTCTCGTGGAGCCCATCCAGGGGTCGATCGAGCTGAGCCAGCCTCTGCGCGTGTACGCGCGCAAGGTCGCGGAGGGAGAGGCCCTTGGAGAGCATTGCACCATCAAGGATGTCGGTAACGAGCACGGGGTCCGGAGAGTGCGAGGGAGTGTCATTGGGGTGGACAAAAGAGGCGTTGTGGGCTATCTTGAAGCGCCCTTGCTGGGAAAGGCTGGCGAGGTCTAGCGTCCACGCGAGACGAGGTATGCAGACGATTGAGGAGCCAGAAGTGAAGGACAGCTTGCCGCACGTTATGTATCCCACTGTCGCAAGCACATGCGCTAGCAGCCTGGATATATTGTAGACGGCACACAAGGCATCCACAAGGACCATGTACGAGATACGCTTCCCATCGTGTGATCTGTGAATTGGTTCATTACATTGGCGAGTTGGAAGAACAAGTCGAACGAACATGTATTGGTGGTTTGCTAACGCATTCAAAGCTGGGCAAGGCGACCGAGTCGAAGCGACATCAATCGGAGGCAAGAAATTATGTTGCGGCTCCATCTGCCTAGAGAGGACTGGACACAGAGGATTGGCATGGTCCGTTATATAGCATTTTCGAGGCAAGGTTGACTCGCCGATTGCTTTAGACGCCCATGGACAGTTACACTTACGATGAACTCCCAAACGAGATCTGGTGTAAAGTCACCGCCTTGGTTCTGTCAGATAGCATATACGCTATCTGCTGCTCTCCTCCTGACGTTGACCTATCGTGGGACCGGATCGCATTTGGGACCCTCAGGCTAGTGTCCAGGGCTTTCGGGGAGCGCGCTGTCAAAGTGGCGGATCTGGCACTTTCGAACCCGCAGTGCTGCGCGTCAGTTCAAACCATTCATATGATCCTCGGGTAGCGTGCGCTCAATCCACTCTTTTATAGGTATGCCAGGCGTCTCACTAGTCCAGAGGAACAGCCAGAAGAGACCGATATGGTCATCGAGGGTGACGGAGGGAAAATCAGGTATGCTCCCGGTGACGTACCACCACCGATACATATCCCGAGCCCCATCCAGGAAGCTGTATGAGAAATTCAATTTGCTCAATACAATCCAGTCGGCCAGCGACCCCGTTCTCTTCTTCGCTGACAGCGGCATCTCGCTGCTATCAGCCTATTATAGCTACGGCCAGCTGATAAAGAACTCCAAGATCGTCTTTGCCCGTAACACTACTGCCCAGCTCGACATTGTGGAAAAGTTACACCGTGTAATCCCTGTCGCCTTCCGGAAAGTTTTAATCATGCTGGATCTCATGACGCTTCCAGAAATGGTGAACAGGCTCCGCCTAGACGTGGAGAGAGACGAGGTATTTGTTTCATCAGGTATCATTTCGGTGTCTTTATCGTGCGTCTCCATTGCTCAGATGATGCTAGGACTGGAAATCATTTATAGGTTATCGGAGACGCTGACGCGCGACGAGTGGCGTGTTTCCTCGGTGTCTGAAGTGAGTCGATCAGAGCAAACAACTGTCATACCTCAATTGACGTGTTCACGAAGGACTTTAAGGTATACCTCGATGACTTGTGCGCAGCGTTAAAGAAGAACGGCGAGCTGTACACTGCCACCCTCAAACAGCAAGGGTTAGGTGACTGCCCAGTCATATTGCAGCTACCTGGCGTTAGGGTAGCTACTGGGCACATCCTCGACCACGATTATCAACATGCGGAATTAGCGGACCTGGTCAGAAGCTGGTCTCAACCAATGTCCAGATGATATCCTAGAGCCCTACGTTTTCGTTCCCTGTAAACCGCTGTGAATCCAACCATGACAAATTTGCGCCTCACTGACGGAATACTATGTGCTCGGGAAACCGGCGCTCATGTATCTCGATCTAGACCCATTTATGATTTACGGTGAAGATGGGAATGATGGTAGTTTCTTATAAACTCATCACCATTCTCTCGTTGCCGAAGTACTGACTAGTCACTAGTCAAGAAGAAAGTTGACTGGGTTTGACTCATGGGAACTTGGCTGTCCGTGAATGGTGGAACCTTCTTACCGCTTGGATCAGTACTCTCAATATTGCGCTTCGTTGCGGAAGATGGTGTGGTTTTGATCGTTGGAGCGACGAGTTGAGGACGAGATGTATTTTGTTTGTACGAAGGGATGAATGGTCACGATCCCAAGACGGTGGGTTTTGGAAGTGCCGATGATCATATATCGTACGCAATCTCTCACAGACAGGAAGATAATGAATTTACAAAAACAATCGATGTAAGGGATATAAGATACATTCGAGTGCAATTCACGAAAAGCTTAGACTGATGATGCGCGTCAATCATCATCCACACAACGATAACTCGTGATTACCTAGACATGAACGAAATGGTCCATCGTAGGCGTCTTTTTCTCGTGTATGTGCATCATTCATTATTCATTTTAGTCTCGGATTGTTATTTGGATTTTTTGCTTGTTTTTTGTAGTTGTTAATCAGTATTTTTCGCTCATCTTTAACGTCGTCATACGTGTTCAGTTTTTTTTGCAAGTAGTTATTATTCATCTTTTTTTTCGTTTGTTATTTAGGTCTTTGCTTGTTTCGCAATTTATATATATATGTTTTCATGCAGTTCTTCACAAGTCCAGTAGAGAAGCCAAAAAGATCCAGATTCAAAACAAGCCAGAAGTCCAAGCCTTGATCTCCATGGTCTCTGAGAATTCTGGGACATAGCCAAGTACAACATAAACAGCTGCATTGAAAGGAATGCCGTCATTGGGTGTTGCTGCGATTCCGCCAGACTTGCCCGTTGTAGAATACACACGTCAGCCTCCATGTAATCTCCGTACTCGGAAACGTAACCAGTGATGATGGGAGGGAGGTCAACTTAGTCATCCTCGAACATGACAACTGTGATGTCATTGTAATTCTCCGGTCGCCTGACGAGGGCTTGAAGGCTTGCGAAGTAAAGCAGAGGGTTGGAAGTTCTCGATAGGCCTGTTCAAAGATGTTGCAGACTCAGCGATAAGCACAGGTGCCGAGAAATCGATTGCCGCCGCTGCCTGAGCAATTTCTGCAGGCCGAAGCATATCTTCCAGCTTCATGTTCACTGTTATGATAGTGCAACGGACAGACGCAAGTAAGCGTGACTCTTCAGCTTCCCCAGTTCGTGGATTTTCTACCCTTCTTGAGCTGACGGGAGAAGACTCGGCGGACATATGCGTTCGTGCTTTCTCGGTCTTCGCACTGGGAGCAGCAGGAAGGACAGTCGGCTCAACAGACTCTTCGTGTGCTTTTGGCTTTCTGGGAGAGATAGCCGCACTCTCCAAAACTAGTGAAGTCGGAAATGCCGTACCCCAGGCCTTTAGCGTATCAGCGGAAATTTTAGGATGTCGGCGAGCAGCATAAGGAGAGTCGACGTTCCGAGCGGGGATTTCGAGACTATATGCACATAGAGCAGGATCAGCATCCACGCTTATGGCGGGTGCAGCAGCAAGAGCTGCATTCTTATGAGTCGCCAATATCTATTCATCGAAGATTATCACGTACCCCGAGACCTGACATTCCCATACAGCCGGCACCTGGCCGCGAGAACAGAGGCAAGTAAACATGAGTTTCAATAACGGCGGTATGATTAAATCACTTACCCAATGCCAACGGCGAGCTTGGCGTATGGCTTGGGCTTGATGGGCCTCCAACCCTGTCGGTGGATCGACGCATCTGAAGGACGCCTGGATTGGGTGAGTATATGAGACATGATTGCTCACGATGATGAAGACGAGCAATGATGCGACTTACTCGAGTACAAGAAGATAATTGAGCCGAGGCATTGTTGTGGGTAACTTGATGCGATGGTGGCGGAAAGAAGGCAAGAGACGACAAGAGGAGCAAAGGCAAGTTGGTCCGATTATATATGACGGAAATAAGTGGGTCAGCCTCCAATGCCGCAGGCCGGAGTCGGAATGTCATTCCGTGCTCACTGGGTTGCACGGCACGAGACTTTGGGATCGGGCACTGTTGCATATCGGCTGCAATCGCTGTTGAGCGTTCGGTGGTAAAGTGAGATGTACGCGAGAAAGGCGTCGGCGAGTTGTAGGCGTGACCTCGAATTATCAGCACAAGGACTGTCACATGTCTGCTCTCGCAAGAGTCCAACGCAGATCACTGCTTTTGCCGCGATTCCAACCAACAAGGGCACTGAGTGCCTCTAATCCGGTTTTCACGAGGCTCGTCAAACTATCATCGACACGCTCATTCTCCCCAACTCTGAGATTTTTCTCGACCGACACCAGTACTGTTATTCCCTCAGATCCTTGCAGAACATTGTTCGTCGTGAATGTCCCTAGTCAAGCTACCGTTTCGGAGGTACAGGGCATATTCTGGCGTTTCGGAAGGTTATCGGACTTTAGGATGGGTATGTTGCGTGCTCTAATTCGTTTATAATGTTCATTTTTCCATCTACAGGTTTCAGAGAGGGCAGCAGCGGCGTCAATAAGGGATTCGCGCATGTTCAGTTTGCTGAACTAGAGGGCGCGATTGCGGCGTACGAGAGTCACCAAAACGAACCCCTTTGGATAAGGGATCGTCCGCTCGTGCTGAATTATGCAAGGCCAAGGAAAACACCAGGCCCAACACGATGCAACACATTATACTTTAAAGAGTTTGAGGGTGGTATGATGGCCCTCCAGAATGTTTTGAAAAAATACGCGCGGCACGTCGTGCGCATTAATTATTGCAAGTGCACTTCAAAATCTTGTTGAGCAGGAAAAACTGATGGTACCCTAGTGCAGCCGATGGAGCAAGGGACTCGCCACACTCGTGGTCGTATCCATTTCCGATCTGAAGCAATAGCCACAGAAGCGTTGAAGGAGTTGAATGGTAAAGTAACGGAAAATGGAGTTATCAAACTGTCATACTTACGATTTAAGACGCAAGCGCAGCCATCGTTTCAATCATGATTATTCTCCATGAAAAATTAGCGGGGCGTCCACGTCCACAGTATAGCTGCATAATAGATATTTGAATATTTGAATGCCATGTGGCGTCTGAGCCTCGTCTACTTCCAGCAGAACGTCACAGTGTCACCTGTGACAACCGCTCTTGCAAAAAAATGTCAAGAGTTCTGCCATGCTTGTCGCGGGTCCAAGTGACAAGAGCACTGGCTACCTCTAGCACCATAATTGCCAGGTGCCAGTTTGCTAGACAAGCCTCAATGCGGTCATGGTTGCTACCATCTCCGAGGTTTTTCACAACATCGCGCGTCTCGAGGAATGACGACCAGACCAGGGCTCATCCTGTTGCTCCCTCGAAAACGTTATACGTTGGGAATTTACCTTTCTCCGCTGACGCTTCGGAGATACGAGATTTATTCTCGCCTTTTGGAGAAATGGAAGACGTTCGGATGGGTACGGTCGTGTTATTCTAAATTGGCGCACATTGTTCAACTTGGTTCTACAGGCCTCATGAAGGATGGAAAAAGCAAGGGGTATGCCCATGTCGACTTTGCTAAACTCGAAGACGCGATTGCGGCGTACGAGAGTGGCCAAGAGGAACCCTTTTGGGTGCAAAATCGTACGCTGCTACTGGACTACGCAAAGGGACTAAAGGAACAACAATCAAGTCGTCCATTCAAAGTGTTGTACTTTAAACATTTCGACGGCGACGCGCAAACGCTTCGGACGGCCTTCAAGGGACATGCCCACAACATCATTAGTATCGATTTTCGCAAGTACTTTTTTTTTCATTGACGAATGGGAATAGCTGAATATACCACAGTGGCGCCAAGGGAGCCAGGGAGATCATCCAATCATGGTCGTATCACTTTCCGAAACGAAGAACAGGCCACGGCAGCGTTGGAGGAGTTGAATGGTAAAGAAGTGGAAGAAGGGCTGAAAATGGATTTGGAGTATGGGCATAATAATATGAAAAGGCGAGCCCAGCCAAGGCGGTCGCAGTATTAGGAGTACGACATACATATGCTCGATTTAATTATGCAATACATCCACCACTTCCTCGAACAAGACTGATAAATTGATAATATCTATTTAAATTTTAATCATTAAGCGCAGCAAGGTAGCTCTACGAAGCATATCAGGAACTGGAACAAACGACCTTCACGTTGGTGTACTGACCTCTCTATTTCCCAAAAACTCCAAGTAAGTCAAGGATATTGCAATCCAAAAGCTCCTGTCGACGCCCAACATCCTTTCCTCTGCAGTGTCTATTTCGATGAGGCCGGTGTACGACCCGACGGTAAGAATAGGTGTACGATCATGGTGGACTAAGAAAGGCGTCAGTGGTAGATCCAAGACTCCCGATTCCACATTCGCGTCGATGTTGACGACCGATTGCGACGTATAAGGTGGCGGCGGCGTCCGAGGTGAATGTGACACACGGGATAGCGTGAAAGATCTCGAGTGGGAAGGTCGATGATTCTTGATCATGGAGAGAGCACGTGAAAAGAGCGAGTCCGTAGTTGGCACTTGTGGTGCCATGGAATGTGGGGCTAGGATGAACTGGGTGATTTGCATAGGGTAAGGAACACGTGGAATCAACCTGGGTGGTGTCGGTTGTGCAGCGTCGTTAGGTGCAGCACTTGCCATCGGTCGTGGGCGTACGACTGCTGCGGGAGGCAAAGGTGGGTAACTGTGTATACTGGTTCGGCTATTGGAACGGTTTGTACCATCCTGTATACTAGCGGGCCTGCTCGACTCAGTAGATGAGTTGATGACGTGATTGGTTTGAAGGTTGAACGAGAGCGCCCCTTCGGTATGATACGGTGATGAAGGTGGGACGGGGATAAATGGTATAAAGGTACCCGGAGGAAAAGACGGATGTCGAAGGCGAATGTACCACCCGCGCTTTGGCTTGTGAATGGACCAGCATATGGCCTTGCTTGGGTTGTGCTACAGGATTACGGTCATTTGACGAATCGGAGGTGAGAGGACGAGGATAGATACAATCAGGTGTTCGACAATTTCATCATCAGATAAATATCTTTCCTTAGAGGCAACGCTTGAGCATATATCCACGATATGGGAGCAGGACAGGAACCTTGTACCAGATGACCTGATTCGAATTCTCAGCGAGGACATTTATGCGCAACTGTTGCAGAACATCTGTGCTGGTTCACTAAATTTATGAGATTGTATGGTCTATATGAATCAAGAAGATAAGCACCTTTGCACCACAAAGCGCGATTTATCTGAGGATGTATGGTGCGTCGGTAGCGACATGGTTGTTTGGCTTGAAAGCTGTAAACAAACAACGCGCCAGATGGCCTACAACTGGTTCTGCGTCGCGTACTCAGTCATCAACATCCTGTCTCATGCGGCTCACCATAGATTAGCAGGCACTAGATTGGCAGCGAGTACGAGTTCACAGGCATGGAAGACACAATCTAACAAGGAGGAACCACCCTCAAGTCTTCCCGATCATGCACCGATGACAGAGGCGCAGCCAGCGACCGTCGGGGGTAGTAGACACAGTAATGTGATGCGGACTGTGTGTTAACCGATTCCCTTAGGCTGAAATTACTTAGGAAAACCCGACGTACTCTACGCCTAATCGTCACTTGCAATCCTCCAAGGTGCCGTCGTCACGAATAGGAAGGCTCTTCCATTATGGAGGCGAGTATATGCGCATATCTACCATTGGCCTCGCTGACCAACTTTGCTAGGTTTGGCCGCGTCCCTCGGCTATGGCGCAGCCTCAGAGCTGCTCCGTCGGACGAGCAGCAACTCAGATTCACAATCTTCTCTTGTCATGACAGAAGCTAACATCAGACGCCTTGTCGCAAAATTGTCTCGGATGCGTGGCGCAGCGCTCAAGTTGGGGCAATTTATGAGCATCCAAGGTGCTTATTTCTCTCTACAATTGTCCAAGAGTGCAATCTTACGGTCTTAGATACTCATGTTCTTCCTCCGGAAATTGACAGTATATTTAGAAGAGTCCAAGACAGCGCACACTATATGCCTGACTGGCAGATGGAGGTACAGGACCTCTTCAGGGTGGAGAAATGTACTCAACCCGTACTAGAGAGTCGTGCAAGCTTCACTTGGTCCTGACTGGACATCGAATTTTTCTTCCTTTGACCGCGTTCCATTCGCTGCAGCATCAATTGGCCAAGTTCACAAAGCCGTTCTCTCCCCTTCGGTTTCGCCTACAGGGAAGGAGGAACCAGTCGCTATTAAAATACAATTTCCCAACATTAAGGACTCTATCACTAGCGATTTAGGATATCTCAAGCTTTTGCTGACAGCTGGCAAGTTTCTGCCCAAGGGATTATTCCTTGACAAAACAATCAAGGTCAGCGAATGTATAAATCGGTGGCCATCCATTTGGAGCTTTGTTAGGTCATGAACGAAGAATTGGCAGACGAATGCGATTATATACGCGAAGCTTCTTTCCTGCGCAAGTTTGGTTCGACGGATCGTCTGGGCAATGACCCTCGATTCAAAGTGCCATGGGTTTGGGAAGGAAGTACTCGTGATATCCTTGTCATGGAACGCGTCAACGGTTTCAGCGTTGGCGAAGCAGATGCCTCTCGGTTAAACCAACAAGACCGAAACGATGTAAGTTGTCACTGATCGCACGTCTCACCGGTAATTTATGAGCCCAGATCGCTTCGTGGATTATAGAATTATGCTTGAAAGAATTATTTGAATACAGAACTATGCAAACCGACCCTAATTGGTCCAATTTCTTGTGGAATCCATCAACACGACAGGTGTGCGATGAGAGAAAGGCCGCAATTTGTCTTTAACTAGTGCTACAGATCGAGCTGGTTGACTTTGGCGCGTCACGGGAATACTCCCAAGAGTTCATGGATAACTGGCTACATTTGTTACAGGCTGCTGCATCTCAAGATAGAGATGCATGTATCCAATGGAGTCTCAAGCTCGGGTATCTAACTGGCGGAGAAGGCGAGGCAAGTTCTAGCCCATTTCTAAACGCAATATCTCACGATTTGTGCAGATCATGTTAGACGCACACGTCCATTCACTGGTCTTGCTTGCAACACCTTTTAGGACGTCGGCTCTCCAACCATTTGCTTTTGGCACTGGTAGCACATGGGCAGATATCACGGCTGAGATCAGAGCTCAGATACCTATCATGTTACAAAATCGGTTAACGCCACCACCGAGGGAGACATACAGCCTGAACAGGTAACGAGATCCTTGTCCGCTATCTGGCCAAGATTTGACGCTTGCACCTAGAAAACTTAGTGGCGCGTTCTTCTAGCATCTCGCCTAGGTGCGACCGTACCGACGAAGAATATCTGGGATAAGGTTGTTAGCAACTACCGCTTTAGCACACCCTAAATATTGGGGACAATAAGTGATATTGTTGCGACGGGCATCATTAGTTGTAATCACTACTTAAATGACATTGTATTCTTGGGGTTGAAACCAGAATAGAGTATCGTAGATTCCAGATCTAAGCATTGTAAACTGATGAGAGTTGGTATGTCCTGAAGGGTATTATTATGTGGCCTTTTTGGACGCAGCTTGTGTGCGCTTGGAGTAGATCATGTCTGTGAAAGGTCTGAAAGGTCCGTGAGTGATTTGCTGCTGATTTTGTGACGATATCTGCCCACCCTTCAAAGCGCAGAGCGATCGAGTACAGAAGGTACACGTATGCCGTGACAAACAATCCAGCCGGCCTCTCGTACCTGCGGGTATAGAAAAATGGATCGCAAAAAAAAAAAAAAAGGAACAGTGTCATAGTATGACTCACCACAACGCCGCTGCGGCGAAACACAGGGTACTTCCGACATACATCGGGTCACGCAGAACATTGAACGGGAACCTTTTACGTTTCGCGCCATCAACAACACTCTCTCGCGAAAAAGACGGCCAGTGGCCGAAAAAAGAGAAAAAAGAGGCACACACACGCACCCCGTAACTTTATGGTCCATCAAGATTCCAAAATAATCACCCAAGAATGTCCCGGTGATCCCGAGTGCGTATGTGGAAGTGGTGACGAAGATCTGTCCCAGCGCGAACAGCGCCACGGGGACTATGGTATCATAGGGTTGTGGAAGGAGGGGGACACGTGGTTGGTCCTGGAGTGCACGCTGGTATCTGAGGAGAATCAAGTTGGAGGAAGGGGTGGGGGATGGTGAACGACGAAACGTACAGGTGGTCCCTCAAGATACCGAACGAGAAAATCGTGATGGCAAGAAAGTAGCATCCTTGACGGGGGCTTTCAAAAATGCGCGTCAAGGTTTTGTTTCTGTACTCTGTTCATTGCAAGGTTGACATTGGTATTTTTATGCGGTTGCGATTTCCTTACCGTTACGAGCGACTATGTTCCATGCCGTCGGGTTAAATGTGATCGCTGCAAGGGAGATGAGCAGAGACTGTTGGTTGATGTCCACCAGGTCAAGGATTTTTTGGACGGCAGTCATAGTGGGGAGCAGAGGAAGGACCGCGTGGTGGTCTTCAACTCCGCTCAGATACCTGGTACAAATGCGTGTTTATGTATACAGTAACGTGTGCGTATAGAACAGAATAACATATTAAAAGATGAACTCATATCACAACCGTTTCAATGCCTTCTTCCTCTTCTCCGCATTCGTTGGGCCTCCACCGGTTGCCGCTCTCTTGACGGCTTTTGTGCCTTCTGGCACTACCGGCGGCTTTATGCTGACAGTTACGCCGGGGGCCACCTTGCCCCCTACGTTAGCATTGGCCGTGCCGAGAGGTGATGGTGAAGGGAAGCGATCCTTCATGCTTTCCTTCTCTATAGAGAATGCGGTTTTTGCAGTGGGTTGATGAGATGGTGAAAATGTAGTTTTTCCCGAGCTAATAGGTAGTGTGAAACCAAACGTGGTAGAAGGCAGGTCTGCGGTGGCGGACTTGGTCGTTGACGATGATGGGGCGGGAGCTTCCTCCGAGGGGAGCGTATCAAATTCCACAGGTCTCACTCGCGGCCTGGCGTGCACACTTGTTATCAGCTTTGCACGATCACAATATGTCGAGTAATTTTCCAGTAGCAATTTTCCAGCCTCTTCGTCCAACGCAGACTCAGGATTAGGATATATTAGAAGGCATTTAACGGTGATGAGGATGTGGCCAATCCCATATGTTGGCTTCCAGTCCTTTTTCAGCGTGTTCACACAGATTTCGCCTGAGCTGGAGACATTGGGATGGAATATCTTCGTTGCGAACCAGCCTATCCGGCATACGTCATCGAGACTACGTCGCAGCAGATGACCGTACTCACATTTGGGAGGTGCAGCAGGGAACTCGTCTGTAAACTTGAATTTGACTCTGAAGTAGCCGCCAGCATATGGTGTGCCCTCTGAATCACAGAAAGGGGAGTCAGTCACCGGAGTCAATATGCAGGGCGGGATCCGCTCACCAGGTCCTTCAATAATTCCAGTTACATCCATCATATCCTGCTCATTGGTTTGAACCCGGATTCCCTCCGGTGGGTTCTTTTTCAGTTCGGCCAGCTCGCGCATGACGCGACGCATGACAGTGGGTAAAACAGACTATCGTGCGTCTGTTAGATACATTGAACAGACACGAAGAAAACTTGGACCGACCATGATTGAACGAGAGATAGAAGAGTAGGCGCAAAGCTGTCACAGGTGGCACGAGCACTGAGGCCGCTGGTTCAACCTGAGCGGATTTTGAATTCTCGATCACGTGACATCTCAACTTGAACGCGTCGTAGAAATCAAAATTCATTCACAATCACAATCAATCAAACAGTTTATAGACTACAGCTTTCAATCCTTTCTCTTATCCGACTTGCTACCTGTCGCTTCATTGTACTTGGTTGCAAGCCTATTGAACTCGGCGCCTTGCTGTTTGGCCTGCTTCTTCAACGTTTCTACATGCAAGTTAGCATTTCCAACCTTGCCTAGCCCCGTTACAGTCGCCTACCAAAGTCCCGGTCCTTCGCTTCAAGCTCTGTAATCTTCTTCTTTAGCTCTGTAATCTCTTTGGCTGCGTCCTGGTTTTTTCCGCCAGCCTTGGATGCGGCCTGTTGCAGATTAGAATGACTTAATCATATATGAATAAAATGATATACACACCTCTTTTTTTAACTTTGCAATCTCCTCATGGGCTTGAACAGATTCACGAAGTATATAGAACGTGCGCGTCAAAACGAGCGACAGGAAAAGACAAAATCCAGTCAGATATGTGTTACGTTGCGCACTGGGGAAATGCGTAAATATGAATTGAAGGAGGAACACTAATACTCACTAGAACTTTCTTGCTGCTAGACTAGATTCGACCCTCGGGTCCGCAGACTGTGATTTCCTGGCCTGCTCAACCTCACTTGTGATTCGATACATACGCTGGAGAGCATCAACGAAAAGGATCCCCACAAAACTACGTTGCATGGTTAGGAGTACGGCGGCTTAACGATATGCATGGCATACATGTATCCAATCTTGACGGCATAAGCAACCCGGCTGACAATCGGCGCGACAATCGGCGATTCGGAAAAAAACCTGAAGATTTTCTTGCGCGCTACATGCGGAAGTGGGGCTACCAGCAAGCAGAATGTAACCATCTGAAAATGTCAATTGGCAAGCGAGACTCTAACCGCATCTCTACGTACTTCCGCAGCGAGAAGCAGAAAGGTAAGAGTGTAGCTAGATTTTGTGTGCTTTAGAAGTACGTCCCGTACAGGGAACAAGAAACTTACTAGACGGTCATGGTGGCTGGGGGCAAGCGAAAGTGGATGCACCAACGTGTCGTTGGGACTTAAAAGTATAATGTGACGTCACAAGTATGACACGCGCATGGTCACTGGTCAGTCACTTGGCATCTTATCCAGCTCATACTCTGCAAAAAATACATTCAACTTGACTGAAATTGACTGCTTAAGAAGGCACTCAATTTTCATCCTTTTTTCAGTCAAGTTGAATGAATGGACGCCTGGTTTTTGATCTACTTTGATTGAAAACTCATTTTACAGGAACACTGATTTTCCTCCCCACTGACAAGGCATGTTCACACTCAAAGGAAATGAGCTGGAAGTCACCTAGATAGAATAGTTTGAAACTGGTGATATAGATGGTGTGACTGTGACGGGTGACGCAACCGCGACGCGTCAGTGACTTGGCATCTTATCTTACCTTCTGCTCCCATGTCTCCTCTTAGAGTCCTCGTAAAACATGCTGGTAAAACTCACGAGCTCAAGCTTGACCTCGATCAGCCTCCAGCTGCGTTCAAGGACGCGATTTATCAAGTTACCGGCGTTCCTGTTGACCGAATGAAGGTCATGGCGAAAGGAACTGTCCTCAAAGTAAGCAACCGAATACTTTCCTATTACCCCCATGAACCGTTACATCAGGATGATACCCCTTGGAAGAAGATCGCGCCGAAAGAGGTGCGTTCGCTACGCCGAGCGATGCGGCGATCAAAACAATGACAATATCAATAGGGGCAAACCTTCACAGTCATCGGCGCAGCCGGAGAGCTACCCAAACCTCCAGAGACACCCATACAATTCCTTGAAGGTTGGTCGATTCGTTGTGCACGCAGTCTTTACATCTCAGAGCATCTATGCAGATATGGATGACGCTGAGCTGGCGGAAGCTGTGCGTAGCCATCTTATGCTCAAGTAGCGCAGTTTTCACCATAACCACAGTTAGCGAAACCTGTAGGCTTGCAAAAGTAATGCTTTTCACTATTTCAGACCTAATGGCTTACTGTTGAATTAGCTTGGGAAACACTTGTTACATGAATGCAACGGTACAGGCCTTGAGAGCTGTTCCCGAACTTCAGCTCGCCCTTAGCGCGTATGAAAACCTACCTAATCATGATGCAGCTTCTTACTCTGCTATATTTTCAGGCCTGGCCTCCCTCAAGGTTCACCGCTGCCGAATGCGCTAGGGGACCTTTACAAACACATGACTAGCACAACAGAAAGTGTGAATCCATCAGGTTTTCTTCAGGTACTACGACAGGTATGAACCAAACCACGTTGGAGTGTGCTTCCCAACTCCTCTGCAGGTTAATCCACAATTTGCTGAGCGCGATCGAAGCCACAGGGTAGGCACAGCAGGCCTGTTCTCCTATGCACAACAAGGTGGATATACTCTCATTGTTGAATCTTTATCCATGCTCAAGACGATGTAGATGCGGAAGAATGCTACAGCCAGATCATCAACGGTCTACGGCAAATTCCCGGTCTACCTTCAGACAAATCTACCTCCGGGAGCCAAACAAAGAGTTTCGTTGAACAATACCTTATGGGAGAGATGCAACGAACGTAAGTCGCACGCTGTTCAGGCATATCCAATAGTTATTTTCTCTGTAGATTGTCCTGTGACGAGGCTCCCGAGGAACCTCCAACAGTGTCCAGGGAGCAAGTACTCAAGATAGAGTGTAACATAACCAACACGACGAATTACATGCTTACCGGTATTATGAATGTGAGTATAGCGTTCCCAAATACCAGGACCGTCTTTCATGCCTTAATTATGACGCAGTCATTAGATACGAAAGTAGAGAAGAATTCTGTGATGTTGGGGCGACAGGCTCAATATAACCTCAAGTCTCGGTTGACGCGGTTACCGACGTACCTTAGTGTTCATATGGTCCGCTTCGCATGGAAATCCGATATCGGAAAGAAAGCCAAGATCATGGTATGATTTATTTCGGCCTGAGTGCCAGTCTTATTCTGTACCTTCGCAGCGGAAAGTTAAGTTTCCGACCGAACTCGACGCCTTAGACCTTGTGACCAATGAACTCAAAACAAAGTTATTACCTGTCAGCCGGCGGCTCCTGGAAGTTGAAAAGGAGCGAGGAGAACGACGGAAAATCAGGCGGAGGACAAAGGTTCCTGCGCCTTCCTCGTCTTCTGCAGCGGATGCGAACAAGGATGTAGAGATGGCGGATGCCGATTCTGCGTCTGCATCAGATCCCAAAGACGAGAAGAAAGCCTCGGAAGAGTTGGAAGATGAGACTGTTTATAGAACGAAGGAATTCACAGAGCTAGAAGCCTTAATCCATCCTGACTTGAAGCAGGATGTGGGGTGCAGTGTAAGCGGCTTGTACGAGTTGGTCGGTAAGTACTGATCTCGATGCTCTCAAACATGGCTGATCAGAGCATAGCCATTGTAACGCACAAAGGCGCCGCCGCCGATTCTGGTCACTACATGGGATTTGTTAAAAAGAGCGTGTTCCTTGCATCCTATGGAAAACCTCCCGTGCTGTCAGGCGAGCCCTCTACCTCGGGCGCAAGTTCAGCACAAAAGGCGCACGAGAAGGGCGACATTGACGAGGACTGGTACAAGTTTGATGATGACAAAGTGTCCATATTCCCCGTGGAGAAACTTGCAACTCTTGACGGCGGAGGTAAGTCCATGTCAAACAGTTGGCTGACGCGTTCTGAGGTTTGTTCATAAAGGCCAGGATTCATCAGCATACGTACTGCTGTACAAGAGCAAACCGTTAGCATGAGCGGTTTTCTGATTGTGTGTGTGTTGGTATCATAGATTCATAGCTGTGTACTGTATCTGCCCTGCCTATTGGTATGGGACTTCGTTGCGATGTTGTCTGTGATACATGAGCAGAACTGCGAGCCAGAGCAGAACGCAAGCTAATGAATGATGTTGCCCACGCTTGCACAAGTGATGTTCATGTGAAGCGGGCGGAACTCATTTTACGGCTACTGGCTATCACGTTACTAGAATAATTCAGCACGCAGAGAAGCAGATATTGTACACAGAAGTATTTGATATCGATCTCGTCGAGACGTATCATGAACTACTGTCTTTTATCAGGATATCATAGTGGCCCGGCCTGAAAATACAGAACAATGATCAACTGCCTTCATGGCCTGTGGAAGGGACGCATACCTGTACAAGAGCATTATGTGCTCGTCAGTCGTTAAATCATTCCGAAACTCCACAAAATCGACAGTGCCCATCCTGCCATCTAGGTACGCCACCTTCAAATTTAACCGCAGCACGGTGCATAGAGCCGTCATCTGTACGTGGTCTGTTCATCACATGAGCCTTGTCCCGCGTCTGGTAGAATGGAATTGCACAAACCCGCTTCTTTTCCGCTGCCCTCGACAAAGTTCTCGCAGAAAGCGCGTACGTCTGGCATGAGCTCGCCCAGCTCGGGGTGGAAAAGAAAAGGCAGATATTCATCTTCATTGAGTCGCAGTTGTGCAGACTGTATGATGCGGGGTGAGCTTCTGTGGAATGAATTGAACGGAGGGACGTACAGTAAGCAGTCGTAAGTACGCCACAATACAGTTTGATACTGCCAACGATTGTAAACGACATCATTATGGGATGAGTAGAGAAGTGTTACCTGGGGGGTCCTGCAACTGGAATATCTCCATCAGACCGTCAGACGTCAGAGGCTGTTGACTAGCATCGGGCGGAAAGATCTTCGTGATGACGTTGCAGAGTTCCTCGTAGAAATCTTCATATACGATCTTTTGAAAACCCACCGCTTCCAGCAGATCAAGGGTCACGTCCAGCAACGAGAGAGCGCTAGCCACCGCGATGTCTTTCTCAGAGGCCTGCAGTATCTGCTCTATGAAAGCAAAACCCAAGGCTATTCAAGCAAGTGTCAGTTGCTGAATTGGAAGAAAGAAAAAATCGGACAGGCAATCGGTCATTCACCTCTGTAGAAGCAATCACCATCTCCCCTCGCTCGTCTGAGATGACGAAAACCCTGAGCACTCAGCCAATCGATCTGCTTTAGAAAGTTTGCAGAGCCCGATTCATATTCTGCCCGTAATAGCGATATCGATTCCACATCTTCAATGAGCGGCCGCTGCGGTATCAAATCATTAAGAGCGTTCTGGTATAAACCATATGTATCAACTTGGACGTCGCCCGAGCGGATTATAATCACGAACTTGATTCAGGTAGATAAGCTGAGATGGCGTGAGGTCCGAGAGTGCTGTTCGTATGTTGTAGTCGTAAGGTTGAGTTCATCATTTCACTTTGTACCTGACACTTACAAGTATTCTCATCGATTTCAAATTGCTGTGAAGGAGGCTGTTCTGAGCCACTGACCGGTTGGTCACTCTCTAAATGCAAAGATGAGTCAAGCCGAACGCGTGCACTTGCACATACTGACGTTCTGACCTTGCTGTTTCCGAGCTCATCTTCAGTTGGACTCAAGTTGAATGATAGATGAGATTAACTATGGCGACGAGTAGTGATTACAACAATGGACGCATAATATACTTAAAACAGCATGTACTACTAGTAAATGTTAAACCTTCAACCCACAACTTCAACTTTTCTGCGTCCCTGATCTTGTCCATTCATCCAACCGTGCTATTATGTCTCTTTGCTCGTCCAAGGACTTACGAGCGCTGGTATTCCGTTAGTAGAATGCCATCTACAGGGACATAACACTCACAACCCTCGTGCAAACTCAGGAATATCGTCCCTGCTGCCGATCATTCCTAATTGCATGAGAGCCTCATATCGCGAAGCGAGCCTGGCGGTGTCAGGTACAATTGAGTGGCTAACGATAATAGGACTTACTGTTCCTCTGGTGTTGGTGGTGGCTTGTGATGTTTCCGCTTAGGAGGCCACTGGGGCACTGGCGACCGTGGTGTCTTGGTGCTACTCGATTGCTTTGATTTTCGACGCGCCTTCCATCCTACGTTAGCGTGACATAATCTGAACATGGCAGCCCATCGTACCCGAAGGGTATTTTTCGTGCGCTCTTCCTCAATTCGACTTGGCTGCAGCAACTCCTCATTAATGTGACTGTAAGTAATACCAATCGCATTCAATGTCTTCTGGATAGCATCTTGATCACCGGTCTGCATGTCCGGAACAGCTGAATAGCGGTAAGTGGGGTGACGACCACATCGCGATGCATGTATATTACCGTCGTCGAACAGCAATGCTCCAAGGCCTTTCATATTACTCTATGAAAACATCGTCAGTTACCGCATGTGGATTTAAAAACAACGTACGTCTTCCTTAACTGCCTTTCCATCGGCATCCGTGATTAGTTCATCCGTTATGTTATCCCGTTTCTTGGGCCGGACAGTTTTCATATTTGCCAACGCCCAATCAAGTTCTGCAAGGTTGGCTTTCTCAATCTACATGGGCGAACATAGGGCAATAATATTCATCTCTAATGTGAAACATACCGCCATCTTGGTCGCCATCTTATCTTCATGAAGTTTGAAGATATTCTCGATGCCGAATAACTCTCCTTTTTTGGCTGCATCACCCTGTATACCCTCGAAGTACCTGATATCCATGTGAGCACATAGTGATGGCCACTCCGCCACCTCCATCCCACTTACCGTGTTTGAACACTTGCATCATGTCCAATAGCCATTTGCTGTTGCTTGTATATCTGCCGCGCATAAATTAACTCCTCGATGGAGCCAGCGCCCAGTAATCTATAAACGAAGACATCCCGAGTCTGACCAAAGCGGAATGCCCTAACCTTGTCCATCAATGTTCAAGTCTGGTCGAGTGACAACAATTTACCTATCCATGGCTTGCAGGTCGTGTGCCGGATCTGAGCCGGCGTTGTAGCGATGATGCAGGATCAATGAATATTGCGCTCACTCCAATTAGGGTCTTAAAGGCGTTTCAGCGACTTACGCCACACAGGTAGAGACAAATCTTACCAAAGATTACGACTTTATTTGCACCTAGAAGGAAGGTGTTACATGTGTCGCAGCCGATTCATTTAGAGTATATTTACCTGTTAAATTGAGACCTGTGCCACCTGCCAATGTCGAAATGAGAAAAATGAATATGTCCGGGTCTGTGTGAAAACGATCTATCATTGGCATGCCTAAGTGATCGTGAGTAGGATTCATGCGACTATGCCGCTGTCAAACTGACGTTCGGACTGTTTTGTGCTCCCGTCTAGCTTGAGGAAATCATACCCTGGACGCGCCAGGCTTAGACACCTGAGGCACATCGACGTGGCCTACGCTAACCTTGTGCATTGAGATGAAATTCCAGCATCTCTAATAATTTCACAGATTTCGTGAAGAGGAGGACCTTGTTAGAAGGGTCCTTGCGCCACTCCTTGAGGAGGAGATCCAATACCTAGCAATTTGGTAATCCAAAATCCGCGCATTCCGCCATCGAAATAACGTACGACCCATTTACCACAGTATTGCAGTTGCATCATAGCAGTACCATATTTTGGGATGTCACCATCTGGAAATGCGATTTCGGACAAAGCTCGGTTTCTTATTGTCTGCGCCTTTGAATGATGTTTGCTTGAGGAGATGGATATAAACGTACCTGTTCCGGACTGTCTATTGGCGCTAAAAAAATATTGTTGGTAGTGCCCTAATCGGATGATTCACCATGAGCTCACCCGGGAGAATCAGCCCGAGGTGATTCGAAAGTTTAATCAGAGCAGACATAAACTTAAAAACATCCCCCGAAATAAAGGGGTGGCAGCATGTCTGGCGGCTGGCACGAATCAGATTACGGTGTTAACGTCAAATTTTGATACAAACTTTTTGCCCGAACCGCATGGACAAGGCACATTTCTACGAATTAAATTCTGAACCTGCTCCATTTGTAGCAGGTTCTTGTATGCATTAATTTGCTTTGGTGTAAGAGGACAGAAAACCACTTGATCGATTTTTCGAGGCAACTGAATGACGTGAATATCCATTATAGTAACGGTCAGGAACTTTCAAACCTGGTCCCGAATGATGTCCTTCGTCCTGAGAAAGTGAGCACACTAATTCAGCAAAGAGTTAATTTGTGATATTCTTACCTCCTCAGGAAAAAACGTGGGAGTAGTTTATCTCTCAAAACGAGGGCAACGGCCTGTGTAAGCCCGATCCAGTGGATAAGGAAGTTTCCCAATCGTGAGTAAACTCACAAGCGCCTTGGCTCTTTCCTCCTCAGTCGCAGATGCGGATTGCCCAGCTATCAAGGGTTTAACAACAAATCCTTGCCACTGCCTCGAGCTGCCGAGCTGCCCTGGGTTTGTCCAATCCAAAATAGTCCACATCTCTTTGTACGAATTTTGGATAGTCGTTCCCGTCAGCCCGAATCGCCGACGGCAGCGAAATTGATGGTATGCTTGTGTGACCTTCGCCGTTTCGTTTTTGACCCGATGTACTTCGTCCACAAATATGCAGGACCAAGCAAGATTGTCCAAGATATCAATGTCTTTTCTTGCAATGTCAAAGGATGTTAGGACTAGAGATTCCTGTTTATTAAGATGACATCGTTTACTCGCATACCCACCTACGTCCAAACGCCCCATCTTCAGATCACGGATGACAGGTTCGCGTTCCTTGCGGCTCCCAACGTACAAACCGACTTCAAAATACCCCCACTAGGTAAAGGCGGAACAATTGGTCAGCCACAGGGTCGCGAAATGCAGGGTTACGTACTGTCTCAAACTCTCTTTCCCAGTTATGCACCACAGTGCTGGGTGCAATGATGAGACAAGTCGGCCAAGCCGCATCAGCAGGAGGCAGTACTCTTCGCTTCTTCCACGCTTCCTCGTCTTGCAATTTAGACACATGCTTACGGCGGCGATTCCTATCAGTTTGGACTCCATTCTTCTCCATTATGGCAGAGAGAAAGGCAATGACCTGTATGGTTTTACCTGCATAAAGTATTAAAACGGTATCCGCAAATGTCAGAAAGAAGACTTGCCCTGCACAACATGTGAATATTTAATTCTAGGAAATCGGCGGACTTAGACATACCAAACCCATGTCATCCCCTAACAGACCGCCGCGACCCTCCTTATATTGCTTCCAGAGGAACATAACGCCGTCCCGTTGATATTCGCGTAAATATGTGTTTATTGCGGCAGGAACTGTGCGTTTCTGGTTAGTATCTAATAAGAATGGTCCGAGATGCCGCTGTCCAGGTACTAGCGGAAAGCCTGGTTTTGGCTTCAGCCGCTAGGAAGCAGTAGTTAGCCCTGACTGAAGATAGGTTCCATCCTAAGCGTACAGGGTTAGCTAGCAATTCGGTCTCTGACTCGGACTGAGTTTCACTGTCATCTTGGCCTTGGTTTGTTTCCTTTGCGGGGACTGGGAGATGGTTAGTTACAAGATCGTGGCTTGGGGTCCACAGTACCTGACACTGGATCTAAATCCATTTCGCTATCGTCGGACTCCGTCACCGAACTTTCATCTTTCAAATATTTTGTGAGTTTGCGTGCCACATGTCTATACTCAACTGCCATCACCGCTATTTGATTGCCTCGTCTTCTTCCTTGGCCTTCCATTTTCGCCCGGGGTATGTTTCCTCTTCGAAACGTATTCCACATCAGAGTCGGATTCTTAAGCATGATGCATGACATAAACACAACCCATATGAATATTTTTCACCTGTTACTGAGCCGTCTTCAGCTGCGCCAGACTTGGCAATTGGTGTGATACCGCGTTGAGGGAAAAATGCTTCTAGCGTTTTCGAGATGAAAGATTCCGTTTGACCTTCGTCCGATTCACATTCAGCATCTTCATTGTCCTCGTCCATCTGAGGGACATCACTGTGCTCTCCTTCAGATGCAGAATGTAAGTCAAGGTCTTCCCCTATAAGTTTAAGACCAATAATCTATTTTAGTTTTTCGAGTTCACGATAATTTTTACCAAAGTATTGCAGAAGCGGATTAGGACCCTCATCGGTTCTTGTCCTTCGAACTAATCGCGAGTGGATAGATGGATTGCAAATCATGATTACGGCCCTACCTCGTTTTGTTCTCCCTTGGGCGTTCTCAAAACCGAGGACTTCCCGTCTGCCTGTTCGCCTTGTTTTTCTCACTTTTGGTTTGTGTTTCTCTTTCTTGGAGGTGTCGTAGGTATGCGGACCTGGCTGAAAGTCGGAATCCCAATCTTCACCCCCTTTGGGAAAGGTAGTCAGGAGAGCGAGTTCAAAAATTGGATTTCAGACGTGCCAAATGAATCGACAGAGCCTGACATTTTGTGTGGGTCTATGTCGTGGACAATACCTCGGCAAGTACCGTGTGGCGTTGCTGAGGCGCCAAGATGCGCGCTCCCGCGAAGGCGTGACGTCTGTCCCACGACGTGACTCGGTAGATAGATTGATATGATAGGAAAACAAGGCGCGGTCGACAAGGTGACATACGCGTACGACTACTTCAATCAAACGCTTCCTCTGCACTTCGTCGGACCAGTCGCCGTACCTTCTTCTTGTAACCTATGAAAGTAATAGCTGAAATTGTAGACAAGTGCATAGCACAAATCCTTACATTCAAAATCCGTCCGTATTTCTTTCGCTGCATCAACGTTCGCAGGACTGTCTAAATTCGGTTTCTCTGATGACAACAGCGATATCACACTTAGGAGCTGCATTCCACATTTGTCTGACCTGCAGTGGCATGCATAGGAACGATCACGTACGATTGATTCCACACTGTGAACTGGCATCCATCTTTCGCCTGCATCTTCGTAGCCATATTGGTCATCGCCTGGTGCATGCTTTGTACCATTGTCAGGCCTATTTTCAAGTGTGTTGACAGAAGGTAGATACCAGGATGGAGATGCACACCAGGCCATCGGGATAGACTAGGGATGGTGTTAATGGATGGATCTGATGAAAAGGGCTGCGCCTCCTACTGTTCGGATGCCACATTGGTGTTATGAAACGCATCTTTGGAGGCAAAAGAGGGTATTCATAAGGGAATGACAATCGAGCTTTGAAGAATCCTCCCTCACTTGGAGCGATTTTCAAACATGAAACGGAAGGATAGACTAGAACGTACTATATGGTGTCTGGAGGGCTAATTTAATGCAAGCGTCAAAGCAGTTCAATCAGGTCGTAAAGGTCTGGACTCGCCCAATAATCAAAATCTCCCATTCGTACAGGTTGCTATCATCAGCAAGGCCTACGCGAAGCAATCAAGCCGACGATCAGAAGGAAAGATATTAGCTTTGTACCTGCTGAGAATCCTTCAACTGGGCGTTTCGTCAGCTCTGTCAGCTGCCTTCTGAGCAAGAGAGTATTTGAAGCCTGTGGGACCGCATTGGTTGTCAGCTTGGACATGGTGGATACAGGCGTCTGCGATTGTCGAGCGTGCTATCGTGCCCTTTTATGGCACAGACGCCACGTGACCGGCCACCATGATGGATTATGTAACACCAACACGTGGAATGATCTGCGCTCTTTCCTTTTTCGTCCTTTTTCCTGGATGGAAAACAGCACATTCTCTGGATGGGACCAACTTGATCACGGGAACTGGCAAGGACTGGCTCTAACTGATCCTATAAAGCAAATCGAGGCATGTCTTGCAGCTCCTCGTCCCGTTTTTACTGTTCAATTTCTCTCCAGGATAAGTGGCTGCTGCTTCCTGCATTCCTCAAGGTCAAGGGTCTCGTGAAACAACACATTGACTCGTTCAATTACTTCGTTGATGTGGACATTAAAAACATCGTAAAAGCTAACAGCAAGGTCACCTCAGATGTCGATCCGCGATTTTGGCTCAAGTACATCGACATTAATGTCGGTTTCCCCGACAGAAATGACATGGATTCTATGAACAAAAAAGTCACGCCCCATGAATGCCGTTTACGCGATATTACCTATGGTGCACCAATCATTGTAACTATTCAATACACGCGGGGGAAGTATATCGTTCAACGAAATGTGAATATTGGACGCTTGCCCATCATGTTGAGGAGTAATAAATGTGTCTTGACTGCAAAATCCGACGCTGAACTTGCTCGAATGATTGAATGTCCTTTGGATCCTGGAGGCTATTTTGTGGTCAAAGGAACGGAAAAGGTCATTCTGGTTCAGGAACAGTTGAGCAAAAACCGAATCATCGTTGAAACCGACAACGCAAAAGGAATCGTACAGGCTTCTTGCACGTCGTACGTCTTTCCATTTATGGTTCGGTGCCCATCGGAACGTGTCACTGGGCAGGTCAACCCACGGTGGCTTGAAGTCCAAGACATATGTAGCGACCAAGAAAGGAAAAATATATTTGCGACACAACTCCATTCATGAAGATGTGCCAATCGTGATCGCTCTCAAAGCGCTTGGTATACAGTCTGACAAGGAGATACTTCTTCTGACTGCTGGCGACAGCGAGGCATACAGGACGACGTTTTCCGCAAATCTGGAGGAGGCAGCTAAGCTCGGCATATTCACTCAACATCAAGCACTCGAATATATTGGCAGTCGTGTCAAAATTAACCGACGCGTCGTAGGCCCTAGGCGGCCCGCATGGGAGGAGGCGCTTGAAGCATTGGCAACGATTGTACTTGCACATGTTCCCGTCAAGGGCCTTAATTTTCAGTCGAAAGCAATTTTCGTCGCTACGATGACGCGCAGAGTTCTCATGGCTATTGATGACGAAAGAATGGTTGATGACAGAGATTATGTTGGAAACAAACGCTTAGAACTGTAAGTATCTAATCCCACTGCGACGGTGAATTGCATTGAAATCGTCCAGTGCAGGGCAACTTCTCGCACTTCTTTTTGAGGATTTATTCAAAACTTACAATTCAAACCTCAAATCTGCCATTGACAAAGTTCTGAAGAAGCCATCCAGGACGTCTGAATTCGACGCATTCAATACTATGCAATTTCAGGGAGATCATCTTACTGCTGGTTTCATTCGCGCCATATCGACAGGAAACTGGTCACTGAAACGGTTTAAAATGGAGCGGGCAGGGGTCACACATGTCCTGAGTCGGCTGAGTTTTATATCCGCGCTTGGCATGATGACTCGGATATCATCTCAGTTTGAGAAGACACGCAAGGTCAGCGGACCCCGAGCACTTCAGCCTAGTCAATGGGGTGTGATTTGTCCAAGCGATACGCCTGAAGGGGAAGCATGCGGCTTGGTTAAAAATCTTGCGCTCATGACCCACATCACGACTGACGTGGATGAAGAAGCTATCATCCGTGTCGCATTCATGTTGGGTATCGAAGGTGCCGTTATCTTTTATTACTGCCTTGTGCCTGTTTGACTTATCCATTTTTAGATATCAGTCTTGTTACGGGAACAGAAATATATGGACCTCATACATTTGTGGTCAATGTCAATGGAACTATCATCGGCCTTAGTCGAAATCCTACCCGCTTTGTTGCCCAGTTCCGGAAATTACGAAGGGCTCGCCGTATTAGTGAATTCGTCAGCATATACATTAATAACCATCACCGCACGGTCCATATCGCCAGTGATGGGGGGCGTATCTGCAGACCGTTAATCATTGTGGAGAGCGGCGGACCTAGGGTTGCATCAGAGCATATCACAGTACGTCGCGTTGATTTAACTTGCTCTTGCGTCTTCACATTTGCGGTACAGCAACTGAAAACGGGTAGCGCGACTTTCGACGACCTTCTACGCAACGGTTTGGTCGAATATCTAGACGTCAATGAAGAGAATGATGCATACATCGCATTACATGAATCCGACATTCTGCCGGATACGACACATTTGGAAATAGAGCCATTTACAATCTTAGGTGTCGTGGCTGGCTTGATTCCCTACCCACACCATAATCAATCACCCAGGAATACATATCAATGTGCCATGGGCAAGCAAGCTATAGGTGCTATCGGCTTTAACCAGTTAAACCGGATCGACACACTCCTTTATTTGTCAGTATACCCGCAGCAGCCGATGGTGAAGACGAAAACCATCGAGTTGATCGGCTATGACAAGTTACCAGCGGGCCAAAACGCCACTATAGCCATCATGAGCTATTCCGGTTATGATATAGAAGACGCCCTTATATTAAACAAGGTTCGTCATTATCGGGCTCGTACGGATTCGAAACAGGGGAAGTCTGACATTGTCGCTTCAGGCCAGCCTCGACCGCGGTTACGGTAGATGCCAGGTATTGCGAAAGAATGCAACTCTTATCCGAAAATACCCCAACGGAACGTGGGCATTTCGCGCCTGTTTCATGATATGCCTATTGACCCCGACATAGCTTTGATCGCTTAGCCGATGCGCCTCTTGATGAGGCAGGGCAAGTAATCAAAAAATACGACATCATTCAAGCGGATGGATTAGCAGGCGTAGGCGAGCGAGTGGATCCGGGAGATGTCTACGTCAACAAGCAGTCGCCCACAAATGCGACCGACAATACGTTTACCGGCCAAGCTGCATCAGTTCCCTACAAGAATGCTCCGCTGTCCTATAAATCACCAGTTGCGGGGCATATCGACAAAGTTATGATTAGCGATACAGAGAACGATCAGACCTTGATAAAGGTGTTGATACGCCAAACCCGCAGGCCCGAGCTTGGCGACAAGTTCTCCTCCAGACATGGGCAAAAGGGTGTGTGTGGCTTGATTGTGAATCAAGAAGACCTACCTTTCAATGATCAGGGTATAGTTCCTGGTGCGTCGGAAGAAACTTTGATTGATTAATGTCCAACTTATTAGACTATGCAGACACTATCATGAATCCTCACGGTTTCCCCTCTCGAATGACAGTCGGAAAAATGATGGAACTCTTGGCGGGCAAGGTCTGTTCATTCCAATGCTCTGAGGTAACATGTTCATTTGCGTGAAGGCTGGGGTTTTGAGTGGCAAATTACAATACGGCACCGCTTTCGGCGGATCAAAGGTACGGAAACTTGCCGAGCTTGTGGCAATGATTAATTTGGCGTGACCCAGGTGGAAGACATGAGCCGGATCCTGATTGAGCATGGATTTAGTTATGCGGGGAAAGATATGCTGACAAGCGGCATTACAGGCGAGCCGCTGGAGGCATACGTCTATTTTGGGCCGATATACTATCAAGTGAGTTTTAAGATTTGAATATCTATATGTGCTAACCAAATTGGAAAGAAACTTAGTAAGGGCGCTCTTACCTACTAACGATTTACTCACCGGTTTTGACTCAGAACACATGGTGCTAGACAAGATGCATGCCAGAGCAAGGTAAGAGATAAACCAAGCACGAGTCGATGCTGTCAACTGGACTCCCAGAGGGCCGCGCGCCACACTGACACGGCAACCTACCGAAGGAAGATCCCGAGAAGGAGGTCTCCGTTTGGGTGAGATGGAACGAGACTGCTTAATTGGTTACGGCGCAACGCAATTGCTGCTTGAACGGCTGATGATATCGTCCGATAAATTTGAAGTGAATGCCTGTCAGGAGTGCGGCCTCATGGGGTATAATGGATGGTGTACCTATTGCAAAAGCTCCAAGAACGTGGCTCAGTTGACGATTCCTTATGCGGCGAAGCTTCTGTTTCAAGAGGTAAGTGTTGCACATCTAGATATCACATACTGACATCATTTATTGGTCACCTCAGTTGATGGCAATGAATGTTGTGCCTCGCCTCGTTCTTGACGAGGCTTAAAATATGTTAAGACGTGGTCGTATTAGTGTTTGCAAAGCGTTCCGATTCATTAGAGTGTAAAGCGATGGGAAGGAGTCTCACACCAGCTGTTGGGCGATGATCTGGCATCGCTAGTTCGCGCCGGAGCAAAGGTCATGAGCGCAAACAAGCATGCAGGGAAACGGAGATCTCAGGCAGCGTGTTGAGGCTCGGGCAATATTTTACTGTATATGGGGAGTGTCAATGGTCCTCACCGTAATTAACGTGGAGTTTAACTAACAACTAATCTCTACTGATTACGCCAATCAATAACCATTCTTCACTGCCTCTTTCCCTCGAATACAACTGCATAATCCCATCTGAGATGAATCCAAAGGGCTCTGGGAACTCTACCGCCCTCAGACGGCTGATGACGGAGTACAAACAACTGACTTCGGGAGGTATCCGGCCTCATATCCGGTCTGTAACCCTGCTCACCACCACGTCTTCCAATAACAGGTGCACCTGATGGGATGTTCACTGCCGGTATGCCTTCCATTCCCTGTCTTTGTCCACTTCTCCTGAACCACCCTGGGCGACAGGTCCAATCTCCGAATCTGATTTTTTCTCCTGGGAGGCGCTCATATGTGGCCCGAAAGACACGCCATTCGTACGCCTGCGTCACTAACGTCATGAGACTAATGTGACACGTCGATTGCTTTGTTCGTTCCAGGAAGGAGGTGTGTTCGCGGCCAGGCTGACGTTCGTGAGTGCATCCGCACATGGACAGCAAGGTACCCTGTAACACCGTCTGAACCCAAAAGCCACCGGATTATCCCTTATCTCCTTTCAAAATGAAGTTTGAACCGCCCTTGTTCCATCCCAATGGTTAGTTCCGGTACTCGTGTGGCAAGCTGCTAAAACCCGAGAATGTAATTCTAGTATATCCCGACGGAACGGTCTGCATATCGATATTGCACACGCCAGGGGATGATCCCACCATGTATGAGTTGGCTTCGGAACGGTGGAGCCCCGTACAAAGCGTTGAGAAAGTCATTTTAAGTGTTATCTCGATGCTTGCAGGTGAGCTGTAATTATGATTAAATATGATCCTATCTTCCTATCCCATGTAGAACCTAATTTGGAGAGCGGCGCAAATATCGACTGCTGCAAATTATACCGAGAGAATAAAAACGAATACGAAAGAATTGTGCGCGAATCTATAAAGCAACAATTAGGATTGTAGATAGCCCTGTAAATGACTTTAGGATATGAAATATACGGGAATGTAAAGTATGAGGGATATATAGTGACGTAGCACGTTACTATCGTAGCTCAAAGACGCTCCTACTAATTGGTTTCCCAAATACGTGTCGCTGAATATATTCGTTGCAAAATATACCTTGAGGGTCGACTGAACGGATGACTTGCAGGAAATCATCGAATCGTGGATAGAGCTTCCGTAGATCGCTTGGCTGAAGACCGTGACTTTTTGCCCAATGCGGTCTACCTTGATAGCGTAACATAATGTCCTCAAATTGTCTGAAGTACTCGCGATAGGGTATGTTGCAACCAAATGGCCTGCGACACGCCTCAAAAACGCGGGGACATGTTTTCCGAAAATCTTACCTATATTGTACTATACCAATCCAGCAAGTAAGGTGACCATGGCTGGGGCTGAGCCAAATATCATCCGCGCTTGAAAACCGAATTTCCACAGGGCAATGAGGCCTTAAACCATAAGGGTCAGCTCGCTCCCGCGTCAGCCAGTCATTTATTTCGCTCAAACAAGCTTTTGTATTTTCGTATGGTATAGCCCATTCAGTTGTGAAATGCGAATACTACGCAGAGTAAGTTAAGAACATGACAAAAGACGAGAGACATCACCTTAACGTCAATATTAAACAAACGAAATCCGTCATCAACGCAAACACTTTTATCTTTCATAAGCCAGCACGTCAAGCTATCCGCTAGTCCATTCAAAGACGAAAAGACGCGGCCCATGAATAGAAGCATGCGTGTAGCATGTTTCTCAAAGAGCGTAGTCCACCAGTTTTCGGGAATTAGTTTTGGCTTAGAGCATAGACATATATGACTATCCTTTTAAAGCAACAATTAAAACTGTACTCACGTCTCGAGTCCTATCGGAATAACTGCATCTCACGATGTCCGTGCTCGGATACCACCAGAAGCGCACATGCTGTGCAGAAGCGGCTAAGTTGTCAAGGGCGTCAACCAAGACGCCAAAGGGAAGAGACTCTTGAACTTCCTTTAAACGGAAAGCCGGCTCTACCTCCAACTGGATAGTCAAAATCAGGCCGGTGGCTCCTAAGCCACATATAGTCGCCAAGAACAGATCAGCGTGCTCGTGTCTTGAACAGGTAATAAGTGAACCATCGGCTAGCATTAGCGTCACAGCTAAAACCTGTGTTGATATAACACCGAAATGTATTCCGGAGCCATGCGAGGCGGTGGTTATAACTCCCGCGAGCGTCTGATCCGATATTGAGCCGATGCATGACATGGCGAGATTGTACTTTGCCAGTTCTTCGTGAAGCTTGTGCAACGTGATTCCTCCCTGGGTAATGACGTATCTCTTTTCGGGATTGATCTGAAAAGGTACAGATCAGAATCTCCATTTGCGTTCTCGACGCATATGGTGATGACGTACTTCAATTATTCGGTTCAGCCTTTCCGTCCGGAGCATGAATTCGGTGGTACATGCAAGGTCGCTCGGACTGTGGCCAATACCCACCGCTTTGACCCTCTTACCCTCGCGTCGCGCAAGGTCCAGTATAAGCTCACATTGATATACTGTTTCCGGCTCGAAAACAGTAAGGGGCGCGCATTGGTATGTCCGAGCCCAATTATGGAATCGCGCTCGTGGAGAAGACGATGGGACCGTTATAGGTTGCAAGAGCTCGTAAAGCTCCTGGAGCGGAATCTCGCTGGGACGGAGTGTGAGCTGGGAGGACATGATTGGTGATATGCTCACTTTTTTTTCTGAGCATCTAGCATGTCTTTATATGCATGCGCGCCATGGGTTGGGTCATCAGCGTCTGCCGATCCGCGTTAGATGTCACGACCGTGACGAACACTACAATATTCGTTGCGGTAGCACGCTACAGGTATAGAAATAGAAGGGACGTGAAACTTCCCGATAAGCCATACGGATGTAAGGATGTATCCAGATAAATCCGATAGCTGGGTGCGAATCGAACATCTTGTTGAATAACTCAAATTCTCCCGAGATCTTACGGAGTACGTACTAATGATTGGACTGTCTGGAGGTCCTCCGCTCAGAAAATAATAGATTTAAGCATCAATTCGGGGACGTCGGCTTTGGAAACGCCAGTGGCACGCAATACATAATCTTTCTGCCTGATCCGAGCCATCGGTTCGGCGCAAAGCGACAAAGTTTCATGATGGTCGACAGGGAGCGCTGGCTGGTCAGCATAACTATATTTGGTGGGCGGGCGTATCAACTGCGTATCACTTCTACGGGGACGCGATCGTATCGGAAACGAGCCATCAGATGCTACGCGCAATCAACTCGGCATCTACCGCTAAGAAATTTGCAGCCTTTCACTTGGATATAGCTAAACAAACAAGAAAGGCAATGACAGGCTGATTGCATCTGAATACAGGTATTCAATTACCGGGAATATGCAGGACGACCAGGGCCCTCAGTTGATGAAATCAAATGTGACCCTAATCTGTGGTTGAGCTACTTGCAAAAGACAACGTGGCCGGAACTTGCCTGCCCCACTCCTGATTGTTATACAGGAGAATGCCTCGCACCTCGGCACTGTCCAGTTCAAGACCTAGCTCAAACTCTGGAGCAAACGATCAACAAGTCTTAATTTGACAGAAGTTAAGTACCTCACCTGTGTAAAATCCCCCAGATGGAGGTAAACTCGCATTATGTTTGAAAGTAGGTAATGACGAGAGATCGACCGTCCATTTGCATAATTCAACCGTCTCGCCCTCGTCGCTGTACCTCATGGCTTTATCAACTTCACTCGTGAAGAGTGTTGCGACGAATGTGGAATCTAGAGGACCATACAGTGAGCGACGATGCAAATGGCGATGATGGTTATACCTTGCATATTGCGAGAGAATTTGCTACATGAAGCAAGATAAGACAAGCAGATCACTAGCTGATTAGACTAATCACCAGAATTTGGTTGTTAACCGTTGCCTGGGGACGAGATAAGAAACATGTTCTAGAATAGAAACGTGGTACACACCCCTTTCGAAGAATGGCACCTTTTACTACCAAATATTGTAACCTGTCAAACTATCAATTTCGACTCATTCAAGTTGTCCCTTGCGTTGCAAACCTGTTTTCGCATATCGCAACACCTGCATCATTTTGTCTGATGTATGCAGGGCGTTTTTGCCAATCTTCTTGCACCGCTGGAAGTTTCACCTTGCGTCAAGCGTATATCAAATATTGCCCAAGAGTGGATGGGGGAAACACACTTTCATCACATATGAGCGAGGAGCTATGACTGATGATACGAGCTGCCTCTTGGATAAACCATACTGGGCCGCTCCACGTAACGTCGCCGTATCCGCGTCGGGCGGCCTCGCAATGATCCTTATCCTGGACTGGAATTGGGCCTTGGCACTTGTGAATGACTTTTCTGGAAAATCGACCCTTGGCGTACCTCGACGCACTGTTTCAGATATTCGCTTCCAGCAAATCCTCCCACAAGGAGAATCGCATGGATTGGCTGATCTACGCGTTTTACCTGCTCCTCAATCAAACTGAGGACCTGTGGCGTGATGTGCAACATGGGAGTGCGAAAGGAAAGGTACTGATTGGAACTAACCTGACTAACAACTGGATCGAAGACCTTTTCCCGTAGCAAATTCCCGGGTATGCAAAGTTGTCCATCTATCAGGCCCACAGAGGGGTCATTTGGGTCCTCAACATTGAAGCAGGTGAAGTGGAACATATTATCTATTCAATGTAGATTAAACTTTTACGAAAATCTCCTCAGTCTGACGCACTTACTGTCATCATTGAGGCCTTTGTATGTCAACTTGTCAGTCTCACTAAACGAGTGCACTATGGGAGCAATCAACGAATCGCCGAACATAACCGTTGTCCGTACTCACTGAAGTAAGCCAATGATGCTGGGTCAAGATGTGCCGGGTGATCGGACAGAAGCGTCTATGATTGGCGTTTCTTAACGACCACCCCAGAATGCGCAATCAGAACTTACTTTGACCAGCTCTCGGAATCTAAGGTCCAGGAAGAGACTGCCACAGTTGGCACCCGATCGTGCGCAAATTTCAGCAATCTCAAGATTTGCCATTTGACCGATGATCTATGTCCATGATTTATGTCGCATTACGGAATACGCCAAACGCAGGTTACCTTATAAACCTGAGGATCGGTCAATCAAAGATTTATGTTCAAGGGATCTGGACGTCCTTACGGCAAGATCACAAGTGCCACCACCTGCATCAACAATCATGAAGTTCTGAGACGTTTTTAAGCGATGAACATCTGTGAGGAATGCGCAATGGACGGCCGCGGCCTCGGGTTCAGTGATAATGTGAAGGCGATCCCTCCATGAACGGTCACCAGCCCTTGCACTTTGAACAAGTCCGGCGGTAATGGCAGCATCTCGCATAATGTCGCACCCTTTGGCATCCCACGCGGCCGGGACCGTCAGCCAAACATCTGCAGAATCTGAGGAAAACTTAAGAGGTAGTCCGAAAGGTGAGTAGAATTCTTACTTAGGTCCGCAACGGCACCTATTTCCCTTGTTATTTGATCTTTTGCGTATTCCCACAAACAACTCAGGAAGTCGATAATCAAGTCAACAGCTCGTTTTCCTGGCTATTAAGAAGCATCTTATCAATTTTAGGCGGAACTGAGAGAAGCAGTGACGGACCGGTAAACTTGGCAACCGTGGGTCAATTGTTGATTCGTCACGCAATGCTTGGGGTTCCAGAAATAATTTAAACCATTCACAACGTATAGTACCGTGCATAGGACTTGCATTCTTGGCTTCGAGTCCCCAAGCCAAGACCTGACCGTGTTCGTCGTAAAGTAAGCATGTCGGAATCTGCGTGTAGCAAGATCAAATCGTGCGAAGCGGTATAGGAGCACTTGACATGCCTTTCTGAAAGTTTCAAACGACCCAGGCCAGTTCAGTATCTGCTGCACCTTTCCGCCAGCAATCCGTGCGGATCCGTATGCCTAAGGCACAGCGCGATGAGCCATGATCCAATCGGATTTATGGACTAGATTTACAACACCAGAAAAGGTAGTACCTAGAACAACGAGTTCAACAACCAAGTAGCTTAGTTGAATTGAGACTTACCAAAGTCGATGGCAATCGACATTTTGCCCTCATCCTGTGGCGGTGATGGAAGGCGAGGCTTAGTAGGCAAAGGTGGACTTCCAGAACTATGGCCAGTTTGATATGCAGAGTTGGGTCTCAGGAGCGGTTCATTGGTCATAAAAGAACTTGATCCATGAACCGTTGAACCGTTGAAGGACATTTCACTGGCAGGATGTGCACCCACGACACCAAATTGGTTAGGAGGTGGCGACGGTGACTGATTCCATTGCAATGTTTCAGCCACATTTCTGGGATAGGTAGGTGCAGGTGTTGAAAGTAATGGGGTCTGGAAACCAATATTCGAGTGAGGAATTGGCTGGGTTGTCACGGTGGACATCGGCTGCTGCACCATCCTGTTGGCAGCGCCATTATTATCTGGCCGTCCACAGCACCCCATTAGTGGGAAAGCGGAGGCTTGGTTCAAGGTCGAAGTCGGGAATTGGGCGCTGGTGAGGCTGTGGTGTGGTTCGCATGCCGTTTTTGGCGATCAATACGTACAACAAGGGTCATCATCACCGGTCCGTCCAACCAGCCCGAACATACTAACATTCATGTCGCTTAGCATTTGACTAATTATTTCACCGACGGATGCCGCTATGCGGTACGCCTGGCATTTAGTAGATCCGGTAGCACCGCAGGACAGCAAATTCCTTTTTTTTTCATAGAAAATACAGGCGACCCCATGCAGACCGAACGAGGCCTTTGTGGCGCTTCGCCTTCACAAAATTGTCCCCTTAGAAGCAACGTCCTGAACACATTACATAGTCTACGTAAGTTATGAGACACGCATCTTGTAAGCTGACCCTGTAAGATAGGCTAATATTCAACGCACCGGGACCCGGAATGAGGACTGGCTGTCAGTGTCATATATTAAGCGTGGCCATTTTATGTTCTCGCCAACCCCAAAGCGGTTTGACAGGCCAATATTTGGGCAGTGCACCACGCTACCCTGTGTTAACGTCGTGCGTAATCACAATAAAAGCGTTCTTCAACTGCCTATGGGAGCCATAACCCCTGTGTTATGACGCTTCTCTAGTGGCTCAGATCATGCTAATCCGAACTAGATATCACTCTCCATCTTGATCGGTATGATATGAGGAGCTGAATGAAAATATGGTGTTACCGCGGGATTGCACGCCACCTCATGTGTTGTGGAGATACGAAGGAAGAAGACACATTGAAGGTCTACGTCTCGTGAAATCCCGAAGTCAACTCAGGTCATATATCATACATTGATACAACGATATCCGAAATATCCGGCCGCCTATGTGGGGAAAAAGGCGTTGTGTCCGGACCGGCAATTTCCCCGTTGTATAATGTGTATCCTAACGGTCAAAAATATCTAGACAGTCAGACCAGTGACCTCTTGTAGATAAGATATACCCCTGTCTAAAAGCGATCCACATTTGTGGCGCCGACTGTCTCGGAGTCGGGCGAGCACTAGTGGCTATCCCAATGTGCAACTATCTCACGGTATCTTTTCTCACGATGTTCGTACTTCCCACGGAAAGCGGCCATCACAATCGCGCAGCCCGAACGACTATTGTCTTTAGGCTCCTACAATGCCAGCAATGTCAGCCACAAGACCAAAGCTTCAGCAATTGAATTCCATTGCGGCAGCTTGGGCCAAGGACCCATTTCGACCAAATCTTCAACTCCAATCGTTCCTACAAGCCTTGGCCGCACATCCGAACCTCACTCGTGAGGCTGTCCATGCTGCAAACGCGCTTAACAGCAATACAATGCACAAGAAGGTGAGCTTCTCCCGCGAAACGTAATGAGCGCATCAAAATCGGGTTCAGTATCCTCTAACAAAAACAATACTGAAACCGGCGTCCATGCCCTTTCACTACGAAAGATTAATTGAAGGCTACCACAAGAGCGTGCAAGGCGTTCGCAGACCGTGGTGGAAGGTTTTTTTCGGTATATGGTAACGCCCAACCAGTAAGTCTAGCTCTATTAAGTCTGGGTCCATCTAATTTTTGAGGATCTTCGATCTGCCACCTGTCAGAATTGAAACGAGATCTAACCATAGTGAATGGTTTTTGAATTTCTCGGCATCCGTACTAACCGGTTATTTTCCAAGACTTTACCCGGAAGGGGAACAACTGACACAGTGCTAGCATTATCAGTGCTCTGGGAGATATGTACGCGAATTTGATAGGGTTACATCTGTTCGCGTTTTCAGGCACCGTTTAACATGTAGCAAATTTCCTTTTTATCCATCTCTTTATTCCGACTCCTCTTCTACCATGATATCGTCGCCCTCTCGCGCCTGTGAAGCAGACAAAATGTCATCGCGTTCAATACCAGCTATCTGCTATTTCCTTACCTTCTCTACCAATTTTTGCCGCTTGTCCCGAATTTTGCGTTGTATATTGAGGTACTTGAGTAAAGGCGAATCGCCAAGTCTGGTTTTCAAGTCTTTCTCCCATTCAGTTACGGCATCCAATTTTCCAGGGCCGAATGTCACGTTTTGACGTCTTGTTTCTACCCAGCGCGCACTCTCCTCCATGCGCTCAAGAAGAGTCTTGGCGACGCCTTGATTCTTGACCAGTCCCTGACTTGATTTTGCATCCTTGAGACTTTTCCGAAGTTGTACAGCGATGGGCAGCACAATCTCGGGGAAAGCAATGCTACCGTGAACAGCCTCTGTGGCAAGCCATTCCGCCAGGAGGTACGAAGATTCTTCAATCAATCCTTCGTAGAATATTCGAGTCTTGACATATTGCTGCGGAATCCGAATTTGGACTTCAAAATCCAGTGGTCGTAGAGTAGCTGATTTTGGACGTGACGGTGGCGTGAGAGCGGAGGCTAATATTGGAACGAGGTATGGGGATAATGGAGTATAGATATGTGTGTGTTTTATCAGATGGAGCAAGGATCGGATAACGTGGAGGTGGAATGGATGTGAACGACCGCTGGGGATGGACCTGCCGAGGATTTTAGACATGCAGTCGGAAATGAAATCCGACCTACTTTATTGCGCCCAAGCCTACTTGAACTAGAGGGTATATCAATGCCTTCAATTCACAATCTTCACCTTTTTCAGTCAGCAGCCGAACATCGCATGTCTTTGAAAGCACAATGGACCAAAAGTCGATAGAGTGGACAAATTGCCAATTGTATACATCTTTATACGCTTCCTGCCAATTGAAAATATTCGTCATGCTAGGCGGTACACATCCATTAACGTATCACTGACCTTCGTTCTTAACTTCAGGCTATTTCGTAAATGGATGGCCAATTGGCGTATGAAACCAAAGGCATGCTGATATGCTATCGAGTGGTCGATGCAAAAGAGATCCGAGGCTGAATTTTTCATGAGATTGATGAAAGGGAGAGTGTGCAGCTTTGTTGATTTGGACGAACGGACAAGGGTTAGATAGCATCCCTGTAAACGCCGTCAATACAGACCGAATATTGTTCATGGAATTGAAACGAACTCTTAGGATGTTGTCAAGCACCGATGAATCGGTGCTTGAAGCTAGCAACCTCATGGCCACGGAGGCCGCTAGCCGAACGTTGTCCTCGGAGCTGGACCATAGCTCCAAGCATTTCTGATCAAGGAGCAAATCAATTCAGAAACAAATAATGGAACAATGTAGAACATACTTTGAGATAGTGTTTTATAACCTTCCGGCTGCTCAATACATACGGAATTAATTTCGCACTTTCTGACACCGCCAGGCGGAGAAGATCGTTGTCAGTTAGTTGCGATATGAGATGAACAATGTTCTGGAAAAACGATTGTATCAATTTTTGGAGGGTTTTAAACTTTTTCGTCTGTGTTGGAGGCTTGCTGAAAGAAACAATATGAATAAATCGTGATCCAGTACCGACCGAGTGGTGCGTACAACTTGCCATTAGGGAGTTTCTTGTAAGGTACGTGGTGTTCAAGCACGATCGGACTATACCGTAAGGAGGTTGTGATTAGCTTGTTATATACTAAAAATAGTGAGATGGAGCTCAAACTTCCACGAAGACGGAACAGACCCGCGGAATTGTCGATTTTCCACACCAACACCTGATCCTCCTCGTTCATATGTGCTGCCGACCTGAACGCAATCAACATTCGCCGTAGAGCTCGGAGAGATCGTTGCTAGTTCATTCATTAAGCTGGCGGAGAACACCGAGGGAGTGGGTATGTGCACCTCTAACAAAGCTACCTGCCATTTCCTCAGGATCGCCATAGTCAAAGTTGGTAACTTGTCCTTTTCATCCTCATCTTCTGAGCTCTCTTCCATCTCGTCGACGGAGGCGTCATCATCATTAAACTCTAATAGCTCTCTATCATTCTCTTGCAAATATTTGTAGAATTCGGGGTCCTTTTCTGCTAGCTGAGCCAACTCATGCATGTGTGCTTTGCCCTCCTCTATGGTTCGTAGTCTGACACGAGAGATACATCTGTAAGAGGATACCTTACCTTCCAAGTCATCAACTGACGCAAAGGACTCGTTGTCCGCGATTTCACTTTCGTCTTCGAGACTGTCTTCTTCTTCTTCCTCTCCATCATCTAGAGCCTGGCTACCATGTATCGTAAATTAGAATGGAAGTACATTTGAACACATACCTCGCCGTCACTAATTTCGTCTGCACTTTCATCCATGAAGGTGCCATTCAGAAAGTCGTCGACAGACATTTCCTTTACCCTGAACACGTCTAAACATCTTAGGACCCGGCGGGCGATAAAAAGCGCACGTTTTCTCTGCTGATTTCCGAGGCTGCTCTTGCTCCTGTTCCCGTTCTGAATCCTCTCTGTCCTTGGCCACACCCTGTCTTCGTGCAGGTTTCTTCTTTCTCCATTTCTGCTGACTATGCCTGGCCTTGATTACTTTCTTCAGTCGCCCGCTACCGGCGAATTTCTTTGTGGATTTTGCCACTTTTTTCCCCATGACACACGGAAGTTGACCAAATATGGAAGTAGTACAAGATGTCATTGGAAACCGTCAAATGTCCCATTTGGACCTCCCCATTGCCCCATACCCATCCCACCAAGGCCCATACCCATGCCAGGCATGTTCATACCGCCTGCTAGCGGGTTCATAGTAAGACCCATCATACCCTCATTCTCCCAACCTCCGTCCATGCCAAATTGATCGCCCCAAGGAAGACCAACGCCAGGCATATTGCCATTGAACATAGCCGCCCCGAAATTGTTGCCTTGTGCCTGGAAGCCATTTGCCAAGCCCATATTACCCATCATGGCCATTCCCATGGGGGTGACGCCGACATTCATGCCCGGTATGCCTCCCATGCTACCCATCATAGGATTCCAGCCAGACATCATCTCTTCAACGCCAGCACCCATTCCTATCGGAAGCTGTTGCATGCCCATTGGCATCATCTGCTGCATCATCAACTGATTTGGACAAGTCGGCTGCGGTGCATTGATGCCGCCCATATTCATACTTTGGTTTATCCGCCCAGGCACTCCAGCAGCTGCAACGGCAGGAGGCAATGCAGCACCTACAGGTGTCCCCGATTGCCCTGTTCTGAGAGGAGATTTTGGCCGCAGGGCATCAATTTCGGAAGTCATCGGCACAACCACTTTCCCTCCATTCGAAATCTCCTTAGTCCCTTCCTCCCAAGTTTCACGTTCCCATTTGGCCGCTCGGACGCCTTCGATACTCACGAGATTGCTGAGATCTCTACTTGGACCCATGACGGTCACCCACCCACGACGGATAGATGATGGACGACCAAATATTTCAAGCCGTCGGAGACCAAGACAGAAATTCTCAATCACCGTGTACATCTCTGGAGGCTTGCACGTCGGATCAGCGGGGTCGCCCTCCCAAATGATGACATCCGTGTCTGACGCATCAATAATAATAAAAACTCGCAATAATACCTTCAATGGACAAGAGGACGTACCTACGTTGCAGTGTACAAACCAACTATCGGTTGAGCGCCGAACGGTTCCTCGTATACCGATTAGACAATGCTGCTTTGTTCTTGTAAAGAGCGAAGTCGTCGGAGGATCAGTCTGATCGGGAATTCAAGATCTGCTCTAGTCCAAAGGCAGCATACGCACACCAGGTCCCAAATTGCTTGTCTTGTTGGTTTTTACCCAGACGACGTCCTCGCATCTGCGGTATCCCCACTTTGCAAGGACTTCCCTTCCTCTTTCGAGGCCCTCTCCAGCACCACTCCCTACCCATAGGAAGATGAAGCTGGGATCTGCGGCAAGATTTGGAATGGGTAGGTCTTGCAGATGTTCCCAGTTGAAGGATGACGAGAAAGGGGGATCAATCAGTATGACATCAAATTTGCATGGAGACAGAGAGGATAGCGCGTCGAAAGGCAGAAAAAAAGGTGGAAGAGCGTAGTTATTGACAGAGGCTTTCTTCAACTGTAGAAGACGCTGTTGCTTGGGGTATCTAACCGAATGAGATTGAGTCAAATTTGTCAGAAGGGTACGAACTCTTCAAAGCGATGTTCCGGTTCTGCGCCAAGCACCCAATTCTGGGGCCATTCTCCTCCGTCTACATATCGTTGGGAATAATCATTTCTGATGGTTTCTTCTTCGGGGACGTAATGGTGATAGCGTGCGAGACGAGCACGTTTTGCGGGTGTCAGATCTACTCTGTTCTGCGACGCTTGCAGGTCTGGGTCAGGCGAACAAGGCCTGGAGTCCGTTGGCGGCGGCGAGGGAGAAGGAGTGGGTATCAGCGGGAGCTTCAATAGCGGGCGTGGAGGTGAATATAAGGTTTGTAATTGGCGTCTAAAGTTGTGCTGGTCGGAACGGACGCGCTCAATCAAGGCGGAATGCAGTGCGAGAAGCTCATTTGCAGAACTCAGAACCTGCATTGTAGAGGTCATTTGTTGGTGGTGGCGGCGCCTAGTTTCATGGGTGGCTCAGAGTTAGCCGCCACCACTTGTTTGACATTGTTGTACGGTACGAGTACTGCTCTCGTCAACGCCGAGGACGTCGAGCGCGCGCATTATTACCATTAGAGACCGGGCGGGATAGCCCATCGCTGAAACTCGTTGCCAGCACACTTTTCCAGTCAACGCTGGCGATCACCGCGTTCAGGTCATGCGCCCCGCGTCACCCTGAGGACCCTACAATTTTACAACATGTTCATCGTGAGAACCCGCTGCGATTAATCCCCCCCAATTACTCCTGGTACAAGGGGAATACTGGTGAGTTTCATTTGGCTCGTTAGTTGACAAGCATCAAATTTTAGACCTTAGAACTCGGCGCGTTCCAAAAATGTCACCCACGCGTTCGGGCGTCAACGATCTGGATTCTGACAGGACCACAGAGACGCCTGAGCCTCATTTCCGCGACAAGTCGCAGAGTCGATCAGATTCTCCGGGGTTGGGGGATGATGATTCAGATGTGGAGATTGTTCACATACTTCGCCACTCCTCCACCGTTTTTTCACACCCACCCACCGTTCCTTCCAAAAGAAAAGGCTCCGGACCGACAGAGCGACCGTGCGGGGAACATGTGCCGAACAAAAAGTCCAAATCTGACCGCCATTCTACTGGGTGTCGTTCTCCCAGTTTCACCGTGAAAGGCAAAGTGCTAAAACCAACTGAGGTCTTTGACACTTTCTGGTATTTCGCAGCGGAGCGTAAGGCCATCGATGACAAACGCCGTGCTGGTTCATCACCTCCGTAAGTATGCGTGAACATCGTCTTTGCCCATTACCTCATGCGCCAAGTCACCAGATGGACCAACGATCCGATACTTCGCAAATATCCGTTTTGCAACACTTACAGGGTCCTTGACAAAGGCTGCCAATACCTCATACATGAGGTCATAGAAAAGGGTTCCCAGGCACCGCAAGAAGTCACGTTTCGTGTTCTATTGTTCACTACTTTCACAAAGATCGAAACGTGGGAACTGTTGAACCACCAATTGGGCCCTCTTACATGGGCCACCTATAGCCGCAAGCAATACCAAGAGGTTCTTGCCGAGGCGAAGAGCCAGGGAGTGTCATTGTACACGGGTTCATTCATCAAACCGGCACCAAGCTTTGGGTTTTCCGACAATTTCATGAATCATCTATGCCTGTTGGAAATGTTCATGGAAAACCAATTGGCAGTGCGATTAATGGGTGCCGAATACCTTGCCGACGTTTTTGAGTATATCGCCTCCTTCCCCAGCTTTGGCAACTTTACCACCTATCAGCTGATTCTCAATCTTTCCTACTCAAAAATCCTGAATTTTCACGTAAATGATTTCGTCGTTCCTGGACCCGGTGCGGTTTCAGGTTTGCGCAAGATGTTCGGCCGCAGTCTTGATAATGCGACAACGTCAGAGCGAGGCTTTGAAATCAAGGTCATCAGATGGTTGGCGGAAACACAGCACCAGCACTTCAAGCGATTAGGAATCAAATTTTCTGCGTTAGGTCCGGACAAAATTGCCATGAGCGTGGCAGACATTGAACATACATTATGTGAAGTCGACAAATACTCACGCTTGGCCCATCCGCAGTTCAAAGGCAAGCGGACCGAGATGAGGCGTATGTTCGAAGCATCGTCGGAGTCTTATCCAAAACGGTATTATATGCCCAAAGCATGGTCTCATCCTGATCGCAAGATCCCTCGTGTCAGGCCTGGTGGACCTCCGATTGTGGAGAAAAGATACACGATCGATAAGATCGATGGTCGAAGAGAGGGAAAGGATGGCGTGGAATACCTGGTTTACTGGCGTGGATATCCCAAGGAGGATGCTACATGGGAACCAGAAGACTTACTTATTGACGATGCGCCATTGGCCATCGAGGAATACTTGAAGAAATGCACGTAATGCACTATCAAAGTCCTGCATAATGTATATCTGTACTCGCGCGTATAGTTTTACTAACATGGATATGAAGCGGGGGAGCTTCAGTTGACACATGTTTACGCGCCTTTCCTTTTGACGCGTTGTAACTCTGTTCATGGAGTCCATTTCTCATCTTCGCGACATTCTCCTCAGAATCTTGTCCGGACATGCATCACCAGAGATAGAACAAGAGGCTTTCGATGAATTAATGCTTCAGAAACCGCGTCTCTTGAATGTGTTGGACGTAGGACAAAGAAACCCAGAGGAGAAACGCGAGGTTGAATCAGGTGTGTCAACAGTTTTTCTACTTGGTTTGCACTGATCCGCACACAGGTAGAATCACAATTGATGGCAGAAAAGTGGCTGTCAATGCCGACTTTGCGCGCCAGGTCGTGTTTCTCTCGGAACAACTGGAATGCTCGGAACGATATGTTGCAAGTCTTCTCCAGTCAGTTATGGCGGAAAACCCAAACATTCCCCCCGTCAGTTGCTTGGAAGTCACCGTTACCCAGTTTCATCAACGACGGCGACATCTTGTCGATTCTTTACGGTACCTGTTTGAGGCATCAGACGCGGCAGAACGAACAGAGCTTGGTTCAACATTCCGGCGTCTCGAGAAATTCGTTTACTCAGAGCTGGCGGAATATCTGGATCCTGCCGGGGGTTCTATTGCGACAAAAATATATAGAGAAATGGATCGTATAGACGGCCAGCTTCTAAAAGCGCTTACGACAAGAAGGAATGCAGTGAGCAATACCGTTGTCCCATCTGCACAAGGTTTGCATCCTTTTTTTGAATATTGTGTCAACCTCACGCCGCCACCTCTTAGCACATGGAGCGCTTGGATACGATATTCTGACCGCCAGATGCGAGTCGCTCAAGTATGAGCGCCGAAATTTAGCCATGTCTGTTTGTCTTATTGCCCGCATTGGATACCTGGTCCCGTCCGAGTTTAAACTGCTTATTGACTGGTTGGCGGTGCGCCCTAATCATGCCATGACATATTACATCCTCACAGCTATCCTTCTATCCTTTGATCCTATCGATCTTGAGACGGGTAGCGGTTCAATACGTCAAGACCTTGCAACGGAACCAACGTTAATGGCGTATATGAGTAAAATGCTTTCAGCATCTACAGAGTGGAGAGACCCGGGGCTCAAGGCCGTTGTGCTCCTGAAATGGACCCTATTCTTAACGGAGGCTCGCTATCGGGATTCAAGTTTGGAAGGTCGATGTGGCTTCAAAACGGAGGAGCTCGAAACACAGATCTGGAGCGCTGTGCAGGGTGATGCCTTCTCATTCCTGGCATTGTCTGCCCTTCAGATACAAAAAAGGCCCACTTTCTTGCAGGGAGCATCACTACTGAGTACTCTAACAATCCCAACCGAGCAGCAAGAGTTTCGGGATGTTCTAGCCGATGACATGAAATCTATTGTTCTATCTGCGTTCGAAACGTTGATACGATCACTAATTACGCATGCCTCTTCAGAGTTACGCAAAATCAAGCAGCGACAGGAGGACTTGGCCCTCGCAAATGTGCGAACGGACAGAAATCGGAGTACCACGACTCGCTTCGCATCCATTCTGACTCCCGATTCGTCACGAGCTGGCCCCCCACCGCGCAACGATATAGCAATATTATATTCCTTTATTGGCTTTTTGTACGCGTCTTTGCCTGCAGAGTCGGCATTGCAGTTTTGGGGTGCCACTCCTCGTGGATCCCTCTCATACATGGAGCAAATCGAGGCATCGGCCGGTCGACTGCCTGCGTTTCTGCAATGGTCTATTTGGTCGACATCCAGCAATGATTCAACTATGATGACGGCGTTGTACGACATGTTGAGTGGCTTGGCCAAGGGCCAACATTGTAGCGAACTGGCGTATAATTTCATGGCACGAGGTGGAGGGGAAGTCATACCTGGAAGCATGTTGCCCTCATCCTCAACAACCGGCCCCTCGGTCTCCTGGACTGTGGTTTTTGGCATCATTGATTCCTGGGCAGCTAGTGCATCAGCACCTCGCGGGCAACCACAGGCACGGAATCTCGGGTCTCTGGGCGATCTTCAACGTCGGCCCGGTCAGTTTATGATTGGTCCGAAAGAAGTGCTGTTGGCGCAGGCTTTCCTCCGTCTCCTTGCGACCGTCGTTGCACACTCCGTCACAGTGCGCATAACGATATCTGGACATGTGCATTTCCGCGCCATCCCGACGCTGATGTCCCTAATTCCACTTAGCGTCCCGCTTGAATTGAAAGGCGCGCTGTTCGACACCCTTGCTGCATTCTGTGAACCCGGAGGCGGTGTCCCAGGCGTAGAAATTTGCAAAGCGGTCTGGACATTAATGGAGCGGCTCGAAGTCATCAACGTTCGCGCAAGCGGGGCGGGTAGTTTTGGTGCTTTGCCTGCTGTCAAGGGCGTCGAGGTAGAGCTTGAAGAGATTGAAGCTGTGCATAGGATGTATCCCTCTACGATTCCGTTCCTGAGACTGCTCAGTACGCTCGTCCATACGCCGAAGAGAATACCGTTGAAAGACCGAGTGGCCGATTCAGAACCCATCAATACCATCCCGGAAAATTTGGGCCATCCTTATCGACTTCCTGGCGTTGCTCCTTTTACTTCTTTCGTCATTGACAACGTGTTCGCAAATATAGTGAACAGAGAATACTCTCAAATGTCAGATAGATGGAAACTGAACGACCTTTGTTTGTGTTACGCCGAGCGCGCCCTGGCTAGCTTTGACCTGGAATCACTTGTTTCTGCAACTGACGAGGGCTCCTTGAAAAGTGAAGCTCTGATCCCGTTGCTCGTTCATCCCGGTTATGATGTTATGAAGCGTCTGCTCACCAATTCATTACTCCAAAGCACCATTTTATCGTATATCGTTGAAGGCGTAGAGGGTTTCGAGAAGGAAGTGTCAGAGGATGAACCCTTCTTCCGGAGTACCATCATCCGCGTACTACGGATCGTACACCGCGTTCTGGAAGTTCAAGATATCTTTCTCGATGTTTTTGTCCCACTTCTCTCCGAAATTGAGAGTGCAGTGATTGTTGGGGTGGTCCATCCCCGATCACATTACATGCGATTCGATCAGGTGCTATCGTTTGGGCCTCCATACATTCCAGCATTGGCGGCGTATGTGACATTCACTGCTCATGCGGAACTCGTCTTGTTGACGATCAAAATCATCTCACTTTTGTCGTCTTCTCCTCTGTGTTCTAACCTCATGACATTGATCTCAAAGAGTAATGATTCGGAACGTATACTCAGTGGGTTCGTGCAGGTACTTGCCGGTGAGTCCGTGGGTGATGTAGCACAGGCAGAGACGGTCGCGGAACAGACAACTGGGGCAGGGGCACCAGATGCCGATGAGCAATCTGAAGTTATTCAACAGGCAGTCAAACTTGCCGCCCTTGATCTACTTATTCTCAACACCCATCCCAATCGCTCTTATCCAAACATTGCCCATTTTTTGCTTTTCGGTGGTACAGGAACCGAGCAAATGCAAGATCCTCACGCTCTAGGTGCTCGACAGACCAGTGTACATGTTATTCTTGACTTGGTCAATGTCGCGGTACCTCGTCTCAAGACAAAAGGAAAAGAACGAGATCGCAGGATTAGACACACGATGCCACTTTTTGTCACTCTTCCAGGACTAGCAGAAAGATGTTACAGGGTCATATATCAGCTATGCGTCCACCCCAAGACATCTGACTTCGCAACTCGGTATCTTCGATCTAGGGAAGACTTCTTTGCCCGGCAACTTGCAAGTGTTCCAACGCATATGCCAGAGACATTTCAAGAGCCGAACATCGAAGTCCTTTTCAGCGACGGTCTGAGATGCATTACCACAGTCCCGTCTATGACATCCTTCCTCCGGCTGCGCTCTTGCATTTTTCAACTCGTGGCACTCGAGCTACACATTCTGTCAAACAAGGGGCATTTTAAGGCCGTATCTGAATTACTTGGAATTCTCTTCGGCAACGGATCTGAATTTGAAGAATATGAAATGGTTGATGAAGGTGCTTTGCGTCCGTTCCGCGATCTTGGTCAATCACACATGCGGATTATTGAATTCTTGCAATCTCTCACGTTTGACTGGTCTGACAGTTTGTCGGTCAAGCCAGTTGAGATGGAATTCCTTGGGCAACTCAACCTATCGTCTTGTATCCGCAAAGATGCGATGGGTTGCGAGGTCGTCGACAGGACCGCAGTTTTGGGACTATTGGAAACTGCTAAACGTTCACTGTTTAGTCAAGGTAGAATTGTGACGCCTGCGCAAGTCGATCAGCTGGCTCAAGAAACAGCATATATCTTTGAAAGCTGTGCAGTTGAGAATCACCGCCGTGAGGTGACTCACTCGGTCGCCATCAGTTATCAAGCGTGGAGAGGCTTACTCGATATGGCGCTCACCAAATGTTTCGATAGATTACCGCATGACAACAGGGAGAATATGTTGTTCGATCTTCTTCACGTCCTGCCAACTGCCATGCAATCACCCAATATTGAAGAGGCGACAGCGGTTTTACTAGCTGAAACAGTTTTGACGTGCATCACGAAGTTGCGTGAAGACAGACACTATCAGGTCGTCTTACAGTCTGCTGGTGGTGAAGCAGATCCCAGTTCTCTGCCAACCGAACGATTATATGCGATCCTTCGTGCGACACTGCAGGGCATCATGGAAAACAACCGCGTCGAACTCGTTCGTGGCAACCTTTATGCAGCGCTGATTAATTATATCCATTTAATCACCCCACGCCTGTCTCCAGAGCGCCGAGTGACGAGGTCAAGCAGCACGGCGCTAGTGTTGTCACCATCCATATCTCGCGAGGATTTCTTTAGCAGCAGTCAGTCGCTTGCAACGGTCAGTGGCCCTCAAATTTCCCAGTCGGCACTTCAGTCTGGAAGTCTTGGGTTGATGAAGGGCGTCATGGAAAAGCTGGCCGCCGTTATTGCTCGGGATGCCATTGATGGCACAGAAGTCTGGCGAACTATTGCATTTATGCTGTTAGACGCCCTTGCAGGACTGTCCGGCTCGGAAAAACAACACATGCTGTTGTCCGCGCTTGCGCGTCATGGTATACTGGCAAATTTCGTTCGCGGCATCAAGGAGTCGGATGCAAGGTTACAGTCCGTCCTGAAGCCAGATCCAGGTAAGTGTCTAGAGTTGCACTCTAAAGCTCGTTCCCGATCCATTCTTTGGGGCAGATGATCTTAATCCGTTGTATGTATATGAGGCGAAAATGTCCTTCTTCATCCGGCTGGCGCAGACGCGTGCGGGAGCGGAGCGCCTCCTTGAAGCCCAAGTGCTACCAACCTTGGCTCGTTGCGATTATGTCGATGCTACGCCCGAGGCCAATCAGGCATTTATGGGTATGTAATCTGTTTTGGCCAATTGGAACAATAGTTTACCATTCACAGACCGAGATTCTTTCCTACCTTCCGCGATTCAGCGATACCATCAACTATTAATGCCGGCTCTAGAATTGGTTGTTGCTCTTTTGTCAATGCTGGGGACAAAGCATACCACGACCGTGAACCAAGTCAGTACCCGAGCCTCTAACCCATATCAATTAACAGCGCTCCATAGGCCCGGGAGTTCTTGACAAGTCACAGCGATACAATCACCATCTTGTTGAAGAACGAACCACCAAACGTTCCTCAGTTGCTCCTCGATGAGTTGTACCTCGTTATCAGTCTCTGTGCCAACGTTCTGCCATCGGTGCCAAAAACAGAGATGGTAAGCATGATATGGTGTCCATATTCATTTTTCTTAACCAATTTAGCTTTCAACTAACTCGGGCTTTGGAGCAATACATGCTGCCATTCTGGGGCTCTCGACAAGGTCTTTGGCATATGGCCAGCCTTTCAAGAACATAAGCCCTCAAACCGATGTTGAAGATCAAGATGCTGTCACTGCAGCATTCGGTACCTTAATGTCCCATATTTCCTATTCCTCGCTGACTTCTTCAAGGTTTTGGAACGCTATCGAGATTTAGCTTATCCGTGGCCCGAAAGGAGAGGCTAATGCGCAAGGCAGTTGTGACTTATCTAGGAACAGCGAGTGATTTCACGGGTAAGAATGGTCTGTGTTATCTTTGTCGTCCCGCTGCTGAAACTTTGTCATCCACAGAACCGCAGATCAACTTGGTACTTACACCAGCGACGACGTCGCCCAGGCGGCAAGAGTCCCGAGACTCGAACTTCTTGGGTTAGGTGCACACTTTTTGCGATGTTCTATGCTGACAAGGCAACATTATTACAGCAACCGTCCCAACAATGGGCGATACCATTGAAGCACTAAATGACCTATGCAATGGACTTGCAGAGATGCTGAAACAGATGGCGGACTTGTCCGCAGAGTTAGCTGCCAAGGATCACATTGGGGTTGAAAACATCTTGGAAGTTGTGCGCGATGTACACCCTTCTATTATACAAGAACTCGATATCGTGCAGAAAAGGCAACTCATATATCAAGAATTGGATAGGCTTAGACTAGGGACACTGCGAGAGGCAAAGGCTCAACTTGGTATGTCGAGCTATATTATTGATTCAGGATGCTCCTCATCATTCCGACTAATATAGGCACAATTGAAATGCTTTTACTCCTCATCTGGCGGCACGTAGAATACTACACTGATCCAGAAAGCGCAGGTCATGGTGAAACCTGGAAAGGATCACTAACTGCATCACATACCATGAGTTCGGCCTTGCGGTTCTTGGCAGCACCCCCTGGGCCACAAATATTCAAAGAGGATGTAGGAAAGAGACTAGCGCCTGTCCTGCAAAAGCTATCATCGCTTAATGTGGTAAGTCTTCATTAGTGTTGACTATGTGGGTTACTTAATCAACTCCACTAGGATTATGAATCGCTCGGAGATGACTGGCAAGCGAACCAAGCATATATTGAAATAATGTGCAGGAGATTGAAGGATAGTGCTGGTTTGCATGATGATAGTCAGCCATCGATTGAGGACTAGTGAAAACAAGAGGCTTGGTTTGAGCAGTGTTTATTTATCTGTACCGTCAATTTTGATATCGTTGGGCATCTCATAGCAATGTAGAGAGACGAGACTCTATACCTCTTTCTTCAAAGTTATCTATTATACAAATATGCAATATATCGCAGGTAGCATGTATGGGTGCTTGATGTTCCAACCAAAAGGGCGACGCAGGTATTGTGGCAGAGACGGGATTAACGAGGTAAGAGGCTGCCCGCGCCACGCAGAGCAAGTTGGCCACCCATACGGAGAGTTTGCGTGCCTCCTGGAAAGTAGGCAAGAACATAGGCCACGAGCGCTAATATTTGAATTACACCACAAATGAGTGAGCCGAAATAAGACTGGGGCTGTTATGTGATCGTCAGGTAGTTGGAATGAATGAAGCAGCAGGACGCATACACCAAGAGAAAAGTATAAAGTCAGGCCGAGACTACCAAAGTATACGAGGGTGAATGGTAGCCGTTCTGCAGTTATGAGATGCTTGATGTGATTTATTGGTCCGATGAGGATGGAAAAGCTGGCCGGGCTTTCAGCAGTAATTCTACGCGCGAGCTGGGAACATACCCAAACATAACAAGTAAACTTCCTAAGCTGTTGGATGAACTGAGTAAGGTGGATGAAGGATGGTTCGAACACGACGACAAACCTAAAGGCTAGGGCGAATTTTGCAGGTTTGAGAGCAAGGAAAGGAAGAGTGATGAATGATACAAAGAAGCAGACGGCTGCTCCTATGAGACATGCTACGAAGCCAAGGAGACGCTCCCATCTGGATAGAGCTAGCCACGCGTCATCCTGGTTGTTGCGGTCGCTTGAGCGGAGGGGTATGTAGTCGCCGGCAACGGCATTGTAGAAGCGGGAAAAAGGATTTGAGGGCTGTGGCTCGTCTGTGACGCCACGCGCCCAGCGGAATTGCGAGAGGCTTGCGCGGAAGGACTGTTCGTTGGCCATCTTCGCTGCTCCGACCGGCGCACGTATGCAGATTGCCTCACCTCTGCCAAACAATCGCAAGCAAATAAGATAAGATAAATGGCTCATTTTTATCCAAAACATTTTTGCCAGAAATTACTCAAAACAGCAGTCAAAACGACGGCCTTTTGGCTTCGTTCGAAGACCTTCTCTCGTCCTCTCCTGCTCATGGCACAGACGCTGGAACTTGCACAGGTTTGCCATCTCAACTTCCCTCCACATCCCCGCTAACTACTCTTAGACAGGGAAGAGAGACCACATTGTTGCCCTCGAGCGCAGATACCAGCAGCAATGGCAAGAACAACGCGCTTTTGAGGTCAACGCTCCTTCAAAAGAGGAGATTGCGGGTCTCACTTCCGCTGAGATTCACCAACGGTACCCCAAATGGTTCGGATGCTTTCCATACCCTTACATGAACGGAACTCTGCATCTCGGCCATGCTTTCACCATCTCCAAGATCGAGTTCGCAGCTGGTTATCAGCGTCTCCTCGGTAAACGTGTTCTGTTTCCCCATGGATTTCACGTCACAGGAATGCCCATCAGGGTTCGTATGTCTTCGCTTCCATCATACATGACATCTGACGCGCGTTTCAGGCATCTGCTGACAAGCTCGTTCGTGAAATGGAGCTTTTCGGTCCCGATTTCGAACGATATGAGCAAGTGCAGGCCGAGAAGGCAAAAGAAGAGGAAGCTGCCATTGCCTATGCCAAGAGCAGCCCCAACGACAAAACGAAAGCAAAAAAAGGAAAATTGGTTGCCAAATCCACCGGTTATACATACCAGTTCCAAATTTTAGAATCACTGGGTATACCCCGCGTCGAGATTAAAAAGTTTGCCGATCCTTTCCATTGGTTGACGTACTTCCCTCCCATTGCAATAGTCAGTATATCCTGCGCTCTTACTTCGCGCCGTACTCACCACCCCAGTTACGCCTTACATTAGGCGGATAATAACGCTTTTGGTTCACGCATAGACTGGCGCCGCAGCCTTATCACCACCAAAGCCAACCCTTTCTATGATTCCTTTGTCCGCTGGCAGATGAACAAACTGTATCGACTTGGAAAGATCAAGTTCGGCGAACGTTACACCGTTTACAGCCCAAAAGATGGTCAACCCTGCATGGATCATGACCGTCAGGACGGAGAAGGCATAGGGCCACAGGAGTACACTGGCCTCAAGATGGAAGTTGTAGAATGGGGTGAAAATGCGCTGCCGATCGTAGAGGCCGCAAAAGACAAGTTGGCTGGTCGGAAAATTCACTTGGTTGCTGCAACCCTCAGGCCCGAGACCATGTATGGCCAGACAAATTGTTATGTTGGCCCGAACATAACCTACGGCGTCTTCTCTGCTACTGATCAAGAAGCTTTCCTCTGCACGCGTCGCGCCGCTCGTAACATGGCATTCCAGGGTATTATTACACCACGCGCAGAACCCACACTCTTGTTCGAAATCGACGGTTCAGATATCGTTGGTACACGCATCAAGGCACCTTTCGCCATCAACCCCGAGGTTTATGTCCTTCCTATGGAGAATGTTTTGCCCACTAAAGTACGCCGAGACGCATTCGTCTCAACCTATGTTCTAACGACGCAATATCCTAGGGTACTGGCGTCGTCACCTCAGTTCCTTCCGACTCTCCGGACGATTACCAAACTTTGATGGACCTGCGCAAGAAGGCAGACTTCTACGGTATCAAACCTGAATGGGCCGCCATCGATCCTGTTCCAGTCCTCAGCACGCCGACATATGGCGAGATGACGGCCCCTGTACTAGTCAAACAGCTGAAAATTTTGTCGCAGAAAGATACTAAGCAGCTCGCCGAGGCCAAGGAAATTGCATATAAAGAAGGATTCTACAATGGCATGATGTCCGTGGGAGAGTTCAAAGGACAACCTGTCCAGGATGCAAAACCTCGTGTCAGAGAACGGATGATCGAAGCCGGTCTTGCATTTGCGTATGCTGAGCCAGAGGGTTTTGTTTTGTCACGCAGTGGTGACGAGTGTGTCGTTGCGCTGATGGACCAATGGTATTTGGACTATGGTGAAGCCTCATGGAGAAAAGAAACTGAAAGGTAATCTGACTTCGCTCGGTTATCTCTTGGTACTAAATCGTGTTCGCAGATTAGCAGCTAGAATGGAATTTTATTCTTCAGAAACTCGACATGCATTCGAGAAGACGCTCAGCTGGTTTAGACAGTGGGCGTGTGCACGTACTTATGGATTGGGATCCCATCTCCCGTGGGACCCACAATTTTTGGTTGAATCTCTGAGCGATTCCACAATCTATATGAGTTACTACACTATCGCTCATTATCTGCATCGTAAGTATTGTCTTCTTTCTCCAAGAATTTCCGAGGGACGTTTATTTTTAATAGCCGATACTCTTGATGGTAGCAAGCCTGGTCCATTGGGAATCACGCCAGACCAACTGACAGATGAAATATGGGAATATGTTTTCTCTAATGGTCCCTTCCCTTCATCTTCTACGTTGCCAAAAGAGAAAGTCGACGTTCTCAAGCACGAATACGACTACTTCTACCCCTTCGACATTCGTTCATCGGCAAAGGACCTTGTGCCAAACCACCTTACAATGGCATTGTACAACCATGTTGCTGTTCTGCCAGAGGACAAGTGGCCCCTTAGCATGCGCACAAACGGGCACTTGATGCTGAACGGAGAGAAGATGTCAAAGAGCAAGGGGAACTTCTTGACGTTGAGACAGGCTGTTGATAAATTTGGTGCGGATGCAACGAGGTTGAGTCTAGCTGATGCTGGTGATGGGTTGGAAGACGCCAACTTTGACGAGAAGACAGCCAATGCGAACATTTTGCGAGTTCACACTCTTCTTGGCTGGTGTGAGGTAAGCTGTCAGGTTTCTCCCCGGGTATTCGTAAACGAACCCATGTCATAGGACATGGTCAAAGACAAGGAAAAATTACGCCACGGGCAATGGAACTATCATGATGATGTGTTTGAGAACGAGATTAATGATCTCATTAACATTACACAACGCAATTACGAAGCGTGAGTAAGGCCGTTTCTTGTTCAATGGGGCTGAAACAGGTGGACTATGATAGTACAAATTACAAGGACGCTTTGAAATACGGTTTCTACGAACTGCAATCTGCGCGGGATTGGTACCGAGAAGTCACGGCAGATGTGGGTATGCACGAAGACCTCATCTTGTACTGGATACGTATCGCTGCCCTGCTCGTCGCGCCTATCGCCCCACACTTTGCAGAGCACATATGCAGGTCCACCCTCGGCTTGCCCACGTCCATACAGAATGCACGGTGGCCAACACCGGACAAGGAAGTTGACCGCACCTTGACTGAAGCAACGTCATACATGCGTGGCGTAACCAAAATGATGAGAGATGCCGAGGCAAGTCTGCTGAGGGCATTAAGCAAGAGCAAGGGCAAGGGACCCGTGACATTTGATCCGAAGAAACCAAAGAGCGTCCGGATCTATGTGGCGATAGAGTTCCCAGAATGGCAGAATATATGTGTCGATATCGTAAAGGAAGCGTATAATGTCAAGGAGGATCAGGTGGATGACGCAAAGGTGAAAGAATTGTTGATTCAGAAGGGATTGATCAAGGACAAGAGGGCTATGCCGTTCATCCAAGCGTTCAAGGTAGGCAGCGTCTTTGCCACCCCTTAAAGGAGATTCTAATTGTTTGAATTTTAGAAACGCATGGCGCAATACGGTGCTTCGACTGCATTCAGACGAGCATTGCCATTCTCGGAGACCCAAGTGCTTACCGAGATCATACCCTACCTGAAAAAGACTCTGGGATTAGTGGACGCGGAAGTGCTGTCGGTCGTGGAGGCGAGAGGAAGACAAGGCGAGGCAGGGATCACAAAGACCATCATCGACACATCGGAACCTGGGTCCCCTGCGATTGAGTATAGGAACGTGTAAATGCGCAAATTTAACTAGATGATTCGACTGAAGGATGACACCTGAGATACCTCTATCCTGACAATGGGACAAGCATACAAAGTCCATCAGCTCTGCTCCGTATGTATTGGGTCATCGTACAATTACGGGATAGTCGGAACGATGCCTATTACCTAATTACCTTATTGCTGCAAAACCATTCTCCTGCGTACAAAGCACAGAAATACTAGTAAGAGGACTTTATCATGACTATGCACTGACGAAAAACATAACAAAGTGTGGCGTCGATATCACTTGCCACTTTTTCACAGAAATGAAAATGTGCAAGTTCAATGATGCGCCGAGATGGAACTACTAAATTACTTGCCATCATTACGAAACCTCATGCTTGTTTTTCATCACAATCGTATTAACCATAAGGAACTAAGTTTCGAGGCGAACAAACCAGAAGACACTTTCAAATACATCGTCTCTTGCTCTCTGATCAGGCTGCTCAGTTTTATCTCTCATGACCCCACTCAAGAGACTCAAAGTGAATGAGGCCTTAGGCTAAGGCCTCAGGTTTAACTTAGCCAACGCCAGCAGTTACTAACTGGGCGTTCGTAACTGATCGAATCAAATTAGCCAAGTACTAAACTGCAGGGCCAAGAAAATTTATCCAATATTTATAGGCCTACATTGTGGGGTCGTTTCCCTAGGACTTGAAGTTATACGTCTCAAAGTTCCGATGTTTTCCAAGACGTTCCAGAGTATCATTATTCTTGCTTTGGCTGTTGCAGCTAATGCCACTGTCGTTACAAGAACACCAACAAAGTTAGCCCTTTCCAGGCATTTCAATATGACCGGAACTCACAATATTGTGCAACTTGATCAAGCCCGAGCTCGGCACTTGAACAATCGTGTAACCGAGAAACAAGTTGCTGCGTCCTTCGCAATTGTCAATGGACCCATTGCCAACGAAGGCACTTTTTATACCGCGTCTGTCGGTATCGGGAATCCTCCTACTCAATGTAAATGCTCACTTGCGTCGAAACTGTATGAGATTGACCTTGGAAGTAGATGAACTTCTCGTGGATTCGGGAAGGTGGGCAACGATTGTGTTACATGACTATATGTGAACCTTGAGCTAGTTCGAACACTTGGATCGGCGCAAGGACTCCCTACAATCCAACATCCACCAGTACACAGACGCCAGATAACGTGGTGAGCAGCAATTCAGACCTAAACCCAGTGCAATTAAAAGGCTCCAGACTGTATCGTATGGTTCTGGGTCGTTCTCTGGTACGTTCATTGTATGTGTACGCTTCTGATTCAAGCCGGTCCCTCCTTCAGGACGCGAATGGGTTGACCAAGTGACCCTTGCCTCTGGCCTAGTTATTGAGAAACAGTCAATTGGTGTCGCGTCAAAGGTAATCTTCTGAACAACTGAAAGCGAGGATTTCGAATGAGCAGGCCTCTCCAGTCATCGGGCTTCAAAGGCGTTGATGGAATTTTGGGGTGCGAACCTTGCGACAAGTTATTGGATGTGTTTCTAACAGCAATTTGCCAGAATTGGTCCCGTTGACCTTACGCATGGTACTGAGATCAGCAATAGTACCCTAATACCTTACCATTATTTCCTTAGGAACCCTCTCACCAGGTTCCTCGGAGACAATTCCAACCGTTACACACAATGCCTTCTCACAGGGGTCTATAGATCTTGAATCGGTTGCCGTCTCGTTTGAACCTACCACAACCACTGGAGAAATAAATGGAGAGCTCACATGGGGTTCGTACCTGAGCCGTGTTTTTGTGAAAAATAACTGATTTATGATGACGAACATAGGCGGTATTGACAATTCCAAATTCACTGGCTCTATCAACTATATGTAAGCCTTGCCCTTCTATTTCCGTCATGTGTATCAATTGAAGATCTACAGACCTATCACATCTACCTCCCCAGCAAATCATTACTGGGGTATCGATCAATCCATTCTTTACGGAACCACCACTCTCTTGTCAACCACTGCTGGAATTGTCGACACTGGTCAGTCAGCCTGATTTGATGATAAAGCGACCGCTGGCTGATACGACGTGCCAAAGGTACAACATTGATCTTGATTGCGACCGACGCTTTCAATACCTACAAGTCTCAAACCGGTGGTGTCATGGACTCTGCTACTAAGTTATTGAAGATCACATCCTCTCAATATTCGGACTTGAAGACGTTGAATTTCATTGTCAATGGAGTGCGTCTTTCCTCGTTGAACGTTGAACGCTTGATCACTAACAGCATGCTCTCAGGTGACCTACGGACTGACCCCCAATGGGCAAATCTGGCCTCGTGCCTTGAACTCTGCGATTGGTGGTTCTCCCAGCTCAATCTACCTTGTTGTGGCAGATATCGGCAACCCCAGCGGCAAGGGACTCGATTTCATGAACGGTCTCACTTTCCTCGAGAGGTTCTACAGTGTGTTCGATGCTACTAACTCGCGCGTTGGTCTAGCTACTACTCCCTTCACCGATGCTACTACGAATTGATTGGAAATTTTATGGACAGATTGTTGACAGAATGATTCACGCTATATTCACATATATACGTTAGCTACTTGGAATACTTACTGCCGTGCTTTAATGCTTAATTCATCCCGTATGTAATACGCATCATGTTCGCAGCTTAGTATCAAATGGCAGTTGGAACACAATGATGAAGGCCACGGACGGAAGAGACTTGTGGATTATGCCCATCCCCTCTGTGGAAATAGTCCTTTGAGCGGCTTGCTAATCTGGCTGGAAAGAGTATCTTGGGAATACATTTTGAAAAGTTCTAAATTTCCTCAGATGCTTCATCGTCGTTAAGAAATTGAAACCAATGCATCTCAGCGATTCGGCTTGGAACGGTCAAGGGAAAGTTGCTCGTGGCACGCATGACATTCCGTGTCTCGTTCCACGGAGTCCCACCTCCCGTTTTGCGGCGACTGAACCGCATGCTTGTTGCGCGCCTTTACCTCGAGCTTCTAGATGATTCAGGGCATTGTCGATGACTATCACCATCATTTTTCAAAGTAACCCGAGGGTGATCTGTGCTCAGTCGGCATCAGTTTGAATATGCACCGAGGACAAATTGAATGCTGCGCCGCGCTTTAAAGGGCCACTCTCACACCATCGTCTTCCGTAGAGCATTGACAGATATTTTGGCAATGAAAAGGTCAACAATCTTCTGTGGGGAATAGCACATCTAAAAGGTTGGCAAGGGGATGATGGTGACATTGGTAAAATAGAGCTGGCAGGTTGACGTACATATCATATCTATCCTGTGCTATGAAGAGAGAGTCAGTACCCTGTGTGCCACCTTAGATAACAGTTCTAGGGTTTAAACGTTTAATACGCGAGGATAACCCGCGTCGCTTGATAGCAAGCGTACTGACCTTGTAGACATATGTGCGGATGTTGGGACCGAACTCTTTGCAGGTGTGTGTGTTGCTTGCACCTGCTCCAGGTGGATAAACATTCCGTTCAAAGAACGTACATCGAAGCCGCGAGTGCCAAACTCCGTCAAGGCCTCACCGCACAGATTGGTATACCCACCGGACGACGGACGCTTTCGGCTGCAAGAGGACGGCGAGTGGAGATGCTCGCACCCGCGAGGTTACGTTCTATTCCCGCGTAGTTATAGCTCATCGCGGAATGCACGTTGCGGAAGCTCAATCTTCCCCGTCGTGACTCATGAGCGCTGAGCGGCAGCCCATTGTGAAATGCTCTTTGCAACGAACATTGAAAGTGCAGTAAAAGATTTTTTCCCCAAGATCTACATAATATAATATATGTATGTTCGAGCTCACATTTATATGATATTTCACATGCTGCACATGCGTCAGTCACGGCGGTCCACCCAACGGTAAATAGGAATATACCTTAGACGTTCGCTTGGGTATGAATTCCTTGCATTGTTATTTACTTGTTCCGTTATTCAAGTTTTTTTGCCATGTCGTTATCCAGTTTTTTTGCTCGTATTTAGCCGTTTTTCAGTTTTTTTCTCGCCTTTACTTATTATACATTGTTTTTGCCCTTCTCGTCTTCTGCCGCTTCCCTGATACGTCCGGTGGTAGGATGTCTAAAGATTGAAGTCCGAAACAAACGAGCCTGATTGTTTTTCCTGTTTCCTAATTTGACCTTTTTCCGAGTTTCCGTGCAATTCTTCACGAGTCCAGTAGAAATCAAAGTGATCCACAAGCCAGAAATCCGAGTCCCAGATAGAGATAAAGATGATAAAAATACGCTATAGTTGATTTGATAGGCTGTGCCGTAAGATAATGTCCACTTTGATAAATCCAGATGACTTGATACCCGTGTCGTCATATTGCTTAAATGATATTTTCGACTTCCTCTTCATCTTCTTCATCGTGGTCCAGTACACCAGCTCCTTCCTTGGCCTCTTCATCTTCCTCTTCTCTGTCATCCCCAAACAACTCGTCAAACAACTCTGCATGCTCATCCACATGTCCAACGGATTCCTCCTGCACTGGAATAATTGCAGGAGCATTCAATGCCTCAGGTGCAGGAAGTTGGACATGGTATGAAGGGACTGGTAGACGAGGCCCCAAAAGAGGTTCCCTTGGGTCATAAGGCGGATCAACAATGCCAGCGTGGGTGGGGAAGGCATTTGGATCAGGCTGAATGTGAATATGGCCATTGACAAGGGGGTTAAAAGGAAATTTTGCAATAGGATTCTCTACCATAACCGGTGGACCAGCGTGTGGAGGGTGCGCCTCTACGTTGCCTAGAGGGTTTCCAGATGGGACTGAGGGCCCTACCCATTCAATGTCCATTGGCTCAGAGACATAGTCGTGTATAGCTTGAACGGCGAGAGGTGCAGTGTTGAATGGAATGACTTCATCGGGTGCGCCTACCGGGTCGAGCTGCATGTAATCTCCGTACTCTGGAACATATCCAGCAATGAAGGGAGGTAGGCCAACGTAGTCATCCTCAAACATAATAATGTCCGGTCAATGATAGGAGGGAGGTAAACATAGTCATCCTCAAACATAATAATGTCCGGGACGTCGTTGGAATTGCCTAGTTTCCTAAAAGTCACAATTGTTGGGTCGCAGGGAGGGAAAACTGGATTCTTAATTGTGGCGTGTTCAAAGTCAAGGAGGTGTTGTTGTCTTGTACATTGGTGACAAGCGCGAGTGGGGAGAAACTAATCACTGCTGTTGCTTTACCAACGTCCGCAGGTAGGGGTATGTCTTCCAGCTTCACTTTTGCGGATGAAGTCATGTTTGCCGCCATGATAGGGCGATAGATGGACGCAGGCAGGCATGACTCTTTAACTGTTTTCGAGCAAGTGGAAGAAGTAGCATCGACTGACTCGGCTGAATCGTTTCGTGCCCGTGCTTTTTCCATTTTTCTTAGGCTCGTGGGAGGAACATCGACTGGCTTATCCCTCACTCGCGACTTTTCTGCCTTTCTTGAGCTGATGGGAGAAGACTCGGCAGATGGAGCTGGTAAAACTATTCGTGCTTTCTTGGCCTTTGGATGGGCAGCAGACTCTTCGTGTGCTTTGCGCTTTCTATGAGAGACAGACCTACTCTCCAAAACTGGAGAGTCATATGCCGAACCCCGACCACCCCAGGCAGATCTCGCCTTTGGCGCATTAGCTGAAGTCTCAGGACGACCGCGAACAGGATCAGGATAGAGGATGTGCCAAGGGCGCATCCGTTGGCGTGTTGCAGCAGGAGCTGACGTACTCTCAAAATCTGGAGAGTCAAACATTGAACCCCAACCACCCCATTTTGCCTTTGGCGCGTCAGTGGAAATTCCAGGACGACCGCGAGCAGGATCAGGATAGAGGATGTTCCCAGCAGGGATTTCGATATTACGTGCTCGTGGAGCAGGACCAACATCTATCTGTACAACGGGTTCCTGGTGTGTCGCAGCAGGAGCTGCATTCACGTGAATCGCTCGTAGATATCTGGGAGAGACAGACGTACTCTCCAAAACCGGAGTCGGAAATCCCATACCACAAACACACAAGGCAGATCTCGCCTTTGGCGCATCAGCGGAAATTTCAGGATGATGGCGAACAGCAGGGATCTCGAAATTATGTGCCCATGGGGCAGGATCAACATCCATCTGTACAACGTCTTGGTGTGTCACAGCAGGAGCTGCATTCGCGTAAATCACTCGTATCTATTCATGGAAGACGATAACTTACCTCGAGGCCTGACGTCCTTGTGCAATTGCCTCTTGGTTGGGAGGGCGGCCGCGCTGAACAGCAACGATGTAAAATAAGTTTCAGTAACGGCGAGGTGGTTTAAATCACTTACCCAATGCCAGCGGCAGGCCTGGCATATGGCTTGTACCTGGGCTTGATAGGCCTCCAGCCCTTTCGGTGGACTGGAACATCTGAAGAACGTCTGTATGGGCGGGATAACATGAGACATTGTTCGGCAACGACGACGACGAGCAACGATGGAGACTTACTCTGGAACAAGAGCGTAATTGAGTTGATGCATTGTTGCTGTTACTGTTGTTGCAGAGAGTAAAAGTTGTCACTTGATGTAGACGCGCGGTAGCGGAAGGAAGGCAAGAGATAACAAGAGGAGCGAAGGCAAGCCGGTCCGATTATATATGCAGGTCAGCCTCCAATGCGCCGAAAATAAATCATAAAATGTTATTCCATGCCCACGCATTTGTCACGAAATTTTGAAATCACGCATTATTTCACGCTAATTGCAATCGCTATTGGCTGTTTAGCAGTAAGGTGAGATGTACGAGAGAAACGCGTCGACGCGTTGCAGGCGTGACTTGGGTAAACAATCGAGTCAATGATCGAATTGCAATCGATCGATACGGATGCCGCGGATGTCGCTGCCAGAGGCATCTGGGCACCTTAGTATTGGAGTAGCGGTTGAAAGCTGTTGTGAGTTGTGTTTAGGGAGACAGTGCACCGATGTGCGCCAGTCTTGATATCATACCAGAGAATTCGTCGTAGAAGTCAGTGACCGTGTTCGAGGACTATCAAGGGGGTAAGAGGCGATGTGCTGAGTGACCTGTGCTCAGTCGGTATCAGTTTGAATATGCACCGAGAACAAATTTAATGACCTGCAGGCCGCGTCGCGCTTTAAAGGACCACTCTCACACCATCGTCTTCCGTAAGAGTATTGACACATACTTTGGCAATGAAAAGGTCAACAATCCTCTGGGGAATAGCGCATCCAAGGGGATGACGGTGACATTGGTAAAATAGAGTTGACAGGTTGACGTACCGCATATCATATGCTATCCTGTGCTACTCCATTCACATACATCCCAGCTTGCGTACAAATATGAAGAGAGGGTCAGTACCCTGTGTGCCACCTCAGATTACAGTTCTAAGGTTTAACCGAGGATAATTTAATAACCCGCGTCGCTTTTGCGTCATCGTCTTCTGTGCCGGCATGCAATGATGTCGGCCCCGGACACGTCTGAGTACTTCTAGCAGAACCATCCAAATCGGTATCACGGCAAAGTTCAGTGGTTTGATTTCAGTGAGCTCTCACGATAACTGAGCAACCCAATACAAATGCGTCAATTTTATTGCCCCCTCGACTTCAGGGGATTTTTCCATTGTGGTTGTCGGTGTTCTTCATGGATATATGTAGTCAGCGAAGGCCTGAACGAACCACGAAGGCCCATAGAACTTGACATGATCCAGTTCCAAAATTGTCCAGACAGAGTCGTGAAATATCTTAATTATCTTCATACACTTCATCGAAGTACCAGTACACATCTGCATGTGTTGGAGGCCTCATAACTTCGACCTGAGCAGAATCATCAAGTCAGCCTGGCCTATAAATGTAATTGATGGGAAGCGACTAACAGGCTTGGTGTCAGCGGTATTCAACCAGTATTCGGTAGTTCCCCGTACGGATACACTAGGCCATGTGATTAGCAGAGCATAAGTTATCGACGGGGCCTTACACGTGGAACGGGCTATGAGCGCCGGGCGAAAACTCCCACTCGTATGCCTTATCAACCCATTCAAGATGCCTACCATACTGCGAAAAGGAAGCAACGTCAAAATCGATCCAAAGGACGAGAACGATAGTAACGAACCTTGCTTTTGCCGATGTACAGCCCAGACTTGCCTGAAACATGACCATAGGTAATTCCCCGAATAACATTTGGATTGACATTCACAACCTGCGATACCATTCTGGGTGAGTTACTTCAATAGGTCTGGAATTCACTAACAGTATCCGGAGGACAGGCCTCGTCGAAGGGTACGGTCACAACTGGTTCACCAGGCTTCTCCTTACCAGTGCTGACGATACAGTTGTTCGGCCCGGCGCCATGGATATGGTATCGCGTAGACACAGCGGGGAGTGCATAGAATAACAACAAGGATGAATAAAGGACAGAAGCGCGCATGATATTTGCTGGAGTTCAGGTCCATGAATGACTGGCCTTTATAGCCCACTGGTTAGTTGTAAAACGGAAGGTATCTGATTTTACTCCGCTAGTGTAATGGAAGCCTTCAAGAGTTTCGTCTTTCGCGTGTAGTGATAATACGTTGTGCGGCATTCATGCCCGGTGTGAGATCCCTCATAGACCTGTGTTATGCGCACAGCATCGTACGCGGCGCTCAAGCGACATTGACATTAGGTTTGCAAACGTACAAAATAGAATAACATGATCGATCATTGCATTCCCTTGGTCGCAAGGCGTGCGCCTTCCTGAATGGCGATAGCCTGAAAATATCTCTCAACATTGGACAACGGGCGGTAAATGATGGAACGAACCTCTTCTACCCAGGGTAGACGGAAAAATTCGCTCCGCCTCAAATCCTCTTGCCTCACCGTCATTCCTTCCGTGGGTCCACTTCCCAGAATAGTCTCCAAGTCTCGCGACTGCGACTCTAACCAGGTCTGTATGAATTTGGCAGGGTCGTCTGCAAATGATTCCAAAAAAGTCCGTTTTATGTACGAGTTGTGCAACGACTGTGCTAGGAGAGAAATCTACTGCAATGTCAGTACAGTTCACACCTGGCTTGTGACCTTGATCTTCACCTCTTCGTCAAGCTTTGTGAGGCTTTCTACAGATTCTTTGCTCGGATTTACCACTACTGCCATCTTGTTTTTCAAATTGGTATCCTCCATTTTTATTTCAACATCCCAAGCAGATGGCCGCTCTGAAGGAGGAATGGTTGGATTAAGGGTATAGTGTAATATTATAGCTTCTTGTGCCATAAGAAAACGATTGATGATCTCAGGTAGGTTCTGAAAGTATACGCTTTCAGCGCCGAATATCTAAACTAATTAACATTGTGATCCGACAAGCAACATTCTGATTACGTACGGGAAGTAGTTTCTCGTCTGCTTTAATCACTCTTCTGTCAGCTTTGTCTTGAAGATTTTGTAATTTGACATAGTTCCACAGGGCTTGGATGACGCCTACGCGGCTTTCCTCCTTAATACCGAGCACGTTCCCTAACCCAAACTGAGAATAATCACAGTGAGCTATGAAAAACTTACCTAGCTCAGGAAGGACCTTGAACTGTTCAGGGAAGTGTTCTAGATAGATAACTACGCGAATCCTTGTTGGCGAGTCGCCTGTTCGTCTGACAGTGAAACCATCAAGGACTGGATTATGAGGACCGGGTGCACGAGGCCACTAGATCGAGTAAGAGTAGATTATCTATCAGCTAGTCATGATTCAAACCTCGACAATGTTCCCGTCAGGGTATAAATTAGGATCTCGGTCCAATTCAATCACCATTCGCTTTATCATTGTTGAAAACTTGCGCAGCGGGTTCTTGTCCCGACTTCGTTGGCTAGGCAGCTGGATACGACATGAACCAGTTCCTTTGGTCATACTTACTTTGAAGGACATACCTCCAGTAACCGCCCCTCGACTTTGAATGACCACGCCGGAATGCCTTCTCCAGTCTCAAAATTAGCCTGTGGAGCGACATCTGACCCAGTCTGCCATAGTTGTCCTGAAACAGTGTGGCTTAGAAATATACGAAGTGTCCGTGTCGTCTGTGGAAATATAGTCAGAGGTGGTGGTCTGCCCAATGACAACGTACAGTTGGACTTCTTGAAAGTGCATCTTGAACTTCCACTTTCTTTCTCATCATGTTCCAGTCAAGCTTCCGCTCCATTTCAAGCAAATCCTGGTACATTGTTGAGTCTTGACTAAAGTCTGGATTCTGCAATATGGGATTGGGAATAGATTTATCTGTGATCTTACGCTTCCTGCATACGTCGTTCTGAGAACAGTTGAAATTCACTTGTACACTCACTTTATCGACTTGGGCGCGTCCATGACAATACGACGAAACTGCTATTTGCCGTGCTGCAAGTGTATGTATGTCCGTGTATGTCAATGTTTGTCATGAGTGCCTAACTCCAACACTCTTCTAATAGCCTCCCTTCTTGAATCATGCTTTCCACATATTTTACCGCATCTTCCGATGAATATCCGCCAAACCGCTCTACTGCGCTCTTTATCGCACTCTTCACTGCCGTTGGCATTTGATTAGACGACCTTGATAATGCCAACTGAGCTCGAGGTACAGGAAGGGACTGAAGTTTACCCTGATATGTATATCCACGCTCCAGCCTGACCAACCATCTTCCAGATCTCTTCTGCGTCCTGTTGAATCAAATCTTGCACATATATCCTCTTCGTGCCTTCAGGTACATCTCTAGAAAAGGCCGTGCGATATGTCATTTTTTGTAAACGTGCATGTGCCCTCCACTCAGATTCGTAATGTTGGTCTTTAGTGGATGAACGGCATCCAAAGTACAACACATTTGCTATCGTAACATGAGCGTACTAATCAGCAAGAATAAGCGGATAATGCACATGTTGATCCTTCGTGTATCCGCTCCTCAATGAGGGACCGCATCGGGGCTACGCCAGTACCAGGTCCAATACATATAACCGGTACATCCTCATGAGGGGGTAACCTAAAAAACCCTTTCTGTAGGCCCATAATTACTTGATCACCTAAACAACATATCATAACACGCAGGCCACTCAGCGTATAACGCACCTGGCCTTAGATTGGACATGTATGATGTACAAACGCCCTGTCGGGGTATCTTTAGTCTCGTCTTGTATTTCACAACAGCAATGCATAGGTGAAGTTGACGTGGGTGTTCCTACTATGGTGAGTTAAGATCATGATGACCTTTGCAGACACCTACTTTAATGGAACTCGCGATAGAGTATTGGCGGGGCCTCAGAGGAGGAAACACGTCAAAAATGTAGTCCATGGGGATAGAAACGTGATGAAAATCTGAGACGATCTCTCTGATAGTCCGCTTTACCCGGAAACAGTAGTCATACAGTTCATCCTTTCAGAGCTCAGCATGTATCTAGACTTCTAGGTCAGATCATACTCACCGCTCCCTCCGGAGATAAAAACTCGTCTAATTTTTCGGCCTCACGTTCATCTGTTATAAAATACCGTAGATATTGAAAAAAGGTTCGTCTTGGGATAGCATTAAAATCGACATATCGAGTGAGTAATTCCCTTATTGTAACCATTCGAGGGAGATTCGGGGGGAGAGTTTGGTCTGTGCATGCAAGTTCAGCACGCAACTAATGATAAATGCACCTCACTTTCCAGACATAGTGTGTATTATTTTATATTGATCATCGGCGTGACTGCTCCATTCGATAAGATTTAGAAAGGAATCTACGTCATCCGAGTTAGCTGTTGGATGAATGATAGCGACATCTCCGGGACTGTATCTATTGATGTTAGCCTGACCTAGCATGAAGTTCGACGAACAGGACTCAACTGGATTTCCTTGTCGAACTCGAATTCAAGGTGCCTTACGTCCTGGTACCAGTCGCTTGCCGTTATTCTCTTGTTGCATTTCACCCTTGCGATGTGGTATCTCTCATCATGAAGCAGGGGATCGGTCTTACTCTCATTAGGTCTGACGTCAGACCGAACCAGAGTAATGCGCGAGGGAGGAATTAACGATGCAGGAAGGATTGCGGCATCCGAAGGGAATGGAAACCGATCTAACAGCGCCGCGAGGAATGTATCAATCCATGGTATGAGCGCACCGTCTAAGCTGCATTGAAGTGAGCTCGTGCCGAGGTAATAGGGATGCTGTTTCCTACCCTAGCTGGTGCTGGTCATCTCCTTCCCCCTTTTCACACAACTCACTTGCCCCCAGTGTCAGTAATCGTCTATGTAACTTTTTTGCCGGCCAACAGAATTTTTCGTAAGCAGAGTCCCCGAGACCGAAGATGGTAAATATCATATCTTCAAAGAGGTCGTTTGGAAGGTCGGACCTCAGGAGCATGTCCCAGAATGGAGTCATTGACCGCGGTTCTTGGCCCGATCCTGTTGTGGACACAACGAAAACTACAAGTTCTTCCGCCACCAATTCGGCCTTGTTTGGGACTATAAAACACGAACGCGCGCTCTTTTGTTGGACGCACCAATGGATATAAATCTATGCTCATGACGCGAGCTTGGAAATGAACCCTTCTGCACTGCCGTGCCACGACGTCCGCGACGTCCTGTGCATTTCCGGTCTCTGTTGCGTACAAGATTAGCAGCGAACGGAATTCCATCCTTATCTGATAAAGTAGGGCATGTGTAAGCTGCGCGTGGGAATTATCATATATCACAACCCAAGTCGCTTCTGTGATGGTCTCCGGTCCACCAACCATAAAGACCCAAGAACCTCGGCAGAATAACGCCAATCACTTCACGCAATGGATGTTTGGTTTTGGCGCTGGGGGCTTGACGCTATTTTACTCAAGAAGAATATACCTCCGGCTTATAAAACGCATTCCCAACGCCGATCACGTTACCCCTACTCTGTTTGCGGAAAAACGCTGGATTAAAGGCGTAGTGACTTCGTCAGTGGTCCGCATATTATCAATTAAAGCCGTATATGGATTAAGATCGCAGCGTAGGTGATGCAGATGGCTTTAGGTTCTTTCATACACCACGGTTAAGTGGCTTGTCATGGCCTTTCAAATTCAGAAGGGTCCCCACCAAAAGTACGTAATTCATGGAATAACCCTTCACAAGCCCATATAACATCTTGATGACAGACCTCAAGGATCGGACAATAAGCATCCGTATAGCGGGTGTTGATGCACCAGAAGTGAGTTTATCCAATGTCCATCATTCTCATCGATAAAGCGACTTCAGGGAGCGCATTTTGGAAACGACGCACAACCATTCGCGACGGAGAGCAAAGCTTGGCTTAAGAACCGGATATTACGCAAGACAGTAATGTGCCAACTGTTACAGAGAGATCAGTATTCGCGAATTGTTAGTAGGAATATTGGGTTCTATCATTCTGAGAGTCACTCGCGAACAGTTGACCTAGGTTGCAAATGTTTCTCTTCCTGGTATATTTCTCTCCAAGAACTTGGCACTTGAAATGCTCCGAACAGGATGGGCAACAACATACGAGCAGGTCGATAGATTTCCAACTATCATCTTTGTTGTATCTCACCAAGTCGCAGGCTTCCGCTCAATATGGCAAGGAGGGGAAGGACGCATACATCGCTGCGGAAAAAAAGGCAAAGTACGTCCTGATTTAGGGCCTTCAGGCCTCCCAACTTACGAACGATAGGGCAAAACGGCGTGGCATGTGGAAGCGTGGGACAAACATAGAAACACCTTCAGAGTACAAGCGCAAGCACAGACAATCGACGACGGTAAAGGCTCCTTCCAAGTAGTAAATTTACAGCTTTATTACTCTGACCAAATCTCCGCATATTGACAACGGTAATTGTGCATTATAGTTTTAGAAAGCGATTTGTAAGTAGACTTGTACCGTATACCTTTAATTCCCCGTTAGATAATGATGGAGCCACTGCAATCTACATGTACTTCCATTATCTGGTTTTTGGTGATGTTTACTTGCCAAAATTGCACGAGTATGATTTTCCGGCTCCTCTTTTGGAGGTCCCTATGCTATAGACAAATCGGTCGTTTCCTAAGACAGGAATGGATCTAAGTGGGCGGTAATCGATAATCGATAATCCCCTGCACTTCTGGACGCGCAATCGTGATACTGGATAGACCGCATCTGCTTATGATGGAATCACTCCTCGCCAGTTTTTAACGTTACCTTAATGAGAATCTGCAACAGATCTTTGACAAAGTAGTGGAACGACCCCCTAGCCAGCCATGCATTCGAAGCTTGTTCCTATAATCTCTATCTTTCTCTATCTGGGACTCGAACTTCCGGCCCGTATCGAATCTGGATCTTTTGGTTTCTCTATCGAGCAGTTGACTGCAATGTCCAAGTTGGATGCAAAGACATTCTCTGCCATGACAAGGATCGTTGCACTTCCGTGTTGATCCATGGCCTCCGAGAAATCTGGGACGTAGCCGAGTATAACTTGTACGCCAGGCAGAGCTGCATTGAAAAGAATGATGTTGCTGCAACGCCTTTTAATTACTCTCCACACTTCGTGCAATCGATGCAGCTCGTCACCGAGTTTATAAAACGCGCGGAACACTCGCCGCTGGGTGTCGTCACGATACGCTCCTGCGTAAAGTCTGCCACTTCACTTCTCTTTTCGTTGTTGACATACATATTCCTCACCAGGCTCACCCATTTTAGGGCCTTGACGTTCAACGCATCAATTTTGCCATTCTCTTGCCCATTTTCACTTGGAGATATCAGGGATTGTGTTCCTTGACTTGTTACTTACTTGTGCCACAATTATTATTATGAACAGAGTATGAGCGGGGGGGGGGGGGGGGCCGTGGCGTGGGATAAGGTGCCACACGTTGCAACTTGCGTTCGTCAATGTCTGCGATCAACTTTGTCGCGTTTCTTGCGCATAGCGTCCCTCTTCGGACTTTCGGAAACGTTTCATCAACTCAAATCACAGCTGTCTGCATTGACGTGGAAGTCCCTTGTTCTCACATCATGATGAGGCGTGTTACGTACAAGAGGAGATTTTACGCTTTTTACGCTTTAAAAGCAACTATAAGTGGCTGATGGATTGCCCTTGAGGAACTTAGAGACTCTGCGGGATTAGAAGACATAGACATGCTTTTGAGTCGTGCGTGTCTTGGTTCTTGTTATGTGTTTACCCTTTCCTATTTTACAACCCATTCATATGCGAAAAAGGAAGAAAAAAAAAAAAGAGGTGCCACACGTCGCGGGATCTATCAAATTCAAAATTGCTATAGGGGGAAAAAGGTTCGCTGGCACAGATGTTGCCACCACGCCTGCAATGATCATCGTACTCATCGATGCCAGTGGCCCGCGTCTTTTATGCTTGGATGAGCCAGTGGAACTGTCGTCGTCTTTGGAGAAAACAGGTCTTGGCCAAAGGCCCTTTCCCAGACTCTTGGTGAGGGCTTACCGCTTCGGTCGTCGCTGTGATTCGTCGAGGTCAGCCGTTTGTGTTGTAGACGGATTAAAGGATATTTGTATGAATGGAACATACCCTGTAGGCCACTTGTCCAACGGGTCCTTGTATTTCTTCTCGTAATCCGCTAGCTTGGCTTCAACCTTGTTGACTTTCTCCTGGTACTCTGCATAGTATATTATCTTCTTCGAGCTTCTTGGGACTCTCTTCTGCCGACGCGTTGTTGAATTTGACCTTTGTGTTACTCGAAGCTCCTCGACGAATTCCAACCATTCCACAAACACGGAATGCATTGCTACTGCGTCTGTCTGGCATTTATTGGACGCATCTAGCAGGGCTTCCATCTCGACCTTGACAGCTCCGCTGTCGAATTCGGGCTCTTTCAGCTCGTAAAGATTTCATTTACCTGCAATGCGGTAAGTCGTCAGTAGCGTTTTTGTGTTCGGGAGATATGGATAGCAGGTTTACATTACTCTTAACAGCTCCGCATCTGGATCTCTGCCATTTTCTCTCTTGCAACGCGAAATGCCATGTCCCTGCAGTTGGCTACCTCGAACAGGGTGGGAGCCAAGTACTGATATCTACGGATGATATTAATGGTGGATGGGAATTTACACTATTAGATGGTTGAAGCCCTCCTCAGGCTTGCTGAGCTCCGTGGTTTGGGCGGAAGAGGGCGCAAAGAGACATGAGCCCAACAGCTCGAGGCAGAGTAGAGCTATCGCCAGCATGGATTCCCAGTCATTGACGACGTTTGGACTGCTCGACTCACCGAGAACGTGTTCTGCAACATTGGGCGTCTTCTGCGAAATTTTGAAGAGGGCTCTTGCCGACTGTTCGTCGGTACCAGTCATTATCGAAGGAAACTGCTGGTTCAATTGACGAAGTGTGGGATCTTCTCTCGTGACCTATCTTATAACATACTACTGTTGAGTTTGATGAGGCAAGTAGAAAAGTAGGCGGATCACTGAGATACCTGAATAGAGAGTGGGCGAATCGAGCTTGGCTTACATTCAATTCAGGCGCAGGGAGGTGGGGGGGCCATGTTTTCGGCTTGGGCGCTAGGTTTCTTGACGCCAATATCTTCACTGCCCACCTTTACTAGCGTGGCAAGATGTGAGCACGGACGAGTTCAACGTTTCAAGTTGTATTTATTCATCATGACTCTGCAAACAATTAATTGGGTGACTCAATGTCGCCAGCGGTTCTCTCTTTAAGCCCTGCTTGGTGCCCGCAATGGCCGCTCCTGGCCCTATAAGTGGCAGGATTCAGGTGGACTATGGTCGCGGGCCAGGCGATGGAGCTACTGCAATGGGACGGGTTTTTCGCGTGCATTTCGACGATATTTTGGACATTTTGGCTTGCGCCAGGGGATGGCGAAGGGCGGCAAAGATGGTGTCCCAGTGGTACAGGTCACAGTGGGGGTACAAGGACACTGACCCGGACCCGGACCGGCTATGACCCTACCCGTGTACCCTGCAGGTATCCTATACCCGGGGGGGAACACTGGCTACACTATGCATGTTTTCCAGTTATACTATCCCACTTTATTACGCTCCTTTGGTTCTCGTCCGTCCCTGGAACAGACGCACTTATTTCATACCGCGCAAGAATTAGACAAGTCTTAAATTCCGTTTCTAACATTTTCATTCGTAGGAGGTTTGTCGCTGGATACGATGGTCAACGTACACGTGAATTATACAAGTGTTGAGATACGATGTCATCGGGCGGACTAGCTAAGACACCAGAATAGAAGATATGCGCCGAATAAACCCAGTAATAGCTTGAACATGTTTCTCGCTAATGGTTATTTTGTACAAGGTATAGAGTGGAGAATTCATTCCAATGATAAGAGGGTTTGCAACTCTGGTGACTCCACCCAACAAGAATAGTGACCAATGTCTGCCGCTGCACCTGGAGTTGCAGATCTTCGTAGATCAGCTGCCTCGCCTGGGGTCGCCTTATATAGCTCTTGCCAACCATAGGAAGCCTGAAGCAGTGACTTCCAAGTGTCCACCTGTTGTTGCTCAATCGCTCCTAGGATATCTGGAGAAATACCAGCACACCAAATCTCGTAGATGACATTACGATACCCTTCCGACTGATCATGGCGGACAACGTGGAGAGAAGGGGCCTTCGCTGCCAGCGCAAACACAATCTTGATCAAGGGAACAGCAGGGTCACCCTTCCGAAGAATCTCGAGCTCGTAAGGGTTCATCGCGTCAAAGAGTGCCTGCTTAGGTCTTGTGGAATATTTCGAGTCGTTCTTGATTTGGTGGAGAATCAGTCCTGCATTGTCCCTAGCCAATCTCGTGCCACTCTTCAGAAAGACATTGATAGCATCTACACCTGCTTGGCTGTTTCCACATAAAACTGCTGCTCCTCGACCTTGGAGTAATAAAAGCGAGATGATATTAATGGCTTTGTGCTCGTGGACCTTCACGAAATGGCTGAAATGGAGTTGAGCATTTGGGAAATCCTCCAGGAGCTGGCGTAGTGCAGAAATCGACTCCTCATCCACCAAGTGTGAGTGACCACTCTGCTTCCTAAAGGTACAACCATATAAGAAGTCAGTCAAGCTAAACCAACGCTTTCCTGCAATTGGTTGGCCAAGTTCGTTAGCAGGTCCAACAGTTGCATCGCGGGCGAGAATCAGCAGCAAGAGTACTAGAAACTCGCCACGGTCGCCTTTCGATATCGAGAAACCGTCCATCACCAACTGCAACGCCCTCGGTGCATTGAACGACTGTCTCTGCATCACGTAATAGGCAGCCTCTGAGAGGATCGGTTCAGACGAAGATGTCGTTGTCATGGTCTCCAAAGTAGCATCAATTTTGAGGCAAACTCGCATGTGTCCTTCTACCTGCTTCCTCTCCTTCTCTTGAGAGATATAGTTTGTCGAGTTGAATTCAATGGGGAACCGTTGGGATAGACATGCCAATAGTTGATCATTAGAAAGATTGTCAGTAGCTTTGTTCGCATTGAGAAGTTTCGCGACCGCAAACTGAATGATTTCTTGCTTGACAGTCTCCGAGCCTTTTAGATGCCGCAATGCAAATCTATAATAACCTTGTAAATGACTATCAGGAATGACAGATGAGAGGGATACGTACAAAGGTCGGCCCAGGCTACAGGTCTGAGAATCTCCAGTCAACTCCTCCAGATTCTGTGAACCATCTACAGTTATGCGACGAGCAAGGGGGTCAAAGCCAAGGTCTGTGTAGGGTTGAATAAGAAACAATTGACGCAGGACCACTCTCTTCGAAAGATCTTCTTCGGTAGGGGATGTGAACTGAGAAATTTTACCAGTTGTTGACAGGAAGAGCGAGAACAGAGGAAGTTTATTCAAGTGCCGGAGCGCGTAGCGAAGTTCGTTGAATATGGTCCATTCATCATTGGTAGCCAGCTGTCGCTGGGCTATTGTATGCGCCTCGTCAAATGTGAGAACAACAAGTGGCCCGCTTTCGTGATGAGGCGTCGCCTTCTGCTTTCCCTGGGCTTTAGATGTCTCGAGCGGCGATGGGATGATTTCAGTGAGATCTTCAAACGCTTTATAGGGTGATAATTGGCTTCGTGAAGGAGTAGAGGCCCGTGGAGCATCGGGTGTTGTCTCCTCGAAGGATGCTGGTGACTTGATCGTGCGTCGCCGAACATCTTAGTCGGTCATAGCAACGTTTTCGAATGTTACACACCTGTTGGGTCAAGAGCTGTCCTGCCTTGTTAATAATTGCTTCATAGAAATTCTTCCGAAATTGATTATGCCCCTTCATACTCTGACCTTCGGTCATGCGTGATCTGAATTCGTTCGCGAATTCGACGTAACTTGACTCGTTGAAAGTGCGAAGCGTAACGGCCATATGCTCGAATAACGCCTGAAGAAAAGCGCTAGCGCGATTATAGGCAACTGCTTTTGAAACAGACAAGGTTAAAAAATCTCGGACGCTGCTGTCTGTCGGAGGGTATCCTGAAAGAAGAAATTTATACGCGGTCGACTACCCAGAACGGAGACTACGCGCACCAGTAAACTTTTCTGCCCGAAGATTTAACGGAATGACCAAGTGAGTCTTGGCAAGTTCATCTACCGTTCTTGACTTTCCCATGCCCGACGACTGGACGACGGCAGCATAGTGAGCATACACGTTGCTATCCGAACGTTTGTAATGGGTCTTGATGTGCTCCCATAATCCTCTTGCAGCATTCCCCTGGAATGGATGTTCCCAGGATTTTTCGGTGGCTGGGGTATGAAATAAGCAAAAGCAGACGTAATATATAGGTTTTCGATGAGCGTACCCGCCATTTGGTCGCCAAGAGAATCAGGAAAATTTGTTGCCTTCTCGGTCCCCACAGTGGGCCTTTCAACCTGAAGTGAGGCTGCACGGTGTTGCGTTGGTGACTTCTGTTGGACCACAAGAAAGATGTGACGCACGAAGATCTACAAAACGCTCCCATTTTCCTGTGTCACGAGCTTCGACCCAAATGGAGGCGAGCTTTGATCGTTCCTCGGGTGATAACTCAGTGATGCGTTGCTCGTTACTCTCATCTGAGTTCTCCACCCACGAGTCGTCGATGACCGCCGCATGACGAGTACTCCGCATGGTGATAGCGACTTGTTGAAATGCATGTGCAAGTGCACTTGTCGGGACATCTTCCTTATTGAATTGGGCATAGTCAGAGGCTTTCATCGTACGCCCAACGATTTTGTTCAAGAGCTTGACGTCTTCATCCGTTAACCCCAGTTTGAGTTTTTTGTCGATTTTGGAGCTGAGCGGGGATGCAACACGTTTAGACATTGGATACAGGCGATTGATGTCAATGCAACGTCGCTTGCTTATGTAATTGTAAAGTCAATGGTAATAGATGGCCTAGCCAAGCATGCACAAATAACACTCATGGTAAGACGTCCGAAACTAAAAACTGCCTGCCAAATTCAAGTTGTACAACACAACCACAAATGTTATTCCAATGCGCCACACCATGAAAACCAAGGTGCTCTCCTGCTCATGGCAATAATCTAACTACTCATCACGGTGGGACCCAGCATCAGCTGTTCAACTATCAAAAAGACGTGTCGAGTTCTCTGCTCTTGTGCGTTCAACTCCGCAGCACCATACGGCCAACCCGCACCACAAGATCAACTGGAGACCATGTCTCCTTCCGTCGCATCAGTCGCGTCACACTGGTATTGTTGACTATTGCAATTTGGGTTTTAAGTAAGTCAAGCAAGTCAAGTGAGATGGGTTTTCCTGATGTCCTCAACACGGTGATCGTCCATTTGAACCTCAATCCTCAAGTAAAACTATTACTGAGTTTATTCGGCACATATATTCTATTCTGGTATCTTAGCTAGTTGCCGCCAGTCGGTTTGTAGGCATGTCGTATGCTAAAGATTGTGACCGTTTATGAACATCCTAGATGATCTGAACCTTCGGCCACTTGTACTGCGGACCAACCTGATGCAGTATAAAACTTGAGTCCATCAATCACAGGACTATGTTACTTACCTGCTGCACACAAATAGCAGCAAGTGCATGACCTGCAAGCACACACTTGCCAATGTCCTTACCTAGAACACACGCTCCAATAAATGCACCAGCAAAAGCGTTGCCGAGGCGTTGGGGGTCAGCTGGGTCAACGGCGATGACTATCAGCAGTCATGGGAAACTTTTGGTATCTTACCCCTACCCCATGCATCTCAGATAACTCTCGGAATGCTTCAATATTCAGATGAGTATGCAACTGGCGAGAAGATCAGGCACGCAAATCTTGCCAAGCAACAGTAAACGCATGTTGCGATCCTCCCAATCCACACACCTGCTGAGCGAGCTCTTTTCCAGCTGCTAGTATCCATGCCAAATGGGCCATTTTCCAGAGAAAGGCAACCAAACTGGGTGGCAATGGCATCACGGTGGGCCGAGCACTGCGATGGGAAAACAATCTTCTACAAGGTAAGTATCACTACTACTACTACTACTACTTCTATACAACATTTATCTCAACTCCAAACTTCTTAACAGCTGCCTGAACATATCAAGAGCTATTACAAGACATGGAAGGAGTTCCGGAATGAAAAGAACTCTTTAGAACAACATCACGCTGCGTACGAACATATCTGTAAACTTGTCAAACCAAATTTGGCTGCAAATCCCAGGGTCCTGGTTGCTGGCCGTATGACGCTCGAAGAACAACTTATCAAGATCTTTGATCAAGATTCTCATGCTCATGCTACATCAGGCGACGCGCCAACCAGCTGGGAGATCAATTCATTACTAAGCTCACAAAGCTGTTATATTCGCCAGTATTTACGTGCCGTCGTTTAGGCACTGGTAAATCTCAGTGGTCGTGTGGCGAAGAGACGGAGCGCTTGAAGGAGCTTGCCATTTGACATACAACAAGGCAGGTCCCCCTACAGGGTTGAATTACATAATTGATCACTGATGACTTCCATGCTGAGGGCCAACAGATGCTGGCAATGAGCATGGCATTATGCTGACTGGTAGGGAGATGGACAAGTTTCCGTCCATCCAAGGTGAGCATTCTTCTGTCCACACTGAAGTGGGAAATTGATGCATTGGCCCAGATGGACCCAGCCTCATGTACGACCGATGCCCAAGGTTTCTAGTGCCCAACTACCAGAATACGCCCCTTGCTAGTCGTTTTCACATTGGTCTGTGATGCACGCATAGACACTCTGTGTCTTTGATGTGATCGTTCATTCATTTGACCCACCCAAGTCAACTCGTTTCCGTTTCCCTATGGGAATCTGACGATCATTGAGTCGACATCCACAGAAGACTCCAGCGCCCTCTCTGTCCTGCATGGCCATGCTGTGTCGATAACAGCAGAAGTCTGCGGTTGCACCGACTAGGCCTTTCGCCCACAATGCCTCATTGAGCACCACTATCCAGGCCAAGTCGTCAAGCAAGCACTCGTTCAGTTTTCTACCAGTTGGTCAATCAATCACATTGTTCTGCACTGACTGACAACGCTGCCAGTGGTATTTTTGACTCGCATTGATAGCCTGATTTTTTAATTTGGCAAGACTGGCATGTCAATGTATGTCAATGTTGGACTAACCCCATTTGCCGCTGATCTTCCTAGCTTGTGGAATCTGCGTCTACCCCAGAAAATGCTCCTGTTATCTCTCCCTCCCTGAACCCAACTTGATGACGCCAACTTAACAAGTCCCACGTCAATCTTTTCCCAGCAGCGTGACACTTCGCCAATGAAACTGAACTTGTCAGCGCTATGGTTTGTCTTTGAAAATGGCTATTAGTATACCCAACTTGATGACAAGCCCCATGTCAATCTTTTCCCAGCGGCGTAGCCCTTTGCCAACAAAACAACTCATGGCAACACTTTGTCTAAATGTACCTGCTTTCACGAGCTGCACTCAAACTGGTGGAGAGGTCATTATACTATCTTTTACAGATACAATCTAAATCTGATCCATAGAATATTCTTTACTAGATGAGTTATGCGACTGAGTCCAAATGCAGAGATGGGCAGATGGGACTGAAATTAGCATTGTTTTGCACAGTGGAAATATTCTTGCTGTCAGTGCTAGATTGTGGGCCTTGATGGGAGATTTGGATCGTTCACTTGTCACAGGAGCTTACGGCGGTTGACACCGGTTGCAAGCATTGGTCGGATCAAGGTGAACTGAATCTGTATCCCTGTATCTTGCCCTGTTAATTGTTGATGAATTCACAGTAATTTCAAGCCTAATGACGCCTGCAAAGTCTTAGAATCATGATTCTAAGCCACTTAGTGGGCAAGAATCGTGATGCAAAGGTGAGCAATACATAAATTTGCCACTATTGCTATTATAGTCATGTCGTCAGGTGACTCTGTTTACCTTTGTAACAAGTTTGTTGGTGTCAATGTCTCCACTGCCATCCGTTCCGATGACAAGCGATCTCAGACATGTGAACAACTTGTGCTGTTGACTTCCACAGCTGTGCGATGGGTGTTGCTGGCCTTTGGCAGGTGAGCCGGTGCACCTGTCTTACGTTGATGAGCTTGAGCTCAGTACAGCAGTGGACAGGGGCTCTGCCTAAATTGGAGATGCTTAGTAATGGTTGGTTTATAGTAGTCACTGTCACACAGTCACAAAATAATACAATACTCCCTCCCTCCCTCGTAATCAGCTTCGTTTTGCCTGTCGTTCGGCTCGTGCGCCCTCCCCCTTCCTCTCGTTTGGGGGGAGGGTTTTCTATCTCCTCACCGTCGCCATGGTCATCAGCATAGCATGCGCGCGCTCATCGATACCATGCTCACTCGAAGCGGAGGTGCTGGGAACCTTCCAACGACCTCACAACCCCCCCTCTACACAGCTGCCTAGCAGTGTAAAAGGTTAACAACGTGTTTGACTAATTCTGAAATTTCGACTTGTAGCTTCTCAAGCCATCAGCAGAGGATAGCTCCCTGATGGAATTGACTTTGCGTGAAGGGTTCATCAAGAATAGTCGAGGAAACCACACTGTGATCTATGGGATAGATGCAAGGTATGTATTCAATGGGATGATTTTAATGCACGCTGGCACTGACACGTTTTTGGGCAGTATTTGGATGTATGAAACTCAGGCAGCATTTCACAAGCTGATGCATGCACAATCTGGGCGGAACCCAGAACTGCATACACTCTTTTTCAAGTTGGCGCGGATGTTAAATTCCTGCGCCGTGCCTGTTTTTGTTTTTGATGGCCCGGGCAGGCCCTTGATGAAATGAGGCCACCATGTCAAGGAGATGCCACACTGGCTCAAGGCCGACTTTGAGCGGCTCATCAACACATTTGGCTTCTATTCCCATCAGGTGAGTGATCCACCCTGTTCTGATGATCTAACAATGAATCCCACTTCCATAGGCACCTGGCGAGGCCAAGGCTGAGCTGGCATACTGTTACAACTCTATCTATTTTTCACTATTTTTCTATATTTTATCTGGAGGCCTACGGACGCTTGGAGGTATACCAATACGCATAGGGGCTTGGGGGGATCCGTTATGGAAGGACCGGTTAGGTAAGCCATGGGTGGCTGTACGAAGGTCTAGGCATAGGGGTCCAGACGGGTCTGGCTATGGAGGGGTCTAGGCCGTTGCTGCGCGTACACAGCCTTGGAGGCAGTGTAGTCTGTGCGCACGGACCATGGGCAAAGGTATATAAGGAGGGCGTATCCGTAGGTAGGAGTCCTAAGACTCTAGATAGTTTGCTCTTACCCAGCTTACTGGTCTACTGTGTCAATACATTCTCTTCTCCTCCTCCTCTACATGAGACCTGTGGTTGTGTGGGATTAGTCCTAACATAATCTAGAGTCTTTCTTACCACACCTCTCGCCGTCGTTGACAACCACCTCGGGCATCATCTGCTTGCTGTGGTGCGCGTCCTCGACAAGTTCCCTCAAGCCTGCGCGACGGACCTCGGTACACGTTACACCACGTGACTACTGAGCCGCTCTCGAGGATCACCATCGACGTCGACCGCAGATAGCCTCCTTGATCGTCATCAGGGACTACTACCGAAAGGTTTCTGTCTACAAAAGGCATTCAGACGAGAGTATCTCCGTGTGATTGAAAGTGCAGGCAGGCACTGGTCAGTGGAATACACCGTTTGTCTTGGAAAGACTCAGGAACGAGTGAAGGCAGTCCTTTAGCGTGCCGTGTAGCAAGGAGAACAGTCTCGAGATACCAATCACGTATCAGATCTAACGATCTGAGCACGAGGACACTCGAGTGAAACCCCGGGCACCACGCTATTGGGTCATTTGGTGGAAATAAATCGAAGAATTGAGTGCGGGTGCGTTATTGACCGCATCAAAGAATATCTGCATTAGGAAGTGCGGATATAGAAGAAGAGACAACAGCCTTTTTACTTAAAAGGTCTAAGGCGACATCAGGGAAGCAACCATGGCTTCTTTATTCAACTTCATCATCCCCCCGCGCTGGCCTCACTCTCGTGCAGGCTGGTAAGCAATTCGGAATCGAATGGGCGCAGGAGTGCGCAGAAGAAATCACTCAGTCGACCACAGTTATTGTCGACAATAGGCAACGGGACACCCACGTACGGGCTTATTATACATGGCGCAAGGCGCAACACAGGGAGCGTCGACTCTAGCAACAACATTATGAGTTCCAGCTGTGGCAGCAGGAACAGGAAACCCTCCGAATTCAGGAGGACGCTTGGGAAGAACTTCTCAAGCAACGCCGGGAGGAAATCCAGTATCAGAAACGGGTCGAGCAAGAGCTCGAACAAATGGAGAAGGACAGGCAGACCCTGGAGGGGCTGCTCCACGACATGGATCCCGAATCGGAGATCCGCCAACGACTGTTCGACACGCCGTCGAACATCCAGCTCTTGTTAATGGGCTGGAATATTATCACCCTGCGACACAACGGTCTGGTTCTGTCGGCCAAAGAAAGAAATCGGCTCATGCACGCCGAGAACGGGAACATCAAAACCCGTAGCTATAACAGGGCGACTGCGGATATCGCCAACAAGGAACGATTAGACGGGAAATGACCCGACCCATACATGAAGGCCTGCCTAAAGAGGAAGGACTTCCCAACAAGGCACACAACGCCTTTCCTGGTATCACCGCTCCTAATGAAGAGCGACCCTGGCACACACCCGCTAGTAGGACTAGCGGACTTCCTCAAACTCATTGGGGAAGATCTCACATACACGGAGGACTGGGTTAACACCCTGGTTCGTCCAAAATTACCAAGCGCGCCCGTCACGGATACCCACGAGGAACAGCCATGGCGAAGGAGCGGGTACTGTTATATGTACCTGTTCAAGAAGGAATTTTACCACATGTTCGATTGGCCAGCCTGGCCGACTGTCACACAAATCCTGTCCTGGGAACCCGAGATGCGCGACGAGACTGTCAAGTTCGGTCTCCAGGACCATCACAAGAACAACATGTTTCATGTCATCGAACAAGCCGCGCTGCGTCCACATGAAGACGAGTCCTATACTTGGAAGGACATGAAACTCATGGAAGGCCGCAGCAAGTACAACAAGTTCGCCCGATTTGGCGGACAAAAGGAATCCAAGAAAGGGAAGGCTCGTGCCTCCACAATTCAGTCCTGGGTTGCAGGACAACCATCAACTGCGCGCTCAACGTCAGCGCCCATGTCATACACCCAAGTGGTAACTGTCCATTCTGGACCTAGCAAGTCGCTAACCAGAACCGCAGGGGCAGACGCTAACTGGTACAACGGTACCATCCCTTGTGCAGCGGATTGGCTATCCGCGGATCCTGAACCCAAGCAGGGGTTTAACGAAGAGAAGCAGAGGACAATCAACAACTGGAAGCGGGAAGTTGAAAAGGAAATAGCAATTCCTTACCTGTACCCACGTCCTGCTCATACAAAGCATGCGCTACATCCGGACGTACCTGGATATTGTTATTTAATCCTAATAAAAAATCAGTTTTGGGACATGTACGAATGGCCAGCTTTTCCCCAGATTCAGGAGATCAACTCGTGGGACTACAATCTTCGCAACATCCACGGGCGTGTGAATATCCGGCGCACATATGGATACAATGACTGTTACCATATTGAGCGTGTCCCAAAGGGACCTAAGGGTTGGGACATGATAGCATCTCTAGTGCGCTCAGGACATGATCGCAAACACATGGGTGCCATTGATTGGGATGCAGGGGCGGATCGATACCTGAAACGACCCCGAACTGCAATGCTGCATAACCGTATCCCCGGTTATTGTTACTTAATCCTAATTAAACATAGGTACTGGGACGCATTCAACTGGCCTGCTTTTCCAACTGTTGATAAAATCTTGTCATGGCAACCAGTGTACAGAGAAAGTACCGCCATCATTGAAACAACAATGATGCCAGAGCTGGAGCAATTCATGTCTCTGCTCGAGAACATGGAATGCACAGCTGGGAAGAGATGTATCGGTTACGAGGCAATGGCTTTGGACAATATACAGTGGGCGCATCAAGGAACGATAACCTAACAAGGTTCTTGGGTCGAGAAATTCGCCGGATTAGACTTAACCTTCCTGGCAACTACCCCAATAGGCGTTTCCAGCAACAAGTCCAAACAGTGGTGAAAATCTTTGATCGTGTAACACCCATTATACCCAGATATTGCTATCTGGCCCTGTTTAAGGAAGAATTATGGAATCGGTTCGAATGGCCCGCATTTCCTACCACGCACTGGATAAACCAAGTTGATCCGCAGTACCGATCGAACCAACCAGTGACGTTCAAGGTGGTCCGACAAAATAAATGGGTCGGATTCCATGTACGAACTAGTGTCAATGGAACAAACGGGTGGCCAATGATCCAGGCAATCGTCAATGGGGATCTCGGGCACGTCGAAATAGGATTTGGCTGGACAAATACAATGACTGCCTATTTACACGCAGCAATCAACCAGTACAATTACTACTTCGGTCCAAATGCTACCCCAAGGCCGGAACCATTAACAGTAGCAGGAGGCGCAACTCCGCAGCAAGTAGCTGATCGAGATGAAGCCATCCAAGAATGGAATACGGGCACCACACAGATGGCTGCGCATATGGGGAATCTAGTGCAACAGGCAGTAACTGAATACCAGAACAGCCGACCTCCCCCACCAAGCAGATCGTTAGTGAAACTGGAATTACCAGATTACTACGAAGGGGATGCAGCGCAAGTGGATGCATGGTGTCGGGCCATGGATGTGTACTTTGAACTGGCACATGAGAATGATTACGGCTGACGAATTTACATTACCCTGGGGCGAATCCGAAAAGGGAAAGGTGATAGGGCAGGAATATGGGCGGCAGTAAAACTGAAGGAGCAAATCGACAGCGACACTGATTTCAATCAGAAGGTAGCAGAAGAAGGGTGGCCGGCAAATTTATCCTATCAACAACGAAGGGAAGGACATTTTGTCCCTGCTACTATAGGAATTGCCGCGCATTATGAACGCAACCCGCAGACCCTGAAACCTCCATTTTCGGGATGGGCAGATCTCAAACGACAAATGCACGATTTCTTCATGTCAAAAGAAACACGGGAGCACGCGGTAGAACAGATCCAGAAACTGCAACAAGGAAGTCGGGCCGTCGAAGATTACATCATCGAATTCAAGGCACTGTTACCCCTGACAGGATGGAATGCCAGCGCCGCCAAGGATCATTTCCAGAAAGGGTTAAATCCAAACCTAGGATTTGAATTGATCCGGGTCGGAGATTTAGACGCAGGCGATACCCTGGAGCGGATCATGGAAAGAGTTACCGAATTGGCGCGAGCTTATTGAAGGGCCAGGGACGCATATGGTGATTGACAGAAAAAGACACCATTCAAGGAGGATTACCAAAAACCTCAGCCTACATTGCGAACCTATAAACCGGCTCAAGCATCAACCTCCACACATGATTCCAATGCTATGGATGTGGACAAAGTGAAGCGTGCACCGGGTGCATGTTTTAACTGCGGAAAGAAAGGTCACTTTGCAAGAGAATGCAAAGAACCAAAGAAACCTACATGGAGCCAGAAAGGAAAGGGCCGTGTTAGGGAAATGAAGATCGAGGAGCTTACGGAGGAGCAATGGAAGGAATGGGGAAAGGAGAAGGGTTTTGGCGACAGCCAGTAGGCACGCGCTCCGCGCTGCTGGCTAATAGAGTTTCAGTATCGGACAATGATTCTTGTGTACAACTACCCGAATTATTATATGAATGTTCTCCCCTCATTCACTGGATATGAAACTTAAGTGTGAGTGTAAAAATGAGTCGGTTAATCCCATGGACCCCTGAGTGGGTATTAAGACGAATCTGGCAGGAGGACAACGAAACTGCAGTCCGTTGCTTAAGGGAATGGGTACCGACCAAACGAGTTAATGAGGTCAATGCCAAGTTGGTAAATGATCTCAATAAATTATCGGAACAGGAGGCCATATGGAATCTCACGCAATTATGACAACAGTTGGTTCATGCAACAGGCAAACAAGAGATTGATTTGCACTGTGTACTTACCACAATGGATACCGGGGAAACCATTAAGGTGTTGGCGTTAGTAGATTCTGGATGTACCGGCTCCTGTGTTAACGAGGAATTTGTGGAAAGACACAAATTAAATAAACGACGGCTGATAAAGCCATTACCAGTTTACAATGCAGACGGGTCCCGGAACGCAATGGGAAGCATTGAATACATGACACAATTCAAGCTGTGAATTGGGGATCATGAAGAAATAATAGAGTGCAGCGTGGCGCGACTGGGAAAAACGGATCTGTTCCTAGGTCATGACTGGTTGAAACACCATAACCCAGCCATTGACTGGAAACGAAAGGAAGTTCGGTTCACGCGATGTCCAGGAACTTGCTGGACAGCATCGCAGGTAGAGGAACCTGAGGACGAATCAGACCCGATGGAACAGCTACAGGAGGGTGAACATTATTGGCTATTGATATTGGAGAACCAGAGCTACGATTACACTCGGTAGCAACCAACATAGTGGCCAAAGAGTCTGAAACCGCTCAAAAACGCACATTAGAGGAAGTAGTGCCCAAACACTACTTAGAACATAGGAAGGTTTTCGAAAAAGAAACCTTTGACGAATTACCACCCCGTCGGCCGTGGGATCACACGATAGAACTTATACCGGGATCAAAACCAGTGGATTGCAAGATATATCCGCTTAACCGGGATGAACAGGCACAGTTGGATGAGTTCCTGAAGGAAAACCTCGAATCAGGACGGATTCAACCTAGTAAATCACCCATGGCATCTCCCTTCTTCTTCGTCAAAAAGAAGGATGGAAAACTACGACCGGTACAGGATTACAGGCGGCTGAACGAGATGACTATTAAAAACCGATACCCGTTACCCCTTATTGGCGAACTAGTAGACAAATTATCCAGAGCGAAGATATTTTCCAAAATGGATATACGCTGGGGATACAATAACGTTCGCATTAAGCAGGGCAATGAGTGGAAAGCGGCATTCAGGACCAATAGAGGGCTGTTCGAACCATTGGTTATGTTCTTTGGCTTGACGAACTCGCCAGCAACTTTTCAAACCATGATGAATGATATTTTCCGCCAAGAAGTAGCTGAAGGATGGGTTGTCATTTATATGGATGATATATTGGTGTTCTCGTCCACACAAGAGGAACACACTAAGCATGTCAACCGTATACTGGCCAAACTGGAGAACCACAAGTTATCCTTAAAACCGGAAAAATGTTGGTTCGATCGCCCAGAAATCGATTTCCTGGGGCTGGTCATCAGTGAAGATTCAATCCGGATGGAGACCGGCAAGGTTAAAGCAATCGCAGAATGGCCGACGCCCACCTGTAAATGAGAATTGCAGCAGTTCTTGGGTTTTGTGAATTTCTATCGACGTTTTGTGGAGGGATTCGCATCAACAGCAAAGCCGTTGACTAAGTTGACTGGGAAGGATGAATGGGTCTGGACCGAGCTACAAGACTCAGCCTTTCAGGGACTGAAAGACCTTGTGGTGAGGGAGGTTGTACTCAAAATCCCAGACGATGAGGGTCAATTTCGCATTGAAGTTGATGCATCGGATTTTGCAATTGGCGGCATTTTGTCACAGCAGGGAAAGGATGGATCGTGGCGGCCGGTGGCCTTTATTTCAAAAGCCTTGAATGACGCCAAATGGAACTATGAGATCTACGACAAGGAAATGTTGGCCGTAATGCATGCGTTTTACGAGTGGTCCCACTACCTCAAAAGCGCCAAGGAAATTGTTGAAGTACTAACAGATCATCAAAACTTGACATACTTCCGAAAGCCACAGAATCTTAACCGACGACAAGCGCGATGGGTCACGGATCTACAGGAGTACAATTTCGTCATTAAGCACAGGTCAGGAAAGTCAAATTCCAAAGCAGACATTTTGTCGCGGCAAACAGACCATCATCCGGGAGGTCCGGATAACGAGGGTGTCATCCTGCTCAAAGATGACTTATTTATTAGAGTCCACGATGACGATAGGGCTATTGAGGATATTATTAAGGATATTTGAAAAATACCTAATCGACAATGGGAAACACAAGTGCGAAAGGGACTTGACGAGAATAACGAGGACTTTAAGGTTGCCAATGGGCTAGTGGAATGGAAAGGAAGGGTTTATGTACCTGCCAATATTCATACTCGCGAATCGTTATTGGCAATTTATCACTCCTGGGGACACCCCGGAATAGACAAAACGGTTGAACTAGTGACGAGGGATTTCTGGTGGCCACAGATGCGCAAGGATATACAAAATTACGTTGCTGGATGCGAAATTTGCCAAAAAGTCAAACCAGATAGACAAGCTCGAGCGGCGCCATTGCACCCTAACGAAGTACCCGAGGCACCATGGGAGATTATTTCAATGGACTTGGTAGGACCACTTCCGGAGTCAAAAGGAAACGACATGATCCTGGTCATAGTAGATCAGTTCACCAAGAAGTCGTATTTCCTGCCCACGACATCTACAGTAACATCACAAGGTGTCGCTACGCTGTTTAGGGATAACGTATTCAGGGAACACGGATTGCCAAAGAAAATAATCAGCGATCGAGGGCCACAATTTGTCTCTAAGTTCATGGACGACCTCTACAGCATGTTGGGAATCAAGGCAAACCGCTCCACGGCATATCATCCGCAAACTGATGGACAAACGGAACGTGTCAATCAGATGGTCAAGGAATTCCTCACGATGTTTGTGACTCACTGACAGGATAACTGGAGTGATTGGCTGGCTGTGGCGCAATTTTGCCACAATGATCGAACACATTCGGCAACTGGGTATTCCCCCTTCTTCATGAATTACGGGCGACATCCGTACAAGGGGTTAAATCCGACATACATTCCAAAAGTGGTAGCGGTCGAAGATTTGGCAAAACAAGTTGAGGGAATTCACGCTAACGCCACCGCGGCGCTCGAGAAGGCCGCGGAGACCATGAAGCGGAAATATGATGAGGCGAAGGCTCCCGCACGCCAATATCAACCCGGCGACAAAGTCTATCTAAGCACCGCCAATCTCCCAACTTTACGTGTCACCAAAAAGTTGGACAGCAAATTTGTGGGTCCCTTGGAAGTGGTTAGGAAAATTGGGCAGTCGGCGTACCAATTGAAGATTCCAGCGTCTTGGAAAATCTACAACGTGTTCAACGAAATCCACCTCAAACCATACAAGGAGCCGGTATTTCCTGGTCAAAAGGAGAAAGCCGCTTCGCGCAAAGAGGCGCAAATGGTAGAGGAATCAGTAGATGATGAATACGAAGTAGAGGAAGTAATGGACAGCCGTGTCAGTGGGCGCGGCGGCGGACGTTTGGAGTACCTCGTCAAGTGGAAAAATTACCCTGTCGAGGAGTCAACATGGGAACCGGCGGAAAACCTAGGAAATGCCAAGAAGGAAGTTACGAAATTCCACAAGGCAAATCCTAGTGCGCCCCGACGGATGGTTAATGTGCGCGACATTAGCGCAAGTTTCCGGAAATGGCAAAACCATACGGCGATCCCTATAGCAAAGCGGCTGTATGGGTGGGAGGATGGCAAGTTTGAGCGCGAATACTTAGAAAAGCTCAAACGAAATTGGCAACGCTGGAAAGGCGACCGGCGCGACATATATGCCAAAGAAGACGTGCGGCATGAGTTCGTTAGGAACTCAAAATGATTTTACGACACGCGTGGCTTCCCGGGACGTGAAGCCTTAAGGGGGGGGTCATGTTACGACTCTATCTATTTTTCACTATTTTTCTATATTTTATCTGGAGGCCTACGGACGCTTGGAGGTATACCAATACGCATAGGGGCTTGGGGGGATCCGTTATGGAAGGACCGGTTAGGTAAGCCATGGGTGGCTGTACGAAGGTCTAGGCATAGGGGTCCGGACGGGTCTGGCTATGGAGGGGTCTAGGCCATTGCTGCGCGTACACAGCCTTGGAGGCAGTGTAGTCTGTGCGCACGGACCATGGGCAAAGGTATATAAGGAGGGCGTATCCGTAGGTAGGAGTCCTAAGACTCTAGATAGTTTGCTCTTACCCAGCTTACTGGTCTACTGTGTCAATACATTCTCTTCTCCTCCTCCTCTACGTGAGACCTGTGGTTGTGTGGGATTAGTCCTAACACATACCTCAATCACATTGGGGTAATTGATGCTGTACTCACGAATGATGTCGATGCCTTTGTCTTTGGGGCAGAGACTGTCATTCGGACTTTGTGAGTTATGAGGATCTGGCCCATCTAGCATTACTTATCCACCATCTCAGTGCAGAGCGAGCATCTAGTACAAGCCACAAGAAAGGGACACAATTCACGTCCTATTACTCTCAATCCCTGGCAGCCAATCCACAGGTCAGATTGTTGCGCGAGGATTTATTCCTCATTGCCATACTTGCCAGAGGAGACTATGACCAGGTTAGCTGGATCCTTTTGACACTTGCGCCCCCACTCACCCTGGCCCAACGGATCTCACAGAGTGGCCTGATTGGCTGTGGTGCCAACGGATCTCACAGAGTGGCCTTGGTCATGATCTTTTCATGGAAATGCATCAATCAGCTGATCCAATGGATATCGATCAGTTCCTCCAGCATTGGTGCACACGGCTGCAGCATGAGCTGTCAGTCAATCCCAACAAAACTCTTGGGCGCAGGTACCAGCGGCTCGCAGATTCGATTGAGCAGGACTTTCCACCTTGGGAAGTCATGGACAAATACGTCCATCCTGTCACCTCAGAGCAGACTGCTGGTGTACACTGGAGGCCAATGGGATGGGTCCCACAATGTCCGAGCTTGGAGAAAGTGACACGATTGTGCGAGGAGCTGTTCTCCTGGGGAACGGTGCCTGGAATTACAAACCACCTTGCAACCCATGTCTGGATTGGTGCATGCATGCGTACGCTCTTACAGGCATGTGGTTGGATCTCTCCAATGTCTACACTACTCATTGTCCATGTGACAGCCACAAAACACATTGACTGCAATGGAGGCGCACCTCGACAACGAAAGCATCCTTGACACAATGCCTCCCCTGTCTGCCTTCCTGAGCATCTGTAGAAGCAGTGCTGGGAATTGCCATGGCACTCGCCGCCTACATGTAAAGACTAGCTTACACACATTAGCCACTACTGTGGCTTCCAGCGTCATTGGACTTCACTTGCCTGCCAGCAACACACCCAAGAGTCCAGCCCTCTCAACCCAGATGATGACAATTCCTGACGTCCTCCTAAGTTATGCGTTACCTGGAATGGTCCAGACATATGATGCTCGGCGCCAGCGACATTCTGCATCAAATGTTTGGCAGCAACAGCTGCAAGAAAATCAGGTGAGTTCCATTGTCGGTGGACTTGAATTGGACTCACATTCTACGTGATCCACCCAGCCTGCCATGTCCAGTGGCCATCAGCATGTCTGTGACTTGGAGTTGGAATGTAAAATGCAAGCGCATGGCTACATTGATCTCACTATTGAATGAATAGTACTGCTTCTCATGTATTTTTACAATGGCCTGAATGTACATTATTGGTCTGGACTAGATACATGTTGATCAAAATGTGTTCAAATTAGCAGTGACACAAGACTTGTCTCAGAACCTCAGAGTCCTGACCCAACACTATCCACCATGGCTCGCCGAAAGCATGGCATTCGCTGCGCTGCTGCTGCACAGCAACAAGCTGAGACCACATCATCAGGTGCTGCTCAGACAAGCCTCTCTGCTCTGCAGCAGATCAGCACAGAGACCTGTCGGGAATACAGCAAGTCCAGTCGGACACGGGAATCCTATGCATACTACGTCCGGAAGGGAAAGGAGTTCTTGGCCGAAAGTGTGGCAGAGCAGCATGCAAAGAAGGTGGGTGTTTCAGACGACAGCATTGAGACAGACATCTGGGAGAGGGCATTTGATGATCCCCCAAACCGGTACTCGGCTCATGCGCTGGTTATGTTCCTCAGCAAAAAGTGCTTTGAGGAGCAGCGGGGCATCAGCATGGCGCAAGCAATCCATGCTGCATTTGCCAATTACTGGGATAATATGTGAGCAGGACAAAGATGGTGTTGGAATAATAGCCGGACATTCTCGTATGATAACCATGGAACGATCTTATAGAGATTAGATATACTAGAATATACTAGAACTCATATACGACGTATATAAAATGTAGTACATACTGTAGGCATTAAACCTAAAAACAGAAGGAAGTATTGAATTTCTACAAAGGAAATAAATAACTGATAAGCCACGGTTAGGAAAAATGTCTGAGACCGTTACCATTGGAAGTTTCAAAATCGAAACACTGAAAGGCCACGACAATTGGCTGGCGTGGAAGCAGAGGATTATAGGGATCCTTGAAGAGCTCGAGCTCGACGAATATATTGAAGAGGATGCTGCGGCACCAAAGCCGAAAACCGAGGGCCCGCCGACAGAAGACGAGGCTACAAAACTGAAAGCATGGACGAAAAACGATAAGAAAACAATGACAAGACTAAGACTTGCTATTGCTGACTCTGAACTAATTTACGCATCAGGAGCAAAAACTGCGAGGGAAATGTGGAAACAACTTTGCGCGGTTTATGAGTCAAAGGGGAGGCTCGGAATACTTGCGGCGCGACGGGAATTGTACTGAATGCAAGCGGCCAACGATTTTGACATGCGACAACATATTGTGCAGTTACGAATATTACAAGAGCGACTACATTCAATGGGGAGTGTCATTACTGATGAAGATTTCATAATGATACTGATTACATCCTTACCGGAATCATGGGACGTTTATACGTCAGCTTACTTGGGCGCGTTGGGCAACAAACTGACGATAACATCATTTGAATTAATTGCAATATTAATTTTGGAAGATAATTGAAAGAAAGGAAGAGACGGACCATTGGGGAACACAATGCAATCGAGAAGTAGGAATACGCGTGGATATGGAAACCACAGCGGACGGCGTGAAGGCCGAAAGGACATCGAGTGTTACAATTGCAAGAGAAAAGGTCACATGTCGCATGACTGTTGGGCGCCAGGTGGCGCAAAACATGGGCAAGGCCCAAATGGTAAAGGAAAAGGCAGGACTAATCAAACTCAGGACAACCAAAACGAGGATAATATGAACGACTCACTGAATGACTTAGCATACGTCATTTGCGCAGCTGAAGGACAAGATTTTGCAAAATCCGACTGGATTTTTGACTCGGCAACAACGTCACACATATGCCCTATACAAGAAGTTTTTACCAAATACACTGAAATTAGCTCATCTATTTTAGGGATAGGAAATGTGGCCGTACGAGTAAAGGGACGAGGAACGGTTATAGTCAATTTTAATGTGGATGGAAAAATCATCCCACACACACTAACAAATGTTTTGCACGTACCAGATGCGACAAATTGTTTAATTTCGGTCAGCCAGTATGATAAATCATGCGGCGCTACCGAATCCAAGGATGGACGATGCACACTGAAAAACAAAAATGGGAAAATCGTTGGGAAAGGTATCTTGAAAAATAAATTATACTTACTTTTAGCCCGGGCACAAACCATCAAGGGAACAACATTACAATCGTCGATCGAAGGCGAAATCGAGCGAACGATGACCACAAATAACAGAAACAAATCATGGGAGGAATGGCACAAACGATATGGCCACGTCAATACACATGCACTTCAACAATTGGCGCGTGAAAACATGGTCACGGGGCTGTTTGTTGATCGAAAATCAAGCACAAACATAAATTGCACAGCCTGCATCGAGGCAAAGCAAGCACGACGACCATACCCCAAGGAGGCATCCCATCGGTCACAAATGCCTGGCGAGCGCACTGTAACGGACATATGGGGACCAGCTAGAATCCGATCAATAGGCCGATGGCACTATTATATATCATTCACAGATGATTGCACGCGATTGTGCAATGTTTTATTTTTAAAAACAAAAGATGAGGCTTTCGATAAGATCAGACAACATATACTACTAATAGAATGGAAATTTAATAGGAAACCAATGTCTATTCGAATGGACAATGGAAAAGAACTCATAAACGAACAGCTCAAAAACTGGGCGGCCGAAAATGGTATCACAATAGAGCCAACGGCGCCATATTCACCATCGCAAAACGGAATCGCCGAACGCTTCAATCGGACTTTATTGGAGCTAGCGCGCGCAATGTTAATTGCGAAAAAATTACCAACATTCTTATGGGATGAAGCCGTCGCCCACGCCGTTTACCTTAGAAATCGCGCACCAACAAAAGCGCTTGACGGAAAAACACCTTATGAAGCATGGTATGGGTACTCGACGAATCTCAAAGTTTATCAAAGCTAAGTGCAAAATCAAAGAAAATGATATTAACCGGTTTTATAGACGGATCTAAATCTATTCGATACTACGATGCTAATACGAAGACAATAAAGGTATCAAGAAATTTTACATTTACTAATACTAATACAGAAACTCGGAAAACGACAACGATTAGCGGTTTCCGAACCAAGGGGGAGTCAGGAGTAACCGGCTCGCAAACCATAACAACCACGCCATCAGGGCAGCCAGAAGACGAACCTGAATTAATACCATTACTGCCATCTCCCCAACAATCCTCACCACAGACACCACCACAAATTCCGCAACCGCTACAACCACCTCCGCCACCGCAAAAACCATCTACGTCAGCCGAAAACAACAAACCCCTCACCATTAAGATTCCAAACCCAAAATTCCGAAAACCAGAAACCGACAAATCCGAGGAACGGCAAAAGCGCTCAAAGGCAAAAGATATCGACTACAAGATGGCAAATAACCCGGATGCGCGGAAGCCTGCAGAACGTTTTGCGCGAGTAAATCTCGCGAGAGAAGTTTTCCTTGACATTGTCGATACCGCGCTAAAAACTACTATTACAGACAATACACCCACTAATATACATGAAGCGCGAAGTGACGTAGATGTGGAGAAATGGGAAAAAGCGATGGAGGAGGAGTTGGAAACAATGAGGACAATGAAGACTTGGGAGCTTGTGGATTTACCACACGGACGCAACGCCGTAGGATGCAAATGGGTCTACACAAAAAAGAGAGATGAGAATGGCCACGTAAAACGCTACAAGGCACGACTAGTAGCGCAAGGATACTCGCAGCGACCCGGCATCGACTATAACAACACGGGAACATTTGCGCCGGTCATGCGCTTTGAAAGCTTGAGGACTCACCTCGCTCTCGCAGCCGTAAACGACTGGGAACTCCATCAATATGACGTCAAGAGCGCATACCTAAATGGCCAGCTCGACGAAGAAATTTATATGAACCAACCACCAGGATTTGATGACGGAACTGGTCGTGTATGCAGGTTATACCGATCCATATACGGACTCAAGCAAGCAGGAAATACATGGAATCGGGAATACACGAACGCAATGAGTAAGTTGGGATATACTCAGTTAAAATCAGATTACTGCGTATTTTACAGAAGCGACAGGGATATCTTCTCTACCTTATTACTATGGGTAGACGACATCATTGGGTTATCAAATTCGAATAACGAGGCGATGCGCGTCGAAAAAGAACTGGCGGAAATGTTTGAAATAAAGAGCATGGGCGAGCCAAAATTAATACTCGGAATCCAAGTCAAACGAGACCGGGAGGATGGGACGATCACCATTTGCCAAACCAACTACATCGACAAATTGCTATCACAATTTGGACTTGACAATGCAAACCCAATTTCGACGCCAATGGACCCCAACATAAAACTCGACTATGAACCAAACGAGTCAGACTCGGAGACAGCCCCAGTAGAAGCAACGCACCCATACACAACATTAATCGGATCGCTCATATACCTTGCCATAGCCACGAGGCCCGACATCTCATTCGCGACGCAGCGCCTGGCACAATTCACGCGAAATCCAAAACCGCGGCATTGGACAGCGGTTAAGCGGATATTCCGCTATTTGAAAGGAACAAGGGAGATGGGGATAAAGTATGGAGGAGATGGAGAATCGTCAGTGGAGATGTACGCAGACGCAGACTGGGCAAATCACGCAGACAGGAAATCAGTCAGCGGATACATGGTGAAGGTAGCAGGAGGCGCCGTGGCATGGAGCTCGAAAAAGCAGAGCAACGTAGCTCTGTCAACAGCCAAAGCAGAGTATGTCACAGCCGTCCACGCAGCAAAACAGGTGATATGGTTCAACCACTTATTTTCCGAGCTGAGCTACTTGTTTTCAGACATACCAACGATACAAAGCGACAATCAAGCAGCCATCGCCATCTGTCACCATCCAGAATACCATGCGCGCACGAAACATATTGATATTGCGCATCACTTCATCAGAGACCTCATACAAGGAAAAGAGCTCGAAATAAAATATGTCCCTACAGAAGAAAATACGGCGGACATTCTAACGAAAGGACTACACCGCCCTGCGCATGAGTATTTGACAAGGAAACTCGGGTTGTCCGACTAAGGGGGAGTGTTGGAATAATAGCCGGACATTCTCGTACGATAACCATGGAACAATCTTATAGAGATTAGATATACTAGAATATACTAGAACTCATATACGACGTATATAAAATGTAGTACATACTGTAGGAAGAACATCGGTTTTACCCCTCCGGTCGTAGAGCGAATTGCGCTGCTGCTAATAGATGGCAACCAAAATCACTCACCATTTGCGGAAATCAGGGATGTGCACGGCCGCTATTCAGGGAAGTATCTTTATGAGGATACAACAGGGGGCGTGATTGGCTGCCCAGCCCGAGCATTAGCAGTTGAGAAAGTCATGAAAGCGATTAAGACGAAGAGCCACGTGAAGGGTTCAAGCGCCACTCGTCAGCATGCAGAAGCAATGACAATTGAAGAGCTTACCTATGCTATTGCATGGAGCAAGGGCCAGTGCCCCTCATATTGGCTGGGAAGCAGGTTGCCTGAGTTGCAGGACACTGGTGCTGCTCGGTACTGCATTGCGAGACATGGCCTTATGCGCGCATTCATGTCCACCGGCTTTACACTGTGGACAAGGTGAGTCCCCTCTGGCATGGTCAACTCACTCAATGGGTGGCATTCACACCGGTGGCAGGGGCAATGAGCTCTGCAATCTCCAGGCACGGGACATCATGTGGGACTATCGGCAGCCACCGTACACTGCCTTGTACTTCACCGTGACATTGGAGAACCGGAAGGGATGGCAGCAGCAGCTTGGGTACATTGGCCCATCAGACAGTTGAGTCGCATTCGAGTCTTTGGTCTACTCTACTACTGGGTACCATCTGGTTGACATTTTTCAATCAGGCAACACTTACCGGATCTACAAGCAGCAGGAGGAAGGCCTGGACATGTTCACTCACCTATCACGGTGGGTTGGGCACCTTGAGGTTATCGTCGGTCGGGAACTGAGCGGAGGGGACTACCTCTTTCCGCATGTATCGGCCAATGGCATGGTGCACATCGACCGACCGATGGACCACAATAAAGTACAGGATCTGATCAATGAGTTCACAAGCGAGGCAGGCCTGCGGAAACACTTTGCGACGCACTGTTTCCGCCAGGGTGGTGCTCAGTATCGGCTGATGTTTGCGCCAGTCGGTCAGCGCTGGTCCCTGAGTATGGTCAGGTGGTGGGGTGGCTGGGCGGTTGGCGAACATGTGAGTGTCAAATTTCCAGTGAGCCGAGTTGCCAGGCTTGTGCCATCGTGATGAACAGTTGCTGATGACCGGACGGTGACAATGACAGGTGGATACGCTGATCAAGTACCTGACGAATTCATTGCAGAGCTATGAGATGGGTCACAGTGATGCGCTTAACCCAGTACAGAGGGAGCCTGCTCACAAGAGCTTTATGGGCGAGCACACCCTTCTCCGGCCAGCCACTTACAACGACCTGCAACAGTTCACAACCCTTGTCATGGAGACTATCCAAGCTAATAATACGTGCATGGGTTGCTGCCACCATCAGGTCTCCAGACCTCCGCTGACCCTTGCGCTTCCGCAACAGGCTGTCCTCCCAGCTGAGTCATACTATGCCTGCATCTCAAACCGTGAATCCTTTCATCCCCTTGTGTCGAGCCCAGGTTATCAGGCCGTCAGCCAGCTGGTGCCCGGTGCCCAGCGGTGCCCAAGTCAGCCCGAGATGCGGGTCACGCAACTCTGGAGCGATATTGCCAGACCTGCGCCACTGGCCACAGCTTCCCAAGCCACCGAACCCCCTGCTCCCTTGGTGAGCGCGTGCATCCCCGACATCCCGCGTGGCAAGGGAAACTGGCGGAAGGCGATCGAGGACTGGAGAGGGTCCCTTCGTGACTGGCCGAAGGAGAATTTCACTGGCCGGATGCGCCCTGTGTCTGCGTCGAAGCGGTCAACGAGGCAGACGATTGCAGAGGAGTACAAGAGGTGAGTGCGTACTCACCTCCTGGACCGGACCGATCGGTGAACAGCTGGCAGGTATGGTGACAATGACGAGGCCTTCCTGGCCGTGTATGGTGAAGCTGCAGAGCGCGGCATCACAGCGCTCCTCAAGGCGATCCGGAAACGCAACGGACGGCAGAGGAACAGCAAGAACGGCACGCCCAGCGAGCGCGCCAGCCGCCAACTCTGAGTCCCTGCACCTTGGCGCTGCTGTTTTAGCTAAAACAGCAACGCCGCGTTTTTGTTTTGTTTTTTTCCACTGTCTCATTCCCCTCGTGTCGCCTCGGCAAGAAGGGAAAAAAAAAAATCAAAATCCAAAATTCCGTTTTCAAAAAATCCGGTCAGCGGGGAAGGCGTACCACTCAGAAAAAGTCGGAACGGCTCCCTTCCTCTCGACGAGCGTCCGTCACCACTCTCCCCCTCAAAACCGGTTCCATCGCATAGCACATCGCTCTCACTCTCGCTCCATCTCATTTTCTACCTTATCTGGGCCCGTCTTATAATGTGAAAACCTCGTTCTTTGGATCGATATTGATATCGACTCATTTCTATTGTCTATGTTAGTCGGGGAGTGCCCAGTACATGAAAATCCCACCCTAGTATGATAGCTACGCTGACCAGCAATCTAATTGTTGCCTTTAATGAGTAGGAGAGCGAGCGAGCGAGCGAGGGAGAGGGCGGCGGGAGGAGGACTTTCCGGTCCCCCAGGTGATTTCTAAATATAGCGCAGCCTTCCCCAAATGTGGAAAGGTCGCCCTGATCAGGCCACCGGCCGGCTTACCCTTTTCGGGCTAGCCCGCGCTCACGTCAGCGGCCGGCTCACGTCAGCGACTCCACCCGCGCATTCAACGGGGCGTGAATTCTCAGCACTAAGCACCAAGATAATGGCGACGGTATTCAAGTACATTGATTTATCAAGAACTGGTGCCACGACAACCAACAATCAGCCATGATCACAAAGTAAAGGTAAGAAAAGAGCACGCTCACCAGCACATGACGACAGAGAGGCCCAATCGAGCAAGCGCCGAGCTCCCCGCACCTGCGTGAAGTGCAGGAAGAGTGATTGCGCCGGCAGGTGGAAATCCAAGAAGTGTGCTACATACGGTGGTCAGGCATAACCGGTATGTATTCTTTTTTATATCTATGTCTTTTTTTTCACTCACTGATCCACACCGCCTTGCTAATAAGCACAAGATGTTAGACGGGATACTCTTATATCAACAAAAGAGGGCTCGTATTGCTGCTTTGACAATGGCTCTAGTGCTCTAAGCCCCCACCACGATTCCGCATTGGATGTCCGTGTATGAACTTTGCAATACATGGTCGCGATGTCCTGGTAGAGGTCAAACCGGGCAACGACATTCAGTACGTATTAAGAGGAAGTTTACAATCAGCATTCTTCGCCAAAGGGGAAAGAAAGAGCATACCATCAGAACATGTCCTTTGTACATCTTCTTGAGTATATTCAACGTGTTTTGTAAAGGGCACCACGCTTGTATCCACCGCAACAGAGATCATGGTCGCCACGGTGCTGAAGAACAGAATGAGTGTTTATTCCAATTGAATGTCTGCCTTCTCCACTGCATCAGCCACTTCGATGCTATCTGTGACGATATGCAGCAGCGCCTTGTCGATACGATAGCCAGGTTCAGTTTGGGCTTCTTATTGCTGTTTGTTGTCCTTATCCTTCTTAAATACTGTCCTTGCCAGTGTCGCTGCTAACCACCTGACCCGAGTCGGCACCATCCTTGTGTATTCTCATAGCTATAAAAACATATAACCTTGGCTGAAGTCGAGACGTCTGAGATGCCGCTACTGACTTTTCCACCAATACCTATTAATAATTCCCCACCCAAGCGCTCTTGATAAGACTTGGAAAATCGGTTTTTGAAACATCTAGAAAATGTCTAGGGAAAAAAAACGATGTTCAGAGAAAGAGAATGCTTACCGAATCACCCTAACCAACTACCACACAGCTCCCTCTTTCCCGACTTGCCAGTTGATCGGTTAGCAAGAGAGAAACTTGGCGGCTGGTCGTAAGGGATGTTCGTTTGACTCAGCGGTACGACGTGTTGGACCCAGATATTCGGATACAGCCTTTTTGACCCAAAATTCCGGATGACAGCGGTCTGGACGTAGCCACTGAGTCACGTCTGTTGGGCAGGCGGGGTCCGGCATTTTTTACTGGTCAATATATCGGGAGCTGCTGTCGGCATATGCTCACGGATCGTCCCGCCGGTTCCCGTGCATAGAGAGACTTTAATAAGTTTGCTGCTCGAAGGAAATGGGTAAATATTTCAAAACCCCGCTCTTTGGTGGCATTATTTTACGAATTTGGGACGCCGACGCTTTGCCGATCACAATCCTGTCCTTGCACCTGTTCGTTAAAAATTCCAGACTCACTCTTTCTCTTCTCCTTCCTTGTCTGTAATTTCTGGAGAGGGATATAGAAGTTGGGAAGTCTCTGTAAAGTCTGGATATTTTGCTGCACACCGATGGGACAATTTCCAATTCACACCATCGTGTTTCCTTGTCTTGTATGTCCTATCCTCAGCCACTGGACGGTCATTCACTTGACGGGACAGGGGCGTCCTCGGGAAAGTCATTATTTTTGCGCAGAACTCGTTATAGGTCAAGACGCCACGGTTCAAAAATCGCGAGACATCGCCTACAACTTCATTTCACTCCTATGAGGCTTTCACACATCAAGTCATCGTTATAGAAGACTCTTGTAGCTCAGCGCTCGGTCGGAGCAGAGTAGTCGATGAAGCTGCTGATGTCGTCCTGGATATTTCCGCTTGCATGGCGTCCCGGTAATCGTTCGGTACCTACCCAATACCCTTCTTCAGATGGCGAGCACACAGACACACTATTGGCTTCTAGCTTCGTCGATCTTGCGATCTTTCCGAAATTGAACCAGCACAGTCATGCAGGAGTGGTCGGGCATATAGTAATGTAGTGTAAGAGCTCACTCTCGACGAAAATAATTGATGTCATATTTCGAAGTTTTTATGACAGCAGAACCATTGCACTCGATGCCTTTGGCGTCCGCGCTATCCCAACTGAATCGATGCAGTGCCCAGACGCAATCAAAAGTGAGCCTTCAGCTCGTCTTGCCAAACGGTTTTCAATATCATGAACCACAGTTCGGTGTCTTCACATCAGGGCGCTCTTGTGCGCCATTTCCCTTTATTGGGATTTTCGACTTTGGGCTTCAATCTTGATGAACTTGGCGACGAAGCTTTGTAGAGCTTGACGGGGTCATCACGCCATACTATACGATACCTTCATGCAGGTGGTCTGTGAACAAGGTGGCTCCTGTCAAAACGCTTGAAAGTTCCCACTCACTCCATGAGGCGCCATTTCTGAAAATGACTCATCTTTGAGGCTGTGACAGTCGGCATCACAATTCCATATATGGTCAACGTCGGGAGGCGGGCCGACGTTTGAACCCAAATGACCCTCCGGAATCCATATGGTTCACCTATTAAAGGGAAATGTCATATGGCACCGAGCGCAAGGCGCATGATTCAACTTCAGCTTTGCCCAGAAAGGATGTAAGCACATGTGGAGCGCCATTTTCTCTCTGTGCGCCATTGCGTGGCTCCTGGAAAGCATTCCTATGCTCTACCCACGAGGATACCATCATCGATCTCATCGCCTTCATACTTCTTCACCTTTATACGCGCTGGATGGCTGTATCTTGGTTGCAATTTCCCGTTACTTTATCCCAAGAGGCAATTCCCAAGAGGCAACGTGGCCAGGATAAATCCGACTACAATTATGGGTAGGATTTGACCCTTGCGGTTCTTACCCTGTTCGATTTGACGGTGTATCCTTAAGGAGGCATGGCAGGTGAATTGTGTAGGAAGCGCAGGAACACCCAAAAAAGTTAAGTCCGCCAACAGAAAAGGTTTGGGAGCCCTGAAAGCACCATTTCGTTCTTCATTTCTAACCTCATTATTTTCCATCCCCTCGCGCCCTCATGGATTCCAGTCCTTTTTTTACATTTTCTGCTCAAAAAAATGCAAATTTTAGCACTATTCGACACCTCCCTACGTATGAGGAGGCTAATATACCCTACTCGTTGCGCCTCCCAACTTACCGCTCCTCTTACATCCGTCGGTATCACCCTTACACGCAGTATTCTGCATCTCTTGTCGAGGGACGATTCATGGTAAGAACATTGATACCATCCAAATAACGTAATAATAGCTCGTTTCAGGTGGAGGACGTTGCTGACCATGACGACGAGGAATCTCTGCCCAATTTGTCCATCTTATATGAGCCCATTCCGCAAATGCACGATGCGCTTGGTGATTCGCACCTCGATCAAAGCCTGGAAGATCAAGTTGGAGAGCGGCGTGACGAACTGAACGAAGCGGGTTTAGTCATTGTCGATCCTGGCGTTATCAACGGCGACTTTGGTGAGGAGCAAGAGGTTGAAAGGGACAATGTCGAGCGCTCTAGGCAGCCAAGCCCATTCCTCCGTTTGGTGCGGGTCTTGATCGAGCTTCTTTCCTCTGAATGACTTTTAACTATGTTTAGGACATGCCGAAAAGCGTCATTCTCGAAAATATGTAAGCCAATGCGCGTCTACAACAACGTACATTCTTTAGCCGAGGCGAAAGAATGGCCTAATGTAACATAATATTGCATCTTGAGAATTATCGTATGCACAATTTTTTTAAACTAGGATTCAGATATATATACATACAAAAAGAAGGGTGTGGACTTCAGTATATAAGTAGTACTTAATCAGCGCAGAAATATGGAATTGAAGCAGATGACAGTGACGTTGAGAATGTCTGCCATGGTATATGCATCTGTGGATCCATACCATATCAAGAGCGTGTTGTCAGAGGCTCGATGGTATATTAAGGATATTTTGACCAAGGTGCACATGCAGCACACGCTCTCATTCACATTCTCCTGGAACCACATGAGGATGCTGTCGAAGTCTACAGCGTCGAGTCTAAACCGTGGAAGCTCCGATCCCGCTATGTTTTGTCCGGCACACATATTCTATGGAATGCGTATGCTGGATATCAGCGACGACCGGGGATACACTGGTGATTCCAGGCGCGTATCCAATCACGTGGATGAGCACAGAATGTCAACCTGCTCTCTCCATTTCATTGGCTTGCGTGTGCTGCGCGACGAAGAACTCGGTTGGCTTCAGCTCGACTAATTTGAACATGACGGCCGCCGTGCATCCTGATGAGTTCTGCGCTTCTCATAATCCTCACAGGTTGGAATGTAATGATCACGCCATAGCACAGTCACTCGCGCTTTTGGCGTTCACCGTCATCATCGTCGCGATTCTATCGATTCTGCCACACGCTTCACATCTTTCGATCGTAATACTACCCTCTTACCTCAATGCAATGTAATAGAGACCAAGGTGAGCCATGTCTCGTTTACCTGAATGTCGTACGTCGTAGCTCGTGTTTATCTGGACAGGACGGCTACCTCGAGTTCCGTTGCTCTGACAAAGACATTGAGTTTAACTCACGCATAAGCTGTCATTCCATGTGCACCGTAATCATGCCTACAAGCGGGTCATATCCCATCAGGTGTTCTCGATGGCCGACGACTAAGGGCCGCGGACAACATACAAGAACATGCGATTTGGCATTGACATATTTCAAACATCCAACATTCTTTCCTGATGGGGTCCATCGGGATCCCCTAACACCTATCAGGTCGGGGGCAAGGGTAAGCATATGACACTAGATTCCCCGACTTGTCTTTAAATGACAACGTGGTTTGTTAGCATGGCATCGAGATACTCTCACGTTTATTTCTGTACTCAGACAGAATTGAAGATTGTATCATACATTCGGCGTACCAGGCTTCCTCACAACTGCGAGTGTCGGAAATATTGAATTTAATTCCCATGCGATTACACATTGGACGACGTCTGAAATTCATTGCGGCACATGACTGGCAATTGATTATCCAGAGTTGCGATAAGCAAGAAGACACAGCATGTGGTAGCTGCTATCCGTAACGCTCATGCAATGCAATTATCCTTCTTATTAATGCAAGAGCGTCTTATTCTGATTTATTTTATTTTCTACGTGCAGTACCCGCTCAAGTATAAAATCGTGCCGTCTATTTCGAAGACTTTAGACCTCAAGTCATCCTCTTCTCAACTTCCAATGTTCTCCAAGACGTTCCAGAGCTTCATCATTCTCGCTTTGGCCATTGCGGCCAATGGCGCTGCTATTAACACTGCACCAACCAAGTTGACCCTTTCCAGGCACTTCAATATGACTGGAACTCAAAATATCTTACAACTTGATCAAGCCCGAGCTCGGTATTTGAAAAATCGCGCCACCGCGAAAAACACCGTGTCCGCCGCCACCGAGCCCATCACCAACCAAGCCATCATCTATACTGCATCTGTAGGCGTGGGGAGCCCTCCTACTGATTGTGAATGCTCATTTGATTGAAACTGAATGTCATTAACCTGGACGATAGATACACTTATTGTGGATACAGGAAGGTGGGATTGTCAACCAATGTATTGGAAGACTAATGAACGTTGAGCTAGTTCAAACACTTGGATCAGCGCAGTGACCCCCTACACTCCTACGTCTACCAGCAAACAGACAACGGATAGCGTGGTAAGCAGTATGTGAACTCGAAGGCGGTGCAATGAAGTAAAAGATTCCAGTCCGTATCGTATGGTTCCGGGTCATTCTCTGGTAGGTCCATCGTATGTGTTCACATCTGATCCATATTGATCTCTCCTTTAGGAACCGAATGGATTGACCAGGTGACCCTCACCTCTGCCCTGGTTATTCCGAGTCAGTCAATTGGTGTTGCATCAAGGGTAAGTTTTTGAACATAGAAAGCATGATTTCAAATGAACGGGCCTTTCCAGTCGACGGGCTTCGCTCCCTATGACGGAATTTTGGGGTACGAATATTGCGATACTACATGGATTGTCCTTCTAACATAATTTACCAGAATTGGCCCTGATGATCTTACGATAGGTATGGGAGTAGTCGAAATAGTACTTTAAAACCTAACCATTATTTTCTTAGGAACCCTGTCACCGGATTCCTCGAAGACAATTCCGACCGTTACAGATAATCTCTTTGTTGACGGGACTATTCCTACTGATCTGGTTGCCGTCTCGTTCGAACCTACCTCAACCAGTCCAAATACGAATGGAGAGCTCTCATGGGGTTCGTATCTAGGCTATGTTTTTGAAACAAATAACTAATTTATGATGACGAACATAGGCGCTGTTGACGCTGCCAAATTCACTGGCTCTATTGGCTATACGTAAGCCTCGCGCTTCTATTTCCGTCATGTGCATCAATTGAAGATGTGCAGATCTATTACAGCTACCTCCCCAGCAAGCGCATACTGGGGTATCAATGAATCCATTGTTTACGGAACCACCACTATCTTATCGAATACTGCTGGAATCGTTGACACCGGTCAGTCAGCCTGATTTGATGATAAACTGTTGTGGCTGACACGACATGCCACAGGTACAACATTGATCTTGATTGCAACCAATGCTTTCAATACCTACAAGTCTCAAACCGGTGGTGTCCTGGACTCTACTACTGGATTATTGAGGATCACATCCACTCAATATTCGAACCTAAAGACATTGAATTTCATTGTCAATGGAGTGCGCCTTTCCTCGTTGAACGTTGAAAACTTGATCACTAACAGCATGCTCTCAGGTGACCTACGGACTGACCCCCAATGGGCAAATCTGGCCTCGTGCCTTGAACTCTGCGATTGGTGGTTCTCCCAGCTCCATCTACCTCGTCGTTGCAGACATTGGTTCACCCAGCGGCAGTGGACTTGACTTCATTGATGGCTACACTTTCCTTGAGAGGTTCTACAGTGTGTTCGATACTACCAACTCGCGAGTTGGATTAGCCACTACTCCTTTCACTACCGCCACCACGAATTGATCGGAAAACTGCAGCTTTTGTATGTAGATGAGTTGTACAGGATTAGTCGTGAAAAAATGGTATCAGAGATTCTGATTGGACAGAACTTTATCCCTTCAAACTAAGGAACAGCGGTGTGTGCTTGTGCGATTCGAATGTTTAATCCAACCAACATTGCGGCGAACTCCAGAGTTTCTCGTACCATCGCCAAGGTTCCACACAAACGTCATGCCTGGCCGAAAAACTACTTCTTCTCCGAGTCCAAACAAAGGTGTCATTCTTCCACTGCACGGTTCTACCAATGCGATCTAAAGTACGTTTTGAAGAGAAACAATTGTCAGAACGACGTTTTCGCAACGTGCGCTCTTCAAGGTCTAAATGAATAAGGTCTTCCCATGTATGTTGGTGACTTACTGTTCGCTTCAAATCGCGCCATTGGAAGGTTTAGGAAGCGTGCCGCATCATTTGATGATGGGATAAGCCCACAGACTTGATGAAAAACCCGCAAAGCATGGTAATAGTTCGATGACCAATGCGCGGCGAGCAACTCCAGTGACATCACAGGCTTTTGTAGTCCATACAAAGTCTCCTCTGTCGGACTCAGGCGGTCACATCCTTCAGGGTTTACTGACCAGAAAACTTGTGTTCCGCCATTGGTGTCCAAGTCTTTTATGAATAGGTAAACGACTTGCACATCTGGTCGAGAAGAACATCTTGGGAATGCGCTTTGAAAAGTTAACTCAAATTCGATTTGTCTGCCTATACTCCATCGTCATCAATCAAAGGCAATCGAACTCATGTCAAAATATGCCTGACCAATCAGAATATTGTCGTCTAATATGCATTCCTGCTCCCTGATTTGCCGTCTAAGTGACTCGGCCTGGGACAGCCAGACCCACATGTATCGTTCTGCAGTCTCGTTTGAAAAAAATTTGCCCCACGCATATCGACAAGCTGTCGGCATTTTCGGAGATGATGTGGAAGGAATGGTAAATCTAATATTCATTTACATGACCACATTCTCACACTCTGACATGATGCTCACCGACTCCAGTCTCCTACTTTGTGCAACGGGCGGTCATGGTCTGAATCATCCCACTTGGTAAAATGCCACTTGAAAAAATTTCTATCTTTGAATGCTAGCCGACCGCCACGAAGATTACCGATGGGATTTACGAAAATGTGTCGTGGCCACGAGGCTCGAGATGAGTTTAGGTCTTCGAGCTGATAGCCCCACTCTGCTTCCGTTAGCATACTCTTGTAGAAGGCGAGAAGACTGGATCTCTTGTCAGCGTTGGTGGGGAGGACGCCGTGTGCCAACACCGTCTCGATTGTCGCCATGTGAGATGGCGTTATAGGCGGCACATGAGAGTATTGATAAGTCCTGGCAACAACATTGTCCTGTCGCGGCACTGGATGTTCCTAATGGCAAGGTATATTAGTCCAGTGTATACAAGGACCTTCGAGTTGTACAGACAACTGAAATCTGCAAGTCCTTGATTTCGTTTAGATAGGTATACCAGTGGCAATCGTCGAAACGCCCTTCTAAATATACGTTGCTCATCTCGTGTGTAAACCGTTGGCCAAACGATTCATGCTTGCTCAGGTATTGACAGGCAGACTACGCGGTGGGTTGGCTTCTGGTGATGAAAAGGACTGGATGTATACCTGCCACTGTCGATACTGACGGGCGGCGTATTGATTTCTAGAATGCTCTTTTGGGGGCCACGTACCATACGAAAACTGAATGCAATGGCCTGCAAAGGATCTAGAGCTTGGATGTACTCTGTGCAACTCGTCAACTCTAAACAAATTCAGCTAATCAGACGAGTGGAATTCACAGCAGGCGCACCTCCATGGAAAATCAGGCCGGGTGAGTGGCGAGAAGAGCAAACGCCAAATAGTTGTACGATGTATGGGTGTCTAAAGATGCACCTGAAATTAATATATGGTGGACGTGACGCGTCGACATGCCTGAATTTGTATACGATGTTAAAGTCATTACGCAAAGTCTGGGTTTATTTAGACAGGTTTTGGACAGTCATTGTCAATACAGGTGACTGACGTGCAGAGGTTTGCTACCATGGTATATTCTCAGCGTCTTCTTCGCCTCACCAGCTTGGACCAGAAACTCTTCTGTGTATGCAGCGATGTCTTCATAGGTTCCTCGTCCGCGGGCCAGAGGTTCCGTCAGGACTCGTAGATCGCCAATGTTAATCTGCCTGTACTGTGCAAGAGTAAGGATAGTGATTTATGAGATATCTGTCGAGTCTGGATACTGACGCCTAGCATATCACCTTCTGCCATCACATGTCGTTGGTTAGTGATGGGGCTAGGGTTATGAGCATCTAGAAGCGATCGTATATCCGCGATTTGGACGCGTATGTCAAACACATTAAGCATCTATTACCTGGATGAAAAACTACATGGTTTAAAGCGACAAAATTACCATGAAATTCAATCTCAGGGTTCCCATCTGAGCTTTATAGCGCATGAGAAGATTCCGCACAACACTTGCTTTGAAATATCCTCGCAATCGAACTGATTGCTGACGCATCACTTCGTTCATCTGTGATTGTATATTCAACAAGCACCTATTGTGTGAGTGAGTTACATATATAGAAGAGTAGTCGCCTATCTTACTGCACAAACTCCATGCAAAGTTGTGAGAATTCCGGTGAAAGAGCTATTGAAGATTGGTGGTGCCGCACACGATCGCGGAGCATGACAAGGAGTTTGCAGACTTCTTCTGCAAGCTCTCTGAAGTCATCCTTGTTCTTCTGCATTTGCTGGATAGGCTCCAACAAGGCGATAAATAGGCTGGCAGCACCTTTGACGTGAGGAAATGGAGTTAGATCGCTTGCGGTAGCAATGACTTTGGTGATTTTGATGATATCGTCCAGCCAGTCTGTTTGTAGACATGAAGTTTGTGAGTTTTGCTTCTGAAAGAATGTCCGGACGGCCTTCAACACCATATAACAAACTCAGGTTCAAGCTACCGCGGAGATCTCTTGGGCAAGGCACTACAAGGCACCGCAAGGCACCATCATGTACCAAGCCATCACTGGCGAGTTACGTTAAAGCGTCCGAGGATATAAAGGTCTGTGTGCTACCCGTGTCCAAAGCGTTTCAACAATATGTTCCGCTCTCTCATTTACCTGTCCTTGCTGTTCCAGTCACTTTTTGCCCTCCCTCTTGTCTCTACACCATACTTCATCCGCAGTGCTGGTATGGGCAACTGCATTGTCAGCACAAACAGAGGTGTACATGGCGCACCCGTCGTGACTACCCCAGAGCTCTTTGACGGCGTTTGCCCTGCAAACACGGTTCGTTGTATGAGCTCTTCGGCTGTGCGGTTACCAAAGCCATGTCATTTTAGATCGTGAGGATCGCACCGCATTCGAATGGCTATCACATTTGGGGCCAGGCTGGACTGTATATCAGACCAAGCAAGGTTAGTAACATACACATTTTTTGGCACTTGGTTTCACGCTTATGCCCTTAGAATGGCCGAAGACTCGTATGGAACAAAAAACCCTTTACCTGGCGATTCCTGTCCGTTGATTTTGGGTACTATCTGTAGGTCCCTTGTGACGATCCTTGGCTCTCCGCTGATGATTCTAGGATCGAGGGTGAAAAGAGGGTGTGGCGCGACAATCCCCGTAACCCTAAAAACGTAAGCAGCTCCCTACGTGCATTCATTGTATCAGGACGTATGATTTTTGCCCAGGTTGACCTTGTGAAAGCGAAGTCTACCGAAACTGAAGATTATTACTGGACCCTTCGTATTGCTTGACGCATCAGGGACAGCGTCGTGGTTACCACGTACTAGTCCGTCAGCTATGGAGCCACGCAGGAGTTGGTTGGGTGCGCGCGTAACCACGTAATAATTTTGGAGCCTGCATCGTTGAATTGAAAAGAGATCTCATTCAGAGGCACCCCAACTTCTATCCTGCCAAGGAGACTGTTAGCCGCTCGAGACAAGTTCTAGGGTATTGCGGGTTGACATCCCCACACATCAAGCAAATATTTGGAATTGGTTGTCTTGCCGCTCAGATCGCGGTCAAGCCTGCCCATTGGCGCGTCACCACGGTGTCTGACGACGTCATGAGGCCGACATATAAGAACGAGGATATTTGACTTTGCACAGGTTCAACGTCTCATTTCTCTTGTTCTCACTTAAGCTCTGTCGCTTCGTCATCATGAAGTTCAGTCTACAATGCGCTTTTGCAGCGACACTCTTCCTCGCACTTTCCGCAAGCGCTCAGACGACCACGTCAGTTCACTTTTGCTTTGCTCATTGTCGCATCTAACAGCTCTGTTATCAAGTGAGAGTCCATCAACCACGTCTACCGAAACCATTAATTCGAGCGCAAGCTCCGTGATCTCGTCGGCGACATCGTCGTTGAGCTCGGTCTCTTCGCATGTGTCTTCCATCATTTCATCTGCGTCGTCCGCCGGCACAAGTACAGCGACTTCAACCAATGCTGCTATGCCCACGATGAATGCTCATGACGGCACAGTGCTCGGTGTTATTGCTGGTGTTATGGCTGTATTGTTATGAGTGGCGCAGGACAATTTATGGAACTGGTTAGGCCCACGAACTAATCATAATTAGATGTATATCTATTGCTGCAATTGTATATCTCAAACTGCTCTACGGCGATTTACAGAACTGGTTAGACGCGGTTCTGCTCCCGAGTCTGTGGCTGACTTTCTCACCTGCCATCCATGTCAGCCACTTGCACCTCGTATTTGATTCACGGCGAACCATGTCCTCTCTCCATTCTTCCCCTCAATACCCGTCTTTGCTTGATCTCCAAGTCCAGTCTCAGGTCAAATGTCGCCAGATCGCCTCACTCTTTCTCAGACGTCCTTCCTTGAGTCCAAGCCATACGACAGGACAGATCAGCTAGAGGTCCGCACTGACACGGTGCTCGGAGTTGAAGACGTTCTATATCAGCCCGGCTTCCCGACGTACGCCCAGTACAAACTGATCGAAGCATGCTACGTCCAATCGCTCTCTTCCAAACGGCAGCACAAGGCTCTGATATCTCAAGAGCTCTTTGACAGAGTATGGGACGTGTTGACTGGAATGGATCGCGACGAGAACGCCCAATTCAGGTTCTGGGCACGAAAGATGTTCAGGATTGTGACCTTGGCTGAAATTGACCGTGAAGGCGAATTTGGCGATGGGACGCAACGTGTGCTGGTCCACGACGGTCTTTTGGTTGCAGTTCAAGAAAAGATCTATACCCTTCTGTGTTATTTTCATGGCAAGACAGATCATGCTGGACGGGACAAGACGTGCGCTTTTATTCGACGATCCTACACGTATGTACCCAAAGATCTCGTTGCACAGTTTATAAAAGCGTGCCCGACTTGCAAGCATAAAAGGGGAGGCCGACTGGAGCACCCGGTATCTCGCCTAGCAAAATCGGCACCACCTTCACCGATGCTGCTCGACGTTCATGATATAGGAACGTCGTCCGAGCCTCCATCGCCCGTCGTTGATGTACTTTTCGATCCGGTGGATACTGCGCTCTTGACTGCGCATCCTTACGGCGTCTTGTTGGGTACGAACACGGGACTCAGCCAACAAACAGCAGTAACTGCTTCTGCCATGATGCAAGCTATCGCTCCAAACAAGCCGACATGTGGCGTTGGTCTGCACAGTCTCCCCATGGCTCGCGAAGTCTCTCTTTACCAAGGGTTACCCAACGGCTGGCAGTTCCACACTGATTATGCGACGGCTCGCGAGGCGTGCATAGAGATGAAAAAACAGCAACATGGCCAAGCTGCTTTCCGTGGACGACCTAGAGTGCCAAGCGTGGCTCCGATGGTGCACCTCATTATACAGGAACACACGAAGGATACATCTTCTGGATACAGCGGCTCCGCGCAACTGTGGCGGCCGAAGAGGACGGAACAGATATCGGGGCAACCGCAGCTCTATCTTGACATGTCCGGTGACAATGGATCGAGCCTGTACACATTTGGAGAGGACAATACCCTCAACGCCATCCGTCCTTCTGAACTCCTGACGTCCCCGAATGCTTTTACCCAGACCTGATCGAGTCCAACCATTCGCCCTTTGTGACGGAACTTTCTACTCCTCAAGACGAATCAGCCAACGAACTCGGGAGCAACTTTATCTTTAACGGGCTCAAGACCACGGATGTCCACAACACAACCGAAAGGGATGGTTCACCACACGCTATTGCCCGTTAAACCCATTTGTCCATTCGTTTATTTGTACACATCTACTGGTATCCCCCAATTTTCCCATATAGTACAGTTATTTTTTTCCCAAAAAAATCAAAGTAAATTGGCCGCCCGTCTGCAATGCGACTCAGTGTGAAAGCGGGCTTAATGTGAGAACAACACGACGTACTGCCGCAGAGTATCATACAACAGCTTGTAACTTCTGAGATTGCCTTTGAGTCTCCGTACATCCAGGCTGAAGGTATCGTGCAGGCCGTCTAGCCTGGTGAGTTCGACCGAGAAGCGGACTTCGTCGACGGCATCCTAGGCATATAGATAAGATTCATGTGCATCATGGATAGCCATATATATATATGCGCGTGTTGCGCGGGGACTTACCACGGCCACAGGGTCTGGTCGCCTTTGTTGTCTGCGAATACACCTCAGTCTGAACTCGCTCTCGACCTGGACGAGGACGCCCATATCGTCCAGGACTGGGCGGATACGCTTCATCACTCTTGGTGGGGGTTCAGTTGTGACCAGCGTGCGGTCGAGTGCGCCTCTGTGGATACCGAGGCAGATGTGTTCGCGGTGGAGAGACATAACAGATACAGAGATGGACATGGTGGTGGTAGTGGGGAGTTGAGGGGGGCCGATGTGGCGTGGTGAGGAGCATTTGTAGCAGGGCTAAAGAGTACTTGCCCCATTCGGTGGATTGCCTTGGGCCCACCGCCGGCTCGGCTCCAGTGGCCATGACGATCGAGGTGAGAAAAGAATTTATCTTGATTCAGGACGGCGTATGTGTGACTAGATATGGTGAAGACGGCTCTCAGGCTATCACCAATCATGTGCATGAGCAAACGCACTTAGTGCCTCGACGCGATATAGCCTCAGTGGCAGTGGGTCTCCTTGGGTCCATGCCAACTCCTCCATCTCCATGAAACCGCAAGTTATTTAACCCCCCCCCAATTTCAAAATCACGTCGTCACCCAACTGCTTTGAAGCAACTGATAGTAGCAAGCGCGCACCCATTCGGGCTGCCCGGTGGTCCTTCTTTTCTGCGCCCATGCCGACGCGCGCCCTGTGTTCTTTTTAGCGCCAGCCTCTTAGGCGCGGGACCCACCACGGTTGTAGAATCTCATCGGCGAATCAAGAGGTCCCCATGTTTAAACAAACGTTAATCCATATGCAGTGCAAGTTTAGATGGTGAGACAGAGCCTCGGTTGTATTATTGCCAAACGAAGCAATATGAGGCACTCCATTCCATTCCATTTTGTGTAAATGAGTCCACTCATCAGACAACGGCCGGATATTGATGGCAATTATTTTACGCAGAATATACAAATGGCATGTGATAAACAGAGTCTGTGCATCCAATCTGATGAATTGGGTGCACAGGCGCCCCTGGTTGTCGCCAGCGTCAAGACTCATCCCACCGTATTCCTGTTGAGTGGGCACACTCAGGGTAGCAGTGGAAAGACGCGTAGAGGAGACTATATACACATGATGTGATAAACAGAGCCTAATCTGATTAATTCGTGCGCGCGCACGAAAGAGGAAGTGAGAAAGAATAATTATGGGGATAGGGAGACAACCCGTGTAAGGCGGGGCGAAAATTGCAATTAGGGTATGGTGACGGGATATAAACAAAAAGCGGAGAGAAAAACATAACGGTCAAACGGAACAATACGAGGGAAAAGAGTAACGCTCGTGGAATAAAAGTCCAAGCTTGTTCTGGATTGATTAATGATGATGATGGATTCCATCCTTGCTCGTCTACCGTGACAAACTGGCGCGTCTGGTCACTAGCGTCAGCCCCCCATCAAGCCTGCACGACAGTGGAAACACACTCACTGTCTAAGGGTATCATAAAGATACTTATAACTCCTCAAGGTACCTTTGAGCCTCCTGATATCCATTGAATACGTATCGTTCAGGCCGCCGATCCTCGTTAGCTCGACAGAAAAGCGGACCTCGTCGCCAGCGTCCTGCGACGCGTCCCCGTATGCCGTCTCGCTGATGATCAGCGGCTCACTCACCACCACCGACGTCTCCTCGTCAAACGTGACGGTCTGGCTCGGGATCGAACCCGGGGTCGGCGAGCTCGCGGTCTGGGACGACTGCCGGCGCATAAGCAGTCCGCGCAGCATCCCGCCCGTCGCAGAGAACGTCGACGGGGATGGCAATGGCAACCCGCGCCTGTCAATCTGTCACGCGTCTGTCAGCGCCCGAGCACGAGGGGAAGAAAAAAGTCACGTACCCCATTCGAAGCGGCAGTGCCCACCATCGTGACAGCCGCCAAACCTGCCCCTCCTCCGCCACCAGCCCCACCTAGGCCTGCTACGCTCCCCATTCCACCCCCAACCGTCCCCTTCTTCCTCTTGACACGGATACACTTGTACTTGAACTCGGTCTCGATCTGGAGCTCCAAGCCCATACCCTCAAGGACCTCCCGCACATGCTTCATCACCTCTGCCGGCGGCCGCGTGGTCACCATTGTCTGGTCGACTGCCCCATGGTGGAGGCGCATCGCCCCATGCTTCCCGCCCTCCCGTCCTAAACTGGACGGCGTCCCGGTCGACACGGTCACTGAGTTACGGAACCGCTTCACCAAGCTGGGCGTGGACAGCATGCTCTCCGCAGCGGACGCCGTGCGCAGCGGCTTGACAGCACCAGGCGTGCGCGGAGGGGGCAACGTAGATGCCGTCGCGGGCGTGGTGGTGACGTACACCTGCACGGGAGACGCAGCATCAATAACGGGGCTAGTAGCAGACTCGGGCCCCTTCTCGTCCTCGCCCACCGTGACCGCCGAATCATTGCCTAGCGAGTCCCGCGTGGCCTTGCTCTTGGTCCGGAACCACTGCATCACTTTGCGTGCCTTGTTCGTCGACGCCTGCAACCCACTACTCGACGTCTCCCTTTCCATGCCCGGTCCCAAATCCGGAGGAGACGTGACCAACGCCGAATCCACTGCAGCCGCGCTCTGCGCGGCCCTGGCATTCTTGAACTTTTCCTCCTTTTCTTTTCTTTTTGCAGCTTGGCCTTGGCACTGATAGAATCGTTGGCAAAGGAGGCGGCGCTCGGCCCCTCAGACGTCACGGGCGTCAGGGTGGTGCGGCCCTTGGCCGACTTGTTGCGCATCGTCCGGCTGATGATGGGCTCGACCATGACAGTGAGGGTGTTTCTCCTGTTGTTATTCTTCTTGGCATTCTCTTGTTGCTTCCATTTGGACTGAGTAGGACGGACGAGTTGGCGGTGGATGGTGCGCGTGCCATGTTGAAATTCGAACCGTTCGAGGGTACCCGTTCCGTACGGGGGGATGCTTCAGAGGTGGAATTGCTTCCACCTCCAAAGATCTTGGACAAGCCAATCTTGTCGAGCGAGGCCACGCCTTTTTTGTGGCCCTTTTTGGAGGATATCGAGTTCTGACTGGCAGACTCTTCACTCGCTTCCTTTCCTTCTTTCGAACCGGCTTTGGTGGGGGTATCGGCAAGGATATTAACGATGGGTATCTTGGTAGCGGTGCCCCTGTGAGGAGCGGTATCATTGCGCTTTATGGGTGTCGCATCTGCGACGCGCGGTGAGCTTTTGGTATTATCTGTAGAAGGAGGTAAAGGGAGCGGTTTTGTCGAGGGTACACGCTTTTCTTTAGCTGGTTTATCAGAAGAGGCATTGCCGTTGGTCTGGGGAGGCTTGCGCTCCTTATCATCGCTCTTCCTGGGTGCATCATATTCGACTTGAATGGTATGCCTGAACGGACTGGCATCCCCAGGACTTGTGGACGATTTGTGACTGCCCCTGCTTTGCGGAGGTTGGACGGATAGCATATCGCGGGAGGATTCGGGAGCCTTGCCTTTGGGACCAGCAAAGGGATCGTCGTCGACCGAGGGGCTGCCGTAGGATTTGTGGCCTGTCGTGTCTGCCCGAGCAGGGGTAGAGTGAACGATGGACTGATCGGACTGGTATAGGTACTCTGACTGGGCAGGTTGGGTCGACTTGCTCCTGCTGGTGGCCGTGGTGGCCGTTGCAGGCTCAGCAGGGCGGTAGCTGACGCTGCGATTGGGCCTTGAATCGGAAGTAGCGGCGGCGGGGGATGAAGACTGGGCAGCGAGGGCCTTCATCTGTTTCTGATACGCGATGCGTTTCTGCTGGTGTTGTTCCATGGCGGCGCGCTCCAGATCGTCTACGGATTTGCCAAAAGCCTTGGGGATGGGAGCAGGGTCGTCTGGGACAGCGTAGGCAGCGAGCCAGGGATGACCCATGACAAGCTGGAGAGAGGCGCGGCGAGTTGGATCCGGGACGAGCATGATGCCGAGGAGATCGCGGGCTTGTGAAGAGATGTAGTCTGGGAAGGAGAGAGGAGTGTTGACGATGTACTTGTACAAGAGATTAATGTTGTCACCGTCTGGATTGGCGGGGTCGTCGTCAAAGGGCAGATATCCTGCAAGCATGGCGTAAAGGATGACGCCGCAGCTCCAAATATCGACAGCACTGCCAACATAGAGGCCCTCGCTGATGACGAGCTCTGGGGCTGCATAGCAGGGGCTCCCGCAGCTAGTTTGCATGAGATCATCGGGGCGATGCTCAAAGCGGTTTGCAAAGCCAAAGTCAGTAATGATGACGTTGCGGTTGCGGTCGAGGAGGAGGTTCTCTAGCTTGAGGTCTCTGTGGACTATTTTCTTTTGGTGAATGTACCAAACGCCAGAGATGAGCTGTGAAAAAAGCTTTGCGGCGTCACGCTCGCGAAGGTAGCGATGGGCGAGGATGTGGTCAAAGAGTTCGCCACCCGAAGCATATTCTAGGATGATGCCAATGTATTTTTCTGTTTCTATGACGTCGTATAGACGGACGATGTTGGGGTGCTTGAGGATCTTTGGGAGAAAAAGGTGAGGAGGAGGAGGTGGGGAAGGTGGAAGGAAAGCTTGCCCTGAGGACCTCGATTTCGCGTTCGATTTTGGACATGCGGAGAGAGCTGTCGACGTTGCCTCTGCGGATGAGCTTGACGGCGACCTCCTCGCCCCAAGTGGAGTGAAGACCGAGCTTGACCTTGCCAAACTCGCCCTCGCCGAGGGTCTGAAGAAGGAGATATGGACCAAACTTGGGTATCTGGCGGCGGGGGTGTGCGGCGACATAGGCGACGGCGGCAGGGTGGGCATAGACGTCGATGTGAGCTGGTGGGTCGTCTACCTGATGCGAGGAACGATTATGGCGCCTTGGTTGGGTAGCGGCTACTGACACCGGTCTAGGGAGGCGAGAGGGCCCTGGCGGCTCAGGTTGGAGGCTCATGATGGGAATGATGAGAGTTGTTTACGCGTTTACATTACATTAGATTCAATTGTTAGATACATTAGATTCGAGTTGTTAGATACATTAGATTCGAGTTGTTAGATACATTAGATTCGAGTTGTTAATACACTAGATTCGAGTTGTTAATACACTAGATTCGAGTTGTTAATACACTAGATTCAAGTCATTAGATTGATCTAATGTCATTACATGACATCAATGTAATCAACGTGAATTGACCACCACGCCTCGTCTGCAGCTCGCATCGCAGCACACACCCTCAGAAACGCTTCCACCCATCTCAGCTCCCGCTCGTCCAGCGGTTGCAATCGCGCTCCCTTTTCAACGTACTCTGCGTGTACATGCTCATCGTTAAACCGCGGCTGCCGCATCCCCCGCGCCCGCTCTCCTGCATACTCCGTGTACCGCGTCCGCAGGTATCGTCCCGCCTCATCCCGCACGTACATGTACTTGATCCCAGCCATCACCGTCTCCATCTCCGGCCATGTCTCCTTCAACTCCGGGTATCGTGAGTGCACCCGTATAAACCCCCTCAGCAGCCGGTCATACGGTACCACAAACAAACAGTGCATCCCAAAGTACCGCGGCGCCAAAAAGCATCGGTCGAGTATCTGCGGCCGGGTCATCTGGGCAGACAGTCGCAGCAGCTGGTCAATCCGGTGCTGCGCGTTCCGTCGCATCTCCTGAGATCGGTCTCCCAGCATCCTCAGTGACCTAGGGTGCTCCTGCATCAGCGTCGCCAGTCGCTTCAGCTGCTCTGATTTCTTGCCGTTCATGGCCTTTTCTGCGGCGTTCAGGGTGTCAAACAGATACCGCATGGAATTAATATCCGTCGTATCCACGTCATACAGAGATGGGATCGGCCCAGGCGCATGAGGCTGCAGCGCAGCATGGAACGGATCATACTGGCTGAGCTTGATCAGAATGGAGGATGTGACATGATAGACGACCATGTCGGTCGTCCCGCCCTTGACGAGAAAGGTCTCTGCATCGTACTCGAGCGGCGCGATATGCGGGCGCTTAAGCGCTGGGTGCCGATGCAACTCGATGAGGTCGACATAGAGCAAGAAATACTGTTTGATTTCAGAAAGACGATCCTCGGGGAGGACCTTGCCGATATGGGGGTGCGACGCGACACAAGCGTCGAGATAGGGTAAGTTGTGTGCGCAGAGGATATGCAAGATGCGCACGAGCTGGATATCGCTCAAGACCTTGTGGACGACCTCAGGTGGAAGTTGAGGCAGGCGTTGGATGGCGGCAGAGAACATGGGTCATGTGACCTTGTTGACGTCCCCTATCGACCATCACCATCATGTCTCCTGGTGGAAAGTCAAAGTCTGGCCAACAGCAACAAGGCCAACCAGATCCTCGCAGCGTCCGGACAAGAAGTCAGAAAGCTGGTCTTCAGGTGAACCTTTTATTTTCTTTTTATTTTCTTTTTAATTTTTTTCGCTCACGTCGCGCCAAGTTTCCCGTTGGGCGTATTCATCGGTACCTCAAACAACGCACTCAGTACCACATGCGCGTAGGAGCCAAGGCTGCAGTCTACACGTCTGCTATACTAGAATACCTCACTGCAGAGGTCCTCGAGCTTGCAGGTACGCGTCTCACCTGTTGTTTTAGCACGACTGACAGTCTGGCAGGCAATGCATCGAAAGATTTAAGAGTCAAGCGTATCACCCCTCGACATCTTCAGCTTGCGATCCGTGGAGACGAAGAGCTGGATACGTTGGTCCGTGCGACGATTGCTGGTGGAGGAGTGATGCCGTTTATCCACAAAAGTCTGACGACGGCGACGAAACCGCCGCCCAAGAAACCGGAAGCGTAGATGTAGCCATGGCTTTTTTATTTATTTACTGAGCATGCCTTTTATTTATTTTACGACATGTTCAAGAAACCACTCGGCAGTCTGAAAAATGCTGCTCCTCTCAGAGCCTCTGACCGCCGTAAATTCAAACTGCGAGTGCTGGATGCCTTTGGAATCGCTGCAGATATTGGCGATGAACTTGTGCCCAATGGCATGCGGTCTGTCAAGTTTACGACTTATCTCGACCACCTCGGCGTCGCCTATCTTGCTCCCCAAGGCGACCCTCTCTGGTTCACGCTTGGAAAAGACTCAGAAGAGCTGATTCCATCCATCTACACGCTCTGGAAACACCCTGACCTTCTCCCTTTCGTCGCCACCCCCACTTCAGTCCTTCCCATCCTCATCGCCGGTGCTGATCTCATGGCCCCAGGCGGTCAGTGCTCGCTACGGTAGCGTCTCTTGCTCATCCTGCTCACAATTCCCAGTCATCCACCATTCGCCCAAAATCCCACAGGACCAGCTCGTCTCCGTACGCCAGTTCAATCCCAATGACGAGAATCCAGTCCTCTCCCCTCCCCTTGCCGTTGGTCGCATGGCCGTGCCCAGTGACCAACTCTCGGAGGATGCCAAGGGCAAGGCCGTCTTCTTGTTTCATACGTGGAAAGATCACTTGTGGGAGATGGGATCAAAAGGCGACATTCCCGAGCCTCAAGTACAGCCGCCAACTGACGACCTAGAGCCATGTGCTGACGACCCAGAACCGTCTACTAACGCAGAACCACCTACTTACGACCCACAACAAGTTACTGACATCTTGCTTCAATCTCTTCTCCAAGCCATCTCTACTCTCACTCCCTCCTCGTTCCCAATCACTTCCACCCACTTCTACACCAACTACATCCTTCCTTGCAGACCCGCGCTTGCCAACCCCCACGACATCACCATCAAATCCTCCACCCACAAGACACTCACCTCCTTTCTCAAGTCGGCCGAAAAGGCTTCGCTGCTGACGCTTAAGACGCCCCCGAAACACGCGCAGCAGCCCGATGTGTTGGTGACGAGTGTGAATGCAGCGCATCCGAGTGTCGTCGGCCATGCCGTATACAAAACGGTCAGGGATGCAGAGAAGAGGGTGGTCAGGAACGAGACGCAACGGGATAGGTCGGTTGAGGTTTCGGTTCGGGTGTTGTGGAAGCCGCATTTGGATAGCGTGCCCTTGTTCAAGGCTATGGCATCTCGCAGTACAGAAAAGCTTTACACGATGCAAGAGATCAAAACGCTTCTCAATTCGTATATTGCCTCCCATAATCTTGTCAATCCAAACGTGCAGGCGTACATCAATCTAGATTCTCTTTTGGGCGAGTGTATTCAGCACAGGTCAAAGAAGGATGCGGCGCCGGCCCCTGACGACTCGGGTTTATTATTGACTGAGGGGTACATGAAGAGGGAGGAGCTGCTGAAAAAAGTCGTCGACAAGATGCAGGACTGGTACGAAATTTCGAGGGAGGGACAAGTGACACAAAAGCACGCATCGTGCCTGTTGTCTTCTGTCGTTAATAACTGACACTCGTTCTCAGGAAAGGCACGCTGAAACCGATTCAGGTCGTCGTCAAGGTCCGTCAAGGAAGAAAAGCCAACACGTTTATAACGGGATTCGAGCCGTTCCTAACCGTCGATGCGGAGACGATCGCTGACGATTTAAGGAGGGCATGTGCAAGCGCCACTTCAGGTGTCTCTTTTTTATTTTAACCCAAAAAAAGGTGTGAATCTGGCTTATTGTTGGTCCAGTTTCTTCCCTCCCAGGAAAACGAGGCGGGACCGAAGTTATGGTGCAGGGAAAGCATGCCAAAGTGGTGGTCGAATATCTCACCAGTAGTGGTGCTCCCAAGCCTTGGATCCAATTGCAAGATTAGCAGACACATGTAACATTAGTCACAATTATCTAGTCACGCTTCCCCTTTGTCTTTTTCTGCCATGCCTCGAGCGACGTCTGAAAAGTTTACTCGTGCCCACCAGCCAGCGCCCAAGAAGAGCCGTTCTAAAACAGGTGGAGATGTCACTGCCCCGATATTCAATACGGCCCGGTTTGGCCAGCATATCTTGAAAAACACGCAAACTATACAGAGGTCGGTATCGGTGGCTGATTTGATAGATTGATTAATAGTAATCGTTATCGCACGTCAAGGATCGTAGAGGCCGTACGTGCACCCCCCACCCTGTTGCCCGTGGCTAAGTGAGGGTAAGGCAAACCTGAAGCCGACGGATAAAGTCCTCGAAGTCGGTCCTGGGACGGGTAACCTGACAATTAAAATCCTCGAAAAAGCCAAACACGTCACAGCTGTCGAGATGGACCCTCGGATGGCTGCAGAAGTGATTAAACGGGTGCAGGGAACGTACGTCCCCCACCTGCGTCTTTTTTTAAATAATATTATTCACAACGTGTTGTTGTCAGCCCTGAACAGCGCAAGCTGGAAATCGTCATAGGCGACTTTGTGAAAGCCGAGCTTCCCTATTTCCAAGTGTGCATCTCTAACACGCCTTATCAAATCTCATCTCCGCTCGTTTTCCGACTGCTTTCTCACCGGCCGCTATTCCGCCTCGCGATTCTCATGTTTCAGAGGGAGTTTGCAATGCGCTTGGTGGCGAGGCCAGGGACGGGCCTCTGGTCGCGGTTATCCGCGAACGTTCAGGTGGGTAAGCGGGAATAGCACACAGCCACGTGCGCACATCTGTGTGTGTGTCTTTTTTTCTTTTTCACCTCGGTTCGCTTGCGTGGGCGTGTGAATGGGCTAGCTAATGACCGCTTCCGGTTTTTTGACCAGCTCTACGCCAAAGTCGACCATGTGATGCACGTCTCGAAAACTGACTTTCGCCCGCCGCCCCAGGTCGAGTCGTCTGTGATCCGATTGGTCCCGATCGACCCTCCGCCGCCAGTCAGGTTTGAAGAGTTTGATGGGCTCAACAGAATCATCTTTTCCCGCCCGAATAAGACGGTCAGAGGGAATTTCCAGGCAAAGGGAGTGATGAAGATGCTGGAGCAGAATTGGAAAACGTGGTTGGCCGCGCAGGAAAAGGTATGTTAGAAATTTACAGTTTTCGGGGGGAGCGATGCAGGGTAGCTGATAGGGTCGAATGACTGATAGATGACGGAAGAGGAGGTTTCGATGCGCGAGCGAGTCGACCGGGTATTGGAGCAAGCCGGACATACGGAAAGTCGCGCGGCGAAAATGGACATTGACGACCTTCTCAAGTGGGTTTATTTCTATCTATATATAAAATATATGGCGCGCTGAGAGATGGTTACAGACTACTCCTCGCGTTTCATCAAGTCGGTATTCATTTCTCATGAAGATTGGGAACACCGGGACGGAGGCCGGGAGGGTGGGAGTCACCGCGCCCTCCCAATACTTCAATGTTTATCGATATCAGGTGCGACGCGCGAAGCGTGCACGAGCCCTGGTCCCTGGCTCCCGCCCCTCCAACGTTTCAAGTTGGCAAGAGAGTGCGGTTCGGATCAAATCATATGGGTAGATACATGTGGACGTATGTACAACAGTTATGCCGTGATATTAAGAGAGCGCGAAAAATACTCGTCCAGCCATCGGAACAAGGCATCCTTGTCATTCCTTGACAGGTTGGTCCAGTCGATCGGGGCTTTGTTGAAACCCGTGGTACTCTGCTCCGGCTGCGGTCGGGGACGTGAATACGTCGGTGCCGACAGAGTCCGAGCGACGGGCGCCGGTGGCGGTGATTCAGTGGAGAGCGTTTGGATCGGACGGGTGGATCTGGTGATGAAAGGAGCAGGAGCAGGAGCAGGAGCAGGAGTAGGAGACACTCCACGCGGTGGGAGGGGAGGTGCGATCGCGGATAACGACCGTGCGGGTAACTTCGGGGGAGCCAACGCGGGGCGTCCAGGAAGGCGGGGAGGCGGCGATGCCGCCGCCGTCGCTGCCGATGATGACGACGACGACGAGGACATCGCTGATGCGGTCCTCGCTCCTCCCGTTCTACTCGGAGGAGGCAAGAGCGGCGGTTTCTCCGGTTTCGTGTTGGCCCTTGTCCGCGGCGGAGGCAAGGGTGTTGGCAGCTGGCCACTGTAAGGGTCCCAGTTTGTCTTTTTCATCGGAACGCTTTTTGTACGGGAATTTCATGGTTATTTGCTGGGGATAGGAGATCGCTCTCACCTCGAATTTTTGTCCCTGACATTCTGCGCCTTCTCAATGCCGGAATCCTTGACCTTGACGGCTCTTGCCTTGATATCTGAGACTATGACGAGTTCAAGAAATCCAGTTCGGTCGTAGTACGAGGCGTCTTACATGAGGGCATGGTGAGAACTTGGATCGGAAACTTTATAATAACACATTAGAGGTACTAAGCTACATACAGGAAACGAGCAGTAATAAATTACTTTCTGCTTTGCCAGAGCCGAACCTTAAAGGTCCCTTTACCAACCTCCCTCCAAAGTATTAAGTGTGGATACTGGATAAAATGCAAGAAGAAATACGAAAACAGCGAAAGCAGGGTTGACGGCAGTGAGGTTTGGCGCATCGGCGAATTTAGTTTAGGGTCCTGAGCCAGTCAATCACCGCGCACGTTGACATTCGGGAAACGAAATTTGGAACAGATTTTGGATCTTTCTCTCCTCTGTGATGACCTGAATGACGCGTCCAAGTTAGCGCTCTTTCGATGCGCACGCACACACACCAACGCAAGCGCTCACCTCTGGGCAACCACAATTGGCCGCCGTCTTGTGTTTGTGTGAGAGGCTCGTCCTGCAACAGGAAGAGCCACAGTCCTTGGATTCGCCGGTGTAATATCGGCCATGGAAGTGCTACATACGAGGAATAGTTTAAAATAAAAAAGGGCGAGATGAGTGGCAATACATACCCCGCAGCCTCTGTAGTAGTCGCCGATGCTAACAAGGGCGTCAACGAGAGAGACGAGGTAGAATGGCAAGAGAGAGACGTACATCTCGTGGTGGCACATGATACGACGGAGGTGAGGTGGTTGAGACATGGAAGCGTTGGAAGCGAAGTACTTATAGGCAGAACGGGGGCTCGGACATAATAGCCTTTGATGTCCCAGGCCAGCCCTTTGTCGCCAAACGACTGATTCGGCGTCAGAGGCGACGAAAATGGGTTTGAAAAGGATATGATGGGTCAACAGCCGCCTGTCCCACAGTCGCTTAGCCTTAAGCCACCCTGCCCCTCCTCAATGGTCTCATGTTTCATCAGGCACCGGGTCGCCCGCCTCTTACGTTCGTCGTCGTAAACACCGTCGCCTCGAACATGTGTTATTAACACAAAAGGCTGTGTGAGCAACAAAAAGCAACGGTCATCATATTAGCACATTAATGGCCCTGCTCCTTGTTCCTTCTCAATTTGAACCTTTCAAAGACTCCCGTGTTCGTCACCCCACCATCACGCTTCATCTTGATCCTGCGCCCAATGAATAAGCTGCACATGGCAAGTCCCGCCAAAATCATTGCCGCGAAATTAACCCATACTCCTGGCGTGATTAAAATGTATCACTCGACTCATTCCAGTACCTTTCTCGGAATGACGTACCGGGTCCTGTTAGGGTTCGTAGACCGTTGGCGTGAGCTTTCGTTCGGTACTTGAGGTATCCAAACAGCGCGATATCGACCAAGAAGCCAATGAAGCAGAGCAGCATCGATATGAGAGACAGCCCGGCTGCGATGAGCAGCGCTAATTCATTGGGGAAGAAAGAGACGAGCAACGCCGCCAAGGTGACCACGACACCTGTCAAATTAAGAGTCATTTCTTGAAATACAACTCATTAACTCATTGCCGCTGACTTACTAACGGGGTGCACAGCAAGGCCACGCGTCCAGGCCGAGTGAATGGAGATATTGGCCTGATTTCCAACGTCGATGATCTGAACCGAGTACGCATAACCTGCGAGTCATTATTCAGCCTTCGCAACAGATCGATCTTATCTTAGATACGCGCCGATATTGGAACAGACACGGTCGCCGTTCAATAAATAGTGACAGTATGCCCTTATCTTTGATTGACTCGACGTCTTAAAACACGAGTCCTATGAGCTCACCATATACCCAACTGCCATATGCGGTTATTAAGCTACATAATGTGTGAGATGCGGTAGAGCTGTGAACGTACTCGTAACTGATCGCTGGGATTATTATCAACGACAACTTGAAGTTCACCAAAATGGGTCCGTGCGATATCCACTGTCCGGAGGTACGGCAAGGACACCGATGTGACCAGTGTCAAGATAAAAGCGCAGAAAAGGGAGAAAACAGCTGGAAAGTGAAACGCCCGCATGTTTCGTGGCCGCAACAGACACGGCAGGGCGAAGTGGCGTTATATAGGCCGCCCGAGTTAAAGCCGGCAAGGCCTTGTCCCACGAGTGATCTGCAACGTGTTCAGGGCATGGAATCATGGACCGCGTCTTCCGGAACGTGTTTTGTCGTGAAAGCGAGGGCACCAACGGCGATCAATCATTAGTCGCAGAACAACCAGCTAGTCCTGTTTATGAACAAAGATGCAGGCATTTGCAAATTACCCTCAAACGGCATGGTGGTCAAACAAGTACAAGCAACGATGAGCCTGCGCCCACCAAGAAAAGGCGAAAACTATGAGCTCAGCGTCGATCTAAACAGTGAATACAGAGAAAAGCGGAAAGATGCGATAAAACGGGTTATTGCCTCGATGACCGTCGGGAAAGGTGCCTGTGCCTTCTCTCTCTCCCTGCGCGCGCTGAATCGCGTGGCCAGATGTCAGTGGCCTCTTTCCCGACGTGCTCAAGAACATGCAGACAGATGATTTGGAGCAGAAGAAGCTCGTCTATCTCTATCTCATGAATTACGCAAAGACCCAGCCAGAACTCGTCATACTGGCTGTCAATACTTTCGTCAAGGATACCGATGATCCAAACCCCCTCGTACGCGCCTTAGCTATCCGCACTATGGGTTGTCTACGGGCAGAGAAGATCATCGATTATCTTTGCGACCCCTTGCAGAAATGCCTCAAGGACGAGAACCCATACGTCCGGAAGACGGCTGCATTATGTGTCGCCAAGTTGTACGATTTGAAACCGGAGTTAGTGTTGGAGAATGGGTTCTTGGATCAACTGAACGAGATGATAGCGGATAGCAATCCGATGGTATGCCCATGGGTTTATCAGCGACTGGAGTATCCCAACGATTTGACAGGTCGTTGCCAATACCGTCGCCGCCCTCACTGATATCCACATCTCAGCCACGTCCCAACAACCCTCCATCTCACCGTCAGATCCGGGTTACTTTGTTATCACATCTACCATCCTCACCAAGCTTTTGATTGCATTGAATGAATGTTCAGAGTGGGGAAGAGTAGCCATTCTGAATGCGCTAGCACGATTCGAGACGGAGGACGAGAAGGAGAGCGAACACATATGCGAGCGTGTCATGCCTCAATTTCAGCACGTCAATGGGAGCGTTGTATTAGCTGCAGTCAAGGTAAACGTTTTAAATAAAAAAAATTATCGAGCTCATTGTTGACGCATTTTAGGTCATCATGATTCATATGAGGCACGTCGGTCGAGATGATCTTATCAAACAGCTGATTCGCAAAATGGCTCCTCCACTTGTCACGCTACTATCTGCTCCGCCAGAGGTGCAGTGGGTCGTTCTTCGGAACATTAATCTACTGCTGCAAAAACAATCGGAACTGCTCGTCAATGAAATGCGAGTATTCTTTTGCAAGTACAATGACCCACTGTATGTTAAGGTTGAGAAGGTGGATATCATGGTCAGACTCGCGACAGAAAACAATGTTGATGCGTTGTTGAGCGAGCTAAAGGAGTACGTCACTATACTAAAAAAGGAACTCTACTTAGTTGTGTCTAGGTATTCTTCCGAAGTGGACGTTGACTTTGTCAGGAAAAGTATAAGAGCAATCGGTCAGACTGCCGTGAAGATTGACGCTGCAGCTGAGAGATGCGTCAGCGTACTTTTAGATCTCATTGCGACCCGCGTCAGCTATGTCGTGCAGGAGGCCGTTGTGGTCATGAAAGTGAGTTCCATTGAGGAGGAAGTCCCGCGTATGCTAATATGTAAACTACAGGATATCTTCCGCAGATACCCGTCTACTTATGAAGGGGTCATCCCGACACTCTGTGCTAATCTTGACGAATTGGATGAACCAGAAGCAAAGGCATCGCTTATATGGATCATTGGAGAATACGCGAGCAAGATCGATAATGCCGACGAGTTGTTGGCCATATTCGTCGACACCTTCACAGAAGAATCATATCAGGTCAATATACTGTATGAATACTTGCTTATAGCATGTCCTGATATGCAGATAGGTTCAACTACAGACTCTGACGGCTGTGGTTAAATTGTTTTTGGTCAAACCCGATTCATCGCAAAGTATCGTACAGCGTGTTCTCAATACAGCTACGAAAGATTGCGATTCGCCTGATGTTCGGGACCGGGCGTACATCTACTGGCGATTACTATCAACTGACCCCGGAGCAGCGAAGGTATGCTATAGTTTATCGTAGATCTGCTTCGAGGCAAGCTGTTATTGCTAGGCTGTCGTGCTGGCACACCGACCGCCTATTTCGATCAGTCGAACCACTGTGCCGCCAGCGTTGCTCGAAGAGCTGCTAGGGGAAATATCGAGTCTGGCAAGCGTTTATCACAAACCTCCGGAGACATTCATTGGCCATGGGCGCATTGGTGCGGATACAGTACAAAAGAAAGGAACAGAGTACTGTCTTCCCTTGAGCTATACAGGAGTTGTGCATCTAACCTGCTTCACACAGTTTCGACGAGCGCCTTGCAACGCAAAGGGCACTACAGACGGTTGCTGCCGGTCAACAAGCCGAGAACTTGCTGTTAGTCACCTGCGTCCTATTCCGTTTACAACTTGGTGACTCATTCTCAGTGACCTTGACGATACCCCTTCGGCGGATGGCCAGCCATCGGGGTTGGCTGCTACTGAAATTCTGGCAAAAACGCCTGCTGCTGCCAATCTCATTGCAGGGACGTCGAGTAACCCGCTTGACGATCTTGTCTCCATATTTGGTGGAGATTCTCTGGCAACGCCGGTCACTAGCAATCCTCTGGGAGGCTTCGGCTTTGGCAGTGCATCGTATGGCATGAACATGGCATCCTTAGCTACACCCGCTCCTACACCCGTGACAGCGACAGCCCCTCCACAAACATCCGGACAAGACGATCTCCTCGGTTTATTCTAGACTGTAATTTATTTCGCTTTCTTTGAAAATGTTAAGTGTGCGTCGACCCGTTGTGATTAGAGCTCTCACTATGACGTCATACCGGAAGTCTTCATCCGGATCACTTGAGAGTTTGTGAGTGCCTTGTATTGTACCTATCGCTATTGTGCTCCTGTTGATGTCAAACAGGACAGCTGTTACTATAGCGATCTTATTTAGCATGCAACATTATATTATGCATACATTGCCTCGTGGCCGAGATCCCCTTCAGATCATACAAAAGACGTCATCATGTCGACTCTTTTTGTAGTCAATCTTATTTGGAGGCCGCCAAGTACTTCCTGATACATGCACTCATTATTCCTCTTCGCAGCTCATTGTGTCTTATCTAACTCCGTTGCCGCCCAACAAATATGGGATATAGTACGTCACGCGTTCTGAAGCATATCAAGTTGTTACATTCCATTGACATCTCATGATTAGTGGCAGACGACATGGGATCGTTCCAGTTTGTTCAACCGCCTCTCGCTTTCAGAGCCTGTCAGTTTCACTGCTTCAAGTGGTATGAACAGCAGTCGCAGTCGCGTCAACATCAACTTGGACGACTCCACTGTGTACCAGACCGTACTGGGCTTTGGAGGGTCGTTAAGTGAGTACACTCTTACGGTAGTGGCGCATATAGTCACTCAGGAGGTGGCGCGATAGCCGACTCTTCGGCATACATCTTGGATAAGCTGAAGGTTGGGTCTCCGTTATTGTCGTGGTCAACGCTTACGGAGTGATTACTATCTCGAAAAGACGTCTCATCCGGACAATTATTGGGCGTTGCTTACATACTTGTTCGATCCAACCGAAGGGGCAAATGCCGCCGGGTTAAGCTACGTGAGAGTACCTTTGGGCGCATCTGACTTTTCGCCGAAAGGTAGGTTTGATCCGATCTTTAGGATGACCATTTGAATAACATTCTGCCACCAAGAATATAGTTTTGACGATACGGATGGTGACAAGGAGATGATCAGTTTTGAAATGTATAATCCACCGCACTGTCTTTTTTCGGTTTTGCAAGACATCCTATCTGTAAACAACGGTTGGTGCATGCATTGATTATGTGTCCATCCGTTCATTGACGAAATTACAGCTCTACACATTCATGTTCTGCCTTGGTCTCCCGTATGTGATTCAACAGAGGTGTCAATAGTTCTACTGACCTAGAGTAGCCTGGATGGATGAAGGACAGCGGAAGCATGAAGGGTGGCTCACTGAATGCTGATCTGGTCAACGAATGTGAGGATTCAAGGTGACACATGATCTGCGCTCATGGTGTATCCCAATAGATGCTAGATACCTCTTTAAGTGCCTACAAGTTTTTATATCACTTGGCGTTAGGCCCTACGCGATTTCGGTACAAAATGAGCCTCAGTACAGCAATCCAACATATCCGACGACAAGGTTCACGCCTACCCTGGAAGGACAAGTCGCCCGCGCATTGCGATATCTGATGAAGACGAATGGCCTAGCTGATATTAAGTTGATAGGTATGGAACGAAAGTATATCCAAGTCGATTAATAAGCCTATGTGTAGGTTATGAGCACAATTGGGATACTGCGGGCGGTTATCCCGTTCAATTGATGCAAGACGCAGGGGATGCATTTGATGGAATCGCGTTTCATTGTTATAGAGTATGTCCCACATGTTCCATCCAATGCCGTGTTTGAATTAGGCAGGGGAACGTGGCGCAGCAGGACATTTTCATTCAGCAGTTTCCAGATAAGGTCAGCTATTAACCCGACTCAAGCGGACTCTTATTGAGCTCCACATAGGAAATCTACTTCACAGGCGAGTATCCATATCTTGGTGTCTACAAGCCTATGAACATTTACAGAATGTTCTGGTACGTTCGGAAGTGATTGGTGGAAAGACATAAAGGCATGTAAATCAGATCGCCTCGTTAAGCTTGCCTAACTGCGCAATACAGTGGTACATGGACCAGATGTGAGAACAGTTGATGCGCAGTGTCATACACAGTTTAATTGAGGCACCATTCTTTAGATTCATTGGTAATGCGCCATGGTTGCCGTCTTGAAACGATGCCTTAATTTTGATAGGCTCACTGGAACACAACTCTAGATCAGGTCTCATGTGGAACATTGCCCTTGATAGATATGGAGAACCCAAACTACCTGGTTCTAATAGTTGTGGCGGTCCTGGATGCAGGGGTATCGTTCAAATTGACGACGATGGATCATACGCTGTCAATCAGGAATGTAAGATTTCAACAACTGCATGTTCACGAGCAACGAGCGAATCCAGCTAGTCTATGCCATGGCTCACGCATCCAAGGCAATCATTCCTAGGGATCAGAACGGGCCTTTCGGTCAACGTATGAAGGTGGATTTGGACGGCAATCTGAATTGGGCATTGCGTGTTGGCGCGTACGTTACTAAGCGGATAGATCCATCCGACTGGCTTCGCTATTCCCTGGTTGTTTTAAATTGTCGGTGACAATTGTTGGATGGTGATCAAGAGCTGATTCATCTTAGGGTGCGACAGCGACGGGGGCTGGAACCCACAACCCGTTCAAGCCACCATAAATTTCCAGGGCAAACAGGTCAAGATTTGCAATAAATTGAACGACTTGATTGTTGACGAATTCTATGTGTCATAGGCTACTTACACTTTCCCAGTCGGAGTATCGACCCTGTCGTGGTATGGTAAGGCCCGCCGTTAAACCATGACATCCGTTCCATTGATTCGATATCGTAGCCCCACCAATTCAAAGCAAAAAACCGGAAAATGAGACAGCAGGCCCGTGGTCTAGTCTATACATTCATCTCGCAGAGCGGCAGTCCATTTACAGCTAGATTGCAGACTATGACAGTCGTTTACCACTTTTTTCAGGAAGCACTAGGCGTTGATGTCAACCATCATAGATGTAATGATAACAGAAGCTGATGATTCGGTAAACAGCATTCCCTTTCAAATATGGGCCCTACACAGTAGAAGATACCTTGAGTATTTAAACGCATTCGATGGCTGTAACACAGGGGGGAGGAATGACCTGCCGACGTGGGGGCCAAGGACACAAAGGTCCCTTTGTACACCTCAGAAACTCGTCTTTCAGCGAGCCTGTTCCAGGATATAGCGCCGTCAGCCGGAAGAACACGTTGAGCAACAGTTAAGCATTTTGGTGTTTTCTGACAAGCATTCCATTTGAAATGATACTATTTCATGACCGGAATTGTTGCAGCAGCTGCATAATGTCAAATAATGTTCCGAGATAGCAAAGCATCTCTGTGTTCGAGGGCGACCGAGGCGGACTTGTATTCGCTTAGTCTTTCTATTGGAATCGCAAATCGAACGGTCGAAGCGATCGTTAAAAGTGGCGAGATTGCGAAGAGGTGTAGCAAGAACGGCCGAGGGCGGTAAAGAAATGTCACAAACAGTATAGTCATATACAATGCTATGAAACGTCAAGAAGAAGAGCACACCGTGAGTCAATTTGTGACAGCGTGACGTGGACATTACCAATTCGACGGAAGTTCAAGCAATAGAGGACGTCATCTAACGGCAATATATTGTGCTCGTAGAGCCGTATTGCTGCTAACTTGATGTCCCAGGACAGTTTGTAACTCACGATTTGGGTTTTTAGTGATGTAAAACCAAGGTTTGCATTTTCTCTTGCCAAACCAATGTCAGTAAGCAGTCACTATGTTACGCTGACACAGCCTAAAGCCATTTCATGTTCCTGCATTGCATTGAAACTGCTGGCACCTGCATTCCTGCTCTTCTTATCCTGTTCTTGTTTGCTCCGCCGAATTGGACAAAAGGTGTGTGATCATGCATGATCACACACGATCACACAACCCGGATTAGATAACAGTAAACTTGTGATTTTCGGTTGGTTTGGTCCTGCTTGGTCGTAACCTACACGCGTGTAGCTGAACTATTACACATTGAATGGTCAATCTTTTCTAACGGATGGACTGGGACTTCGCCAATGGTATATCTCTGAGTCGTTCGATGCCATAGATTCCAATCGTGACCGACCACCCCAGAGCTTGATGTGGACAAAGAAGTAGACGGCAACATCAATGACAATCATAATAACGACAGCGGAAACGATCAAATTGACGTTGGAAAGAAAGCTGGCGAAGATATAGAAGAAAGTAGTCTGCTCGTGAGTTTAGATTGCACGGATTCGACTGGAAGGTAACTAATAAAATATCCAGAAAGATTTCGATGCAGTACTACAAGACGATATTTTCGCCATAGATGTTGACGTTTCTTTTGTATCCAACTCGTCTGTGCCTGAAATCGAACTTCGGCGCATACTACTTAGATGGCGTCAAGGGGAATATCAGCAGTTGCCATCGTCTCTATTTCTAGCATACTTTCTTCAGAAGAAATATGATCTTTCAGCAAGGAAGCCAGCTCTAGCTGGTAAAGATGCACACAGGGTTTGCTTTGTCAATACCGTTGCAGGAGGTCTAGGTTACGTCGTTTTTCTAGCGGATTATGAACGTCTTGTTATTAGACAAAATCATCATCGTAAAGCGTCTTTTGTTCGAATTCATAGATGTATCTCATCCCCAATTTAGTTCAGGGAATCGTATCCAAGACTACTATACACATAAGCCGCATCGTTGACGTGAACGGGAAACCAATCTCTAGGGATGCTATTCTGAAACCCCAGCTGGACAGTGTAATTGAGCCAATATATTTGGAGCCCGATGATGAGTGGAACATTGAGGGTATCCACATCTGGGCAAGTGTCCGCGGACTAGCAGCTATCGAAAATTTAATCTCTTTTTAGCTGGATTCAATCGTCTCCCGACATTGTCAGTGAACATTGCGCTGTTGAGAGTACACACTCATAGTTCGCAGGGTTTCGTGGTACAGTGCTTCTACTTATCCACGCAGACGACGTAGAAGATATCTTGATAGCCGCGATGGAAACGCAAGATGCATTTCTTGAATTGCGGTCCTGCTCCGCAACGAGTTACCCTACAGCGAAGACAAAAAAGCTTGTGCGACACATCCTTAAGCTTCTAGCAAGTGACATTGATATGGATCGCTCAGTGTTCAGAAGTATGGTCGAGCTTGCTTTAGACCGGCACGACCTCGATTTGTGGAATCAACTCGTTGCATTGTCAAATTATGACAGCAGTCTATTGCATCTTCCTCTTCTGAAGAGGTCTTGTCAAGTATTTGGTTTCAATGTTGCGCGCCCAAGGTTGGTGTTGCAGCCCCACAAAGTAGTATTAACCTACGTAACACTTCCAGCCTTGAACGCGTGCTATCTTCCTCGACGTTGGACGAAACGGTCGCTTTTATAAGCGATATACCATCGTATTTGTCTCAGTTTGAGGATACGGCTGAACTGGATGCGTGGTACAAGGCACAAGTAGCTAGCCGACTTAAAGTCGGCCGATATTGGGATGAAGATTATATTTCGCGCCTGATGACGATCGCCCGTACGTTCGGAATACGATGTTTGTTCGCCGTGTACGAGGTGTCGCAACATCTTTCTATCATAGGCTGATATTCTGCACATCAGACCTCTGCACATGCAAGATTATGATTGGTTAGACTTTGCTGAAACTCTCCAAAATGATCGACAAAGCATTCTATCTTTACGGGACAATCGAGTGACTTCCGATGACGTTCTCGGAGGTCTGCATGAGGACGTCGACCCATGTGCATCGCCGCAGCAGGTCATGGACCGCCTAGTACATCGGTTGGTTTATTGTGTTTTCAACCAGGTGACGCAAAGTCTACAATGGCTGGATGAGTATGATAGTGGTTGTTCGTGCTACACGTGCCTCGAAAAAATTCAAATAACCCTGACGTGCATCAGACTTTTCATGATGTCTGGGCAAAGTTGTCAAGGCATGCTTCAGGACATTTTGGATCTGCCACTCAAAGATGAAACTTTGAAACTTCGAGAGGTCTATATACCCCTGGTCCGCCGTCTGTGTCCGCTTCTAAAGGAATTCAAACACACTGTATACTCGTCCACTTTCGGTCCCTTTATTTGTCATGTCATTGAACTATACTCCCGGCTCTTGCTCGGTTCAAGGACCTATAACCCTCAATTCGAGACGCTTCTACGTGTCATCGAGGAGAAATTTACTTGCGACTGTCGCGAATGCGTCAATCTCAACGGATTTATGAAGCAACTCTACGTCCCCGAGAGAACCTTCCTTGTTTCTCGCTCGGGAATGCGTCACTTCGCAAGACAACTAATGTGCGCGCCTAGATTGGCCAGGTATAGAAGATTGCAAAATGGACGCTGCATCAAGGTCATCAAGTCGGATACATTCTCGGAGCATCGGTGGGACGTGAGGGTCGGACATTTCAGAGATGTTTTGCGCTCGATAGGTGACGAGGACGCCATCGAGAAGTTAATGGGCGATAGATATGTCGATTTGAAGAAATCGGTAGAATCATAGAACACAACTTTTATGCGTTTATATGTAACAAAACGGACTGTAATTAAGTTACAGCCTTCTAGTTCAAACCACATATTTAATGTATGTGGCACACCTCGCACATGAAAATTCGACATCCTCTTCCTACATCCTCTTCCTACGACCCCACCAGTCTGTCGATTCTGGCGAATCGGCTACTTTATTCCATCCGCAATCATCTCCGTTGACAGCCAAAAGTAGCTTCGCAGTCTGCCGAGCCCAAAGTTTGGCATTATTTGTATCTTTTATAGCACAATAAGCTTTGGTGAGTCGTGGATAGTGAAGCTTCCAGATATCCTGTTCAACAAGATCTTCTGCATTCATGATGTCAACGAACTTGATGGATTTTGCAATCACATAATCATCCGGGAGAGACAAGTCCTCGATCCAGGCCTTTAGCGTCGAATCATCATGTGCATGGTCTTTCTCGGCCGCTATACGGAGTGAATTTCGACGAACATCGCTACAAGGAGAGGGAAGGACACAAGCTGGGCAATGGCACGTGAAAGAATATTTGGAATATAGGTCTTGACGCCGAGACGCGCGCGCCTGAAGCAATGGTATGTATGATATGAAAATCTGTTCGCCTTTTTTAATGGGGCGCAAAGCTCTGAGTTCGTACACCAAGTCCTTGAGAATCCATCGATAGGCCGCGTTTGGAACGCAGCTGTTGCGCATGTTAAGAGGTATAGTCGATAATGTGGGAATTACTGACCTGTGATTGACCCGCGAAAGATCACGACAAATACCACCATATGCACCGTTGTAGCTGCCTGGTAGGCATAAGGCATCAAGAATATTGGTATGTATGATACCCATTGTCAGAGTCTCGTTGGGTTTGCAGTTCGCCAAATTGTGAAAGTCCTCTCTGTCTTGACGTGTCATCTCCAATAACGAATTTTCAATCATTTCTTCCGCAGGGACGATGCGTGCACTAACGACCAATTGTGGGACCAAGAACATGGGTCTCTCGCGAAGAATGAGGTCACCTACGTCCATATCTGTCAAAGCAAACATGCCCTTGCCGGCTTTTGGAGTATCGCAAATGCGATACTGCAGCCGTAGAGAAGAGTGGTATGCGCCAGAAAACCGTGGCAGAGCGGAAATTGCATCCCTTGCATCAGGGTAGAGAAGACAAATGGTATAAGGCTCGGCGTATTTCTCTGAGTCAAACGGTAATTGAGACGTATTCATATTGAAGATTCCGTCCGAGAGGCGTCCGATTCTTGGGATATTATTGATCATGAGAGGGACGGAAGGAATATTGACGGTGATTAGTGGATGGTCCTCAGGTGGGGTCGTCTGGAGATATCTAAAGTCAATGAGATCCCTGGCGAGGACAGCGTTTGAGTTGGACCTCATGTGGGTGGAGGACGGGAAGCGTCGATCGTACGATGGAAGGGATCCGCTCTCAGGAGCCGGTGCCTGGGCAGCCACCGGATGGGCCGCGCGCTTCTTTATGACGACGTTGAGTGCCACAGCGGCACACGTCGTCCTTTGGGGATTTGCAAGGCAAGTATTCCTTTTAAGCCTCCCCAAATCTCCGATGCCTTTTTCATCCCTCTTCCACCCCCTCTCCTTCTCCCGGTCCATGCTTTCCTCTTTCTCCCTGCTCTTTCTTTCCGCCCTGCTCCTCGCTCTCTTTTTTGCCTTCCGGTTTCATTCCTCTTCGCTTTTAAAATTCCCGCCCGGTCCAAGACCGCTTCCGCTCATCGGAAATGTCCTCGACGTTCCCGTAGAACGCCCAGAAGAGCGTTTTATGGAATGGGGTTTCCATTATGGTTCGTTCCTCAAACTCCATATTTGTTGCTCTGATAAATGAGACAGGCGACATGGTTTACATCCGCCTATTTCAACAGCCAGTCATTATCCTCAATAGCTTGCGAGTCGCTCGCGATATTCTAGAACAGCGAGGCGCCATCTATTCAGACCGCCCTCGTTTCGTCTTATTTTCAGAGCTGTGCGTCTAACCAGTCAAGCGCTTTTTGACATCATCCTCTGATCCGCTTACGACAGCATGGGCTGGGCAAGCGCGTCAACCCATGTGAGATAGTGAGTGCTTATTTGACTGGCTTGCGATCGCAATTTTCCATTCGGCCAGTGGCCCACGGTTCCGGAAGCACCGCCGGTTCGTGAATTTGACGTTTAATCAACGAGCTACTACGCGCCTGCAACCCTTGCAAGTAAAAGAAACCTTCACTCTTTTAGATGGCTTTATGCAAGAACCGGAGTTGTTTGTCCAGCATTTTAGAAGGCAAGTAAGCAATCGGACGTTGTGCGACATCCCTGACCTGTCGAAAGGTTTGCGGCTGCTACAATTCTTAAAATAACGTACGGCCGAGAGATCGCGTCCGTAGATGATCGATTTGTCCTTTTGGGTATGATAATTCAATTGTCGTTATGCACCCTTTTCGACGTTGATACCGTCTGTCAGCGGAACGGGCGGGAACATTGACAGTAGAGTCAGGTTCTCCGGCAGCCACGTTGGTCGACTATTTTCCAATTATCAGGTAACTTAATCTCCCGTCAACGCTTATTATCCAGAAGACAGCTTATCGTACGTAAAGGCACATTCCGACGTGGGCGCCTTTCGCCGATTTCAAACGCAAAGCGCTCGAGGCGAGGAAAGCGGTGGAACGAATGATGGATATACCATTCGAAATAGTCAAGGAAGACTTGGTGAGGGTGGGCTTATCGATAGTCCCGGAAACTGCTGATATCGGATGTAGAGAATAGGGCGTGCATTGCCATCTTATACGTCTACGCTTTTAGAAGCTCACCGCAAGCCGGATGGTAAGGTTAACCCAGAAGACGAGGACGACATCAAGGGGTCAGCTGGCACTCTTTATGCTGGTAAGTCAATCGAGCTTTTCAGCGTGGTCGGCTGACTATCTTCTAGCTGCAGCGGAAACGGTAATTCGTACAGATATCATTTCGCACACTTGCTAAAACAACGGTCGTCTAGACGGTTGCCGTGCTGGAGACATTCATGCTTGCCATGACGAGACATCCAGAGATCCTTGTCAAGGCTCAAAAAGAAATGGATCGAGTTGTGGGGACTGAACGGCTCCCCGATCTTGAAGATAGAGCGTCATTAACTTACCTTGAGTGCATTTTTAACGAGGTTTTGCGGTAAGATCGAGCCACAGCATGACGGCAGTAGCTTAATCAAGCATAGATGGAACCCTCCTGTGCCGTTGGGCCTTCCTCATCGGCTAATGAAAGATGATGTTTATGGAGACTATCTCATTCCGAAAGGAAGCAATGTGTTGGCGAATATTCAGTATGTGCGAAGCAGTCAGCAAATATAACATTAAACTTTGACGGCAGTGCGATCCTCCATGATTGTCCGCGACCGAACGAATTCAATCCGGAACGGTACTTGGTCGATAGCGACTTGCCTAATCCAAAGAACGTCATTTTTGGTTTCGGGCGTCGGTGAGATCCATTAACGCTAAAAAGGGATGTTTAATTGACAATTTGCAGGATCTGTCCTGGACGACACTTTGCTGACACTGGAATGTGGATTGTAATCTCACATATAGTAGCCATTTTTCGAATCGTGCCTGCGCGAAACGAGTTTGGGGAAACGATTATCCCTCCAGTCAGCTTTGCGACCGGATTTGTTCGGTCAGTTATTTTGCATGTTCCGTCATGATCGCGCAAGTATGCCTGACACATTCTCCTCAGCCACTGTGAGCCGTTTCCGTGCACAATAGAGCCGCGTAACGAAAAGGCGTACAAATTATACTGTCAAGCCTCTACTCAGTGGGGCAACTGAGCAGAATCGGATGCAGTAATATGCCCTTGTTAAAGAATAATTATATCCGACGAAGGAAGTTACAACTCTATGAGTATTCCTGGCATTCCGTTTTCTGGAACTTTCCTTAACTAGCTATTTAACCTATGGAACGTTTTATAATCATAGCTGCATAAATAACCTTGAGTCGCTATCGCCTAAGCAAATGGCAACATCGCAAGGACAAATATCGGATACTAGCAACATGCCGATGCTTCCTGCTGCCGGGTTGAGTGTAATAAATGTTGACGTGGGACGGAAATTTGCAAAACTGGCCCCGTTGTGGTTAATAAGGATGGCGTGAGTTCTCCCAAAGACTCCCGTGGCCATGCAGAGAGATTAGTTGATTCTACTCTCCAAACACTATCTAGAATAACCAACTGGAATGATGTGACACGGCTCGAGCGCGTGCTCGGCGCGAGGAATCAGTATGATTCTTGTTATCTCGTCGATCAATTGGGTTATCTATCGTCCCATTGGGGCTTCGTTTGGCTAATGAAGAACAGAAACTCAAAAGTGGTTCTAGAACTTCTGCAGATCAGCAGATGGAGCGCCTCTCAGCGCTACACGGATCTTAGTGAAGAGTTGAACGTGGTCATATAATGCCTTTGCGAGATGGGGGGGTACTCCCGATGTATAGATCATACCATTATATCATTCCCTTTCCCAAGGAAACTTAACCGGGGCACATACATCGACTGCGAATACAATATTCCCGCCCGGCTCGGCAGTCCAGAAACCCTGTAAAAGATAGATATAGCTAAATTGCATCCCGCAGACCACCAATTTGACACACCATCCATGTTATTCCGTTCATGATCAGCGTCCTGAATGTGCTGGGGCCATTTTGCATTAATCCACGAACGCTTTCTCGATTTAATTGACGTTTCCTTCTATTTACGTTGTGCAATTCGAAGCCTGCCACGCGGAGATGCTTCAATTCGCCGTAATGTTGTTCAAAAATCGTCTACAAAAATCACATTCACCTTTTCTGAAGAGTTGGTTACACTCACGAGTGCGCCTTTTCCTGCGGCCACATGAAACTGCTCCAATTGTAAACACGAGCTGAAGAGTGCTCGAAGGCCGGCTACTCCGACGTAGGAAGATCTGAGATCAAGGAAGTGCACTGTCGCCGCGTGCTTCTTGGAAAGATGGTCAATGATGCTGTCAAAGCTGATGTTTGCACCGCTGTTGGCATTGTCGTCTGCTTGATCGCAGGCGACGTGTAGGACCTCGATGGGAGAGCGAGAGATAACTGTTCGCATCCACTTGCAGAGGCTCGAGACCTCCCGCTTGGCCTCAGTTTTGGCGTATAGTACCGTGAATTTGCGGAGCCGACCCAAAGTGAGGTGAATGGTCGGCTCCTTCAATTGCTGATGGGCCTTCCTCGTCAGAGAAGGGAGATTTTGACGTTGACGTGAATATAACACTGACCCAATAATATCGAAGCTCCAATTCCTCCAACTGCGAGAAATTGTTGAGGAAATTAGAGGTAATATCATGCGTAAGAGAGTAAGATAGGCCTAGGCTCAGCGCACGAAGATGACTTTGCAAGGGTGGTATAACAAAGGCGTTTAGCACTCCAGGAGTGATTGAACCACAGTTACCCTGAAACGGGCATATATTACTACCTTTCATTCCCAAATGATAAAAGAATAGGAAGATTTACTTTGAGATGTAGTTCTCTCAGTGTCTCTGAGAGCTGATCGAGCCAGTCTGGTAGAAGTTCAAGAATGGCTCTAGTTGGATTATGCAGTTCCAGCTTTGAAAGGCCACGAATCTGCGTTATAAGGGGTGCCCGGGGTGCATCCGTACAAGAAGAGTTGACGGCCAGATCCTCCAACGATGCAATGTCTATCAGAGCTTGTAATGTCTGCGTGAATAGCTCCTCATGATATGTCGTAGGCGTGAAGCACACGGCGCGCAGATGGTCAAAAACTCGAACAGCATTCAACAAGGTTACCGAAAACGTATGCAGAGGAGGGGGTCGTGTGGATAGGAACCCTGTAACCGTACATGGTAAAATTGGACGTTCTAAGCGGTGGCAGGAAGGTAATTTATTCACCGCTGATTCTCAGTTCTTTAACCAACGGCGCATATTGAGGAAGGCATGCAGACGTAAATTGAGATGGTTCCTTTTTCGATAGGGAACGTGTGTTCTTTCAATCGCTATCTCGGCCGAAAATGTGGGATTGACTTACTGTAAGTGTACCTCTATCTCTGAGATTCAGGACTGGTCGAAACGGAGGGGAGAACACTACGCGGTGATATAGAAGCCGCGAAGCGATGACATTGAAATCTTTAGAGACCAGCGAACATTTGTACAACGCATCGTAATTGTCGCACAAGGCGTCAAGAATATGCGGGACGAAATCATAGCTAGTTCTCCCAATCTTTGTCTGATCTGACATGGCGGATTAAGCGTGTTTCGGGCATGGTGAGTTCCTAAACGAGTCGAGCATACGCTAATATTTTACGTGTGGTGTTTCATGCAAAATAACAGTTGTATCGCAAGATCCATGTATTCAGATAACTGATATATTACTATTCGCTTCCCCACAAATTGGTGTTTCAATGAAAATGAGGAATTTGGTGCGCTACATTCATTTTCATGGCGCGTCATTGTTTGGAGCCGCTCTCGAGAGCATCCCGCTCCCTCTCGAGCGCATCCTGGCGCAACAATTAATCCAGTAGCCATTTGCGGGATTCAGAAGTGCTCACCAACTCATTCTTCTTCTGCTCAATCTGATTTTTGAAAGAAGGGTGAGAATGACACAATGGCGAAGGTCTGGCATAGTTCCTTACCTGTTTCTTCATTTTGGCGATCTGCTCCAACTCATGACGGTGAATGTACTCATCTATGCCAAGGTCAGAAATGCCTACCCAAACGACGCAACGCTAGGCAATAGAAGCGCACCCTCATGGGCCTTCTCCTTCTTGCTGCAATTAATTAAATCAACAACACACTGCGAAGCAGAACACTTCAACTCACTTAAATCCCTTTGACCGTGCTACAGAGCCAGCTGGGGAGTCAGATGAACTGCTAGAGTAGCGAACGGCGAAAATCTGAGGAATACGCCGTGCGACAATGGTACGAGCGAGCATTTCGGTATGAAGTGAAGAGGTGATTTCCGGTGGATGCCGTGCCAAAACGTAACTTGGGTCACGTCACGCATATCCCGGTTTTGCACACCCATGTCAACAATCCTCAGGCAGGCATCGAACGCGGTACGTCCGTCGTTGGGCGACGGAGTCTTTGCCCCAGCTAACCCAAACCTCGTAGGCTCGTCGGGCATCCCGCATTCGCCACTTTTCCTCGTCTGCCGTTTCTCGCAAGGGTGTGTGTCTACTTTGCGCGTTCCTGCCGACGGACAAATTCCGAATATACCCGCAGACATTGTCCAAGATCTCTACCTCAGAGAAATAAAATCTTACAAGCCTGTAGCCGTCGTAAGCCCTTTTTGCAATATCAACGCGGTACAAATCTGAGAGATTGGCTTTTTTTGGATTGGTAGGCCAAGGATGCACATGTCGGCGTCGTGAAAAGCTATTCACTTCCTCCCGCACCTAAACCGCCCGTACTGCCCGTTGATCTTGCATCAGAGCTTGCTGCATACGACGCGTCCGAACCCTCACTGGCTACCAGAGTCGCTCCGCAGGAATCGGTGGATGAGGGGGCGGGCGGAGCTGACGAATTCCTTACCTTCCTTGAGCAAGATATCCCCAAGCCTGCGGCACATCACTAGAGTTACGTTTCATGTTGCGCGTCGGACAGTGCAATAATAAATTTTAGTGTCGGATTCCCGCTTGCATCGATCATCTTATTGAGAATGGAGTACGAGATATAAGATACAATGTAAGTTATGAATTATGTATATGCAAGGCAGAGCAATAGTGTGAGCGAATGGGATGGACAGGAATAAGGATATCAGTAAGACAGCTTATGAAGAGGAGGGCTCAGGGTGGCGCATTATGAGAAGAAATAAAGAGATTTTTTGATGTTCTTCACTTCAAAGTCGCCCTTCTTTGGTAGCGGTGGCAGGACATCAACTAAGTTGGCGAACTTGCCGTAGAGGCCAACGGCCCGTTTTTCGTCTTCTGCCTTCTTCCGCAGCTTGGAGTCTGGATCATAGTCCCACTCGTCTTCCGTCTCGGTATGTTGCCCCTCAACCTCCGATTCATTTGTGCTCTGCTCAGCACTCATCTTGGTGATCATGTCTTGGACATCTTTGTTTGCAGCTTGGCTTTCGTCAATAATGGATTGCGCTGTGTCGTCGGCTACCTTGAGCAAAGAGCCAAGAGAGGTCAAAGACGAAGCTTGCTCAGGAGTAGCCACGATCTGAACACCAGCATTGTGGAGGTGTTTTACTAACTGTCCCGTACGAAGATGCATCAGGGGTATCTTGTAATCCTTATATCGTTCACAGAACTAGGAATCGATGTTAAACTCCGGATCATAGAGAAAAACTTGCTGCTTACCTCTCGACGAAGCCTGTCAAGGACATCGGAGGAATGCAGGGCAATAAATGTCTCACGAATGACTTCCGACATTTGATCTATGCCTGAAGCATGCGTCCAATAAGAGTCATGTACAGAAGCAAATGTCAAGTCGAGTGACTGCAGAGCAATATAACTAATTTATCATCAATGACGGCGCGCGTACTTACGTTGCACTTGAGAGCCGTGAGCATCATGTGTGTGGCGTCAAGACTATGGATAAAGTTGGGCGGGAAAGCTGACGCCTGTTTTGCAGAATTAACTACGCAATAGTTAGCCTCGGGGAAGTAGGAGCGCGTTTGGCATACCTTCCGCAGGACAATTCGGGTCAGAGATGAAGACAGTCTGAATTGCGGTCATAATCTGTTTCCTCGTGGATTTCCTGTAAGGCTGGACAACAGGCAACCCGAGAGGAGTGGTCCACACGACTGATGTCATTTGCTCCTTCTTCAACCGGTTTACAGGCAAAATAGTCAATTTCCTATTCTTAGACGATGCTGTGACAGAATACTGATCCTTATACTCTGCCATCGCTTCAGGCAACCGCTCAGCTGGTATCGACTTAGCGATAAGTTTCGCACAGATGTTCAGCCAGTTTTGAATATCCTTGGCACCCTTGAACAAGTCTGCGATGGAGTGCAGCACTTTTTTGGCGAGATAGGAAGACAAACCCCAGCAGTCTTCGGAGGGAAACTCTTTCTTATCCCGCAATTGTCTTTCAATTTGTTCGCGGGCTCCCACAAAAGTCACGCCATACACCGTAGTCATGACCTGCAAGGCTCAACAAGTCAGACATCTACAGGAGCACCAAAATGAATAAACATGCCGTCTGCTTGACGACCTTGCGGGAGATCCTACCCTGAAGCATAATGGCTTCTTTGCATCCCTTGTTGACGTCTTCATCGATCAGTTTTTCTACCATGTTACCGACATGGGTGTACACGTCCGACGGGCGTTCTGTCGCGCTTAGGTTGACCTGCTCTGCACCTTCACGGTCACCACCAAGGGCTGCATAGTGCTGCAATCCATTGCAGGTGCCATCCTGGTGCACAGGTTGGGATGACATGTACGCATGTGGGTCACCCGACTCAAGGGCTGCATGCAAATCCATGCACGTCGCAAGACACTGCCATGGATCGTCGGCTTTAGCCCACCAGCGCCGACCCTTCACATAATCAGGCTTTATCTTGCATATAAACGCGGACAACCCACCTCTAAAGGCTTCGTCGCACTTTCATAAATGTCTTCCAAATGCTCGTCGACGAAGGCGACGCGCTCGTTGAAATTGGCCTTATCGAAGCCGTACAAGTTGGCTAGGTGAATTTTCAGCCATCGCAGACCACGCTCGCCGAGAGGTTTTTCTTCCGCAAAAGTCAAAAGACCGCGAGAAAGGTCATCGCCAATATGGTTAAGATGTGGAGGAACAGGATAGGCGCGCCCACGGAAGTCGAGATTGTGAGGGAAATAGAATTCATCGCCAAGAAACTACCAAGTGTTCATCAGATGTAACCAAGTCTCGAACATTTGAGCTAGACTCACCGCGCGAGCAATCTCGATCTTATAATTCACACTACACCTGTCCGAGTGATTATTCGCCTTCCCTTGGTTGTAGGCTTTGATCCGCTGCAGATAAACACTTCGAGCTTTGAGATCAGTCTCAAAGTTCTCAGGCGCCTCCGGTTCTGGCTCATCGTAGATTGCTGGAGGAAGCTTGCCCATCCGCTCTCCGGAATTCCACACTTGAAGCACAATGTCAAACACTCTGCGATTAATCTTCCATGGCGTAGCACCAAGGACGTCAAGGCCTGCGTAGACTAGCTCGACATTGCCGAGTTCTGACGCGTGCTTGAGGTAACTAAGCTGCTCGATTGAGTCCTTGAATCGCATGGCATGGGCTGTGTGACATTCAACGAATGCAATTTTGTAGGATTGAGAACGTACTCTTGTTGTAGATATACCCTCCTTGATCCGGAGCCACCCATGCCTTTGGCTTGACAAGCATAGGAAGATGACGAGGATGGATGGTCTCTTCGAGACTTTCGCGGGCTAGCCGCTCCGCAACTACGGGATTCAGCCTGATAACACCGAGCTTCTGTCCCCGCTGGTACTCGTATGTGTGATAGAAAGCGGGTTGCTGCTCGGAACTGTATCATGGATGAGAAACCGCCGAAACCAAAACAAAGAACTCACATGCGCTCGCCAGTCTTATCTACAGCCGTTCGCGTCACTTGAGCCACATTCATCAAGCAATCGACCAGAATACCACCAATCTTGGAGCGGACAGACTGGGTCCATTGCGCTGTCCAGGCCTCACCGTCCATGACGTGTTTAGCAGCCGCCAGGCGCCGCTCTTGCAAACACTGATAGCCCATTTTCGTGAAAAGTTTGGGGTCATTCCGTTGTATCGTCGTCGGTATCTGAATCTTATGCTTCCTGCACATTTGTGCCTTGTACTCGATTTCGACCGCCCTACCCACGGCAACCAGAGCACGCGTCGTCTTCATCCCATCGTATACACCACCAGAACCTTGCAAACGCATAATCTCCAAAATGGTAATAAGAGAGAGTCTTTCGGCATTAACAAGGTGGAGGTAAGGGGATAAGAGATTGCTGGAAGCTGAATTCTTCAAAGCTTCGGCTTGAGTAATATCATTGATCTCATCCACAAGGCGACTCTTAAGTTTAAGATGCCAATCCCACATCCAGCGCCGCAAATCAGCTTGCATGAGACTGCCATCACCCAGACCAAGTTCTGCAAACTTGTCGGCTTGGTATTTCATCCGTTCCACGGCAACCTCATAAACGGATTCTTCAAGGATCTTTTGACGGGCGGCAACGTCTTCTGGTAAAACACGTCGGGCCAAATTGACTTCAGCAAGGTGTCGACGAAGATTGTCGAGGTTGAAGGGAACTTCATATTGAAATTGCTCTGATCCCATTTCCTTCTGTACACGCGTCGTCAGCGATTAGTTCATTCAACGCCGGCCTACTCGCCTTTTCCTTCAAGACAGGTCGAACTTCGGGAACATTTTGGAGGACATCAGGTGTTTGTGCAGCATATGTTTCAACCTGACCGAGCTCGGTCACAATTCTGGTTATATTAAGTTCTACGGCGGCTCGTGAGAGTAGCTTGACGACGTCGGCGGCGTCCTCCGAAGATTCAAAGATGCGGTCTACAACCACATCTTGGACGTTCACGGCTCTTTTGACAAGGTTGTTGAGAAGTTTAGCTGGTGGGAAATGGCCCAAATGTGTAACGGGGTTTGGTGATTCTGGATTGAAGCTAGGAGGACCATCAAAGTCTGCGTTTCGGATCGAAAGAAATTGACATACCGTGACCACATAAGCAACATGATAGCATATGTACCAGATACCGGCAAAATTTTCTCGGCACCACTTTCCATGAGTTCATACAGCTCACATGCAGCCTCGACCCAATAGTCTCTACTGTCGGGTTCCCGAGCTGTCGCCATATTGAGATATGCCTCAAGAAACGCGTTGTATACCCTTGGGTCTACAATCGGATTATTTTCTGACTGCCGCAGTCGGTCAAAGATGTGTTTTGCACGCGAGACATCGAAGAGGTTGTGAAGACAAGCATCCATAACGGCAAGAAGGTCCTGGGTGGGGGAATGGCCGTAGAGCATCTCATTTGCGAAGGAAGATCTGTCGAGGGGAAGCGGGGGCGGAAGAATTGTGTACCCCTGACGCCTGTGGAGGAAGAGCTCGACGTCGGCTGTAATTTGGGTACTAGCGGGGTAAGGCGGATAGTCCTGCATGGGAACCTGCGCGGTAGCGAGAGCGGGGGCATTAGATGGCCTTGAGGGGGATGAGTAGAGACGTGCGGGACGAGGCAGACTCTGACGGGACGCCAGCCAAGTCGTCTCCAGTCTGCGTGCAGCGCGTGGTATCATTCTGCTGGCCATCCACTGACTTGCTTAATTTTTAAATTACACGCCTGTCCTCACGTGACAAGATATCGCCACGGCCACGTGTCTTCATTACTGGTCGTGCGCCAACCATTGACAACGTACCTCCACTGTTCCAAAACGTGATGCGCGTCAGCTGTGGCCGACTGCGACCTTGCTTGGCGGTTTGTGTCATTCATTTTTGTAGATTCCTTCATCGTAAGATTATGTAAGATACATGAACTGTGTATTTTATATCTGTATATATGGTAACAAGAGGGGAAAAAATTTTGTGTCATGTTTGCATTTTTAATTTTTTTGCTGTTCTGGGATCCGTAAGGTGAAGCGTTTTGCATTTTTGGATGGGTGTTGCAGGTGGTTTGAGGATGCAGATTGTTTCGATGTCCACAGCCAGGAATTTATTTTTTTCACCAACCAAAAATAAATTGCAAAATCTATACGAACGAGAGCTTCTTGTAATTGAGCGCGAGATTGCAACTAGTGATGTCAAGGCTTTGTAACTATACATGTAGCGCCGCAGGTCGAGAAAAAAGAATTAATTAAATAATTAATTATTGGGGTAGGGTAGGGAAGAGTAGGGAATGGGCGCAGAAGAAAAGGGATACAAAGGCCGGAAGAGGGAGAAAACATTACCACAGGACAGCCCATACTGTATGTTACTACCAAAGTTGCCGAAACACAGATGGAGGTCCATGTAAATAGTGTAGTTGGCCCATACCATCGAAAAACTAACCTGCCACAGTGGGTGGGACACACAGTGAGTGAAAAAAAAGACATGGATATAGAAAAGAATACATACCGGTTATGCCTGACCACCGTATGTAGCACACTTCTTGGATTTCCACCTGCCGGCGCAATCACTCTTCCTGCACTTCATGCAGGTGCAGGGAGCTCGGCGCTTGCTCGATTGGGCCTCTCTGTTGTCATGTGCTGGTGAGCATGCTCTTTTCTTACCTTTACTTTGTGATCATGGCTGATTGTTGGTTGTCATGGCACCAGTTCTTGATAAATCAATGTACTTGAACACCGTCGCCATTATCTTGGTGCTTTGTGAGCTTAGTAATGAATTGATCTCCCAGCTGGTTGGCGCGTCGCCTGATGTAGCACGAGCATGAGAATCTTGATCAAAGATCTTGATAAGTTGTTCTTCGAGCGTCATACGGTCAGCAACCAGGACCCTGGGAATTGCAGCCGAATTTGGTTTGACAAGTTTACAGATATGTTCGTACGCAGCGTGATGTTGTTCTAAAGAGTTCTTTTCATTCCGGAACTCCTTCCATGTCTTGTAATAGCTCTTGATATGTTCAGGCAGCTGTTAAGAAGTTTGGAGTTGAGATAAATGTTGTATAGAAGTAGTAGTAGTAGTAGTGATACGTACCTTGTAGAAGATTGTTTTCCCATCGCAGTGCTCGGCCCACCGTGATGCCATTGCCACCCAGTTTGGTTGCCTTTCTCCGGAAAATGGCCCATTTGGCATGGATACTAGCAGCTGGAAAAGAGCTCGCTCAGCAGGTGTGTGGATTGGGAGGATCACAACATGCATTTGCTGTTGCTTGGCAAGATTTGCGTGCCTGATCTTCTCGCCAGTTGCATACTCATCTGAATATTGAAGCATTCCGAGAGTTATCTGAGATGCATGGGGTACCAAAAGTTTCCCACGACTGCTGATAGTCATTGCCATTGACCCAGCTGACAATGCCTCGGCAATGCTTTTGCCGGTGCATTTATTGGAGTGTGTGTTCTAGGTAAGGACATTGGCAAGTGTGTGCTTGCAGGTCATGCACTTGCTGCTATTTGCGTGCAGCAGGTAAGTAACATAGTCCTGTGATTGATGGACTCAAGTTTTATACTGCATCAGGTTGGTCCGCAGTACAAGTGGCTGAAGGTTCAGATCATCTAGGATGTTCATAAATGGTCACAATCTTTAGCATACGACATGCCTACAAACCAACTGGTGGCAACTAGCTAAGATACCAGAATCTATAAAGAATCTATAAAGAAGGGGACGAAAAGGTACCAGGCACTGCTGACAAAGTGCTGACCAATCATGTGGTAAGTGTGTGGTAATGGTGACCAAATGCTGACCTAAGGCTGACCTAAGGCTGCTGTAAGATTGGTCAGCGCTGACTAAAATGACTAAGCATTGGTAAGCAATCTTTGTCCCCTTCCTATATGCCTGTCAGTCACAGGGAGAAGTCACACATGTCACAGGTGCGACGCCAGTCACAGGGCACTCACACCAGTCACAGGGCACTCACACCAGTCACAGGGCACTCACACCAGTCACAGGGCAACTCACACCAGTCACAGGATGCTCACACCAGTCACAGGGGACTCACACCAGTCACAGGGCACTCACAACAGTCAAATGGCACTTGCACCAGTCACAGGGCACTTGCACCAGTCACAGAGCACTCACACCAGTCACAAGGTACTCACACCAGTCACAGGGCACTCACAGGGCAACTCACACCAGTCACAAGGTACTCACACCAGTCACAGGGCACTCACAGGGCAACTCACACCAGTCACAAGGTACTCACACCAGTCACAGGGCACTCACACCAGTCACAGGGCACTCACACCAGTCACAGGGTAACTCACACCAGTCACAGGGCAACTCACACCAGTCACAAGGTACTCACACCAGTCACAGGGCACTTGCACCAGTCACAGGCACTCACACCAGTCACAGGGCACTCACACCAGTCACAGGGCACTCACACCAGTCACAGGGCACTCACAGGGCAACTCACACCAGTCACAAGGTACTCACACCAGTCACAGGGCACTTGCACCAGTCACAGGGCACTCACACCAGTCACAGGGCAACTCACACCAGTCACAGGGCAACTTACAGGGTACTCAGATCTCACACACCAGTCACAGGGCACTCACACCAGTCACAGGGCAACTTACAGGGTACTCAGATCTCACACACCAGTCACAGGGCAACTCACAGGGCACTCACACCAGTCACAGGGCACTTGCACCAGTCACAGAGCACTCACACCAGTCACAAGGCACTTACACCAGTCACAGGGCACTCACATCAGTCACAGGGCACTCACACCAGTCACAGGGCACTCACACCAGTCACACCAGTCTCAGGGAACTCACACCAGTCACAGAGCACTCACACCAGTCACACCAGTCACAGGGCAACTCACAGGGCACTTGGGCCAGTTACAGGAACTCCCACAACCTGTCACACACCTGTCACACACCACCACAGCAAACACAAGGTACTCACACACATGTCACAGGGCACACAAACATGGCTGGCAACAATACTCTGAAACTGGGATTAAGCATGCAACTCTGACAACTGTTCAGTGGGATAAAGCATACAACTGTGGACTTGGATAAAGCATACAACTCAGAACTGGGATTTACGGGGGTCCGGGGCTTGCAGCCCTGGCAAGCTGAAGGGCGAGACGACGGTCGCAGTTCGAGCAACGCGAGGACGCGCCAAAGCGGGGCCCAGAAGCTTGTCTATAAAGAAGGGGATGAAAAGGTACCAGGTACCGCTGACAAAGCGCTGACAAATCGTGTGGTAATGGTGACCAAATTGATCTCCCAGCTGGTTGGCGCGTCGCCTGATGTAGCACGAGCATGAGAATCTTGATCAAAGATCTTGATAAGTTGTTCTTCGAGCGTCATACGGTCAGCAACCAGGACCCTGGGAATTGCAGCCGAATTTGGTTTGACAAGTTTACAGATATGTTCGTACGCAGCGTGATGTTGTTCTAAAGAGTTCTTTTCATTCCGGAACTCCTTCCATGTCTTGTAATAGCTCTTGATATGTTCAGGCAGCTGTTAAGAAGTTTGGAGTTGAGATAAATGTTGTATAGAAGTAGTAGTAGTAGTAGTGATACATACCTTGTAGAAGATTGTTTTCCCATCGCAGTGCTCGGCCCACCGTGATGCCATTGCCACCCAGTTTGGTTGCCTTTCTCCGGAAAATGGCCCATTTGGCATGGATACTAGCAGCTGGAAAAGAGCTCGCTCAGCAGGTGTGTGGATTGGGAGGATCACAACATGCATTTGCTGTTGCTTGGCAAGATTTGCGTGCCTGATCTTCTCGCCAGTTGCATACTCATCTGAATATTGAAGCATTCCGAGAGTTATCTGAGATGCATGGGTACCAAAAGTTTCCCACGACTGCTGATAGTCATTGCCATTGACCCAGCTGACAATGCCTCGGCAATGCTTTTGCCGGTGCATTTATTGGAGTGTGTGTTCTAGGTAAGGACATTGGCAAGTGTGTGCTTGCAGGTCATGCACTTGCTGCTATTTGCGTGCAGCAGGTAAGTAACATAGTCCTGTGATTGATGGACTCAAGTTTTATACTGCATCAGGTTGGTCCGCAGTACAAGTGGCTGAAGGTTCAGATCATCTAGGATGTTCATAAATGGTCACAATCTTTAGCATACGACATGCCTACAAACCAACTGGTGGCAACTAGCTAAGATACCAGAATCTATAAAGAATCTATAAAGAAGGGGGACGAAAAGGTACCAGGTACCGCTGACAAAGTGCTGACAAATCGTGTGGTAAGTGTGTGGTAATGGTGACCAAATGCTGACCTAAGGGTGACCAAATGCTGACCTAAGGCTGACCTAAGGCTGCTGTAAGATTGGTCAGCCTGACTAATAAATTGACTAAGCATTGGTAAGCAATCTTTGTCCCCTTCCTATATGCCTGTCAGTCACAGGGAGAAGTCACACATGTCACAGGTGCGACGCCAGTCACAAACAGTCACAATTTGTAAGCGGACTCTGGAGATCAGATTTCCGTCACACACTCTTTCTGCCTTTCCCCCCCCCACACACACATAGCTTAAAATTCAAATAAATTTCGGAAAAATGTAGGAAAAATTATACATGTAGTTTTGACTCTTTTATAATGCTTTTGGCACAGTACTTTAGTGACAGGTATGACAAATCTGCAGATCTGCAGAAAAGGCTTATGATTGGGCTGATAAGGCTTTAGCTTGCCATTCAAGGTGTTTAAAAATCACGAAAAATCACGAAAAATCAGAAGAAATGTGAGTAAACTTTTAGATTCCTTGAGTACCCTTATCTAATTTCTTGGCATAGTAATTGCATATTTCTGGATTAGCCTACTATTCAAGCTATTTAAAAATCCGGAAAATTCACGAAAAATTCAGATCAATGTGAGTAAACTTTTAGAATTCCTGGAGTAACCCTTATCTGATTCTTGGCATAGTAATTGCATTTTTTGTGATCCATGTATGGTTACTTTGCTGTTTTCATAACAGATGGAGCTGATATGGCTTTAGTAAACTTTGTGCTCAGCTTTGACATTATCTTGGACTCAATTTTGTTGTTCCCTGACTGAGCAAAGTGAGTGATTATGATGAACATAATCTAAATTATTGATAAATCTCTTTTGCCCCTCCAGTCACTAACTGATCATTATTGTTCTTGATTCTTGAAGTCAAATTTTATTACCTGACTGAGAAAGTGAGTGATCATTATGAAATTAAGTCCAAATCATTGATAAATGTCTTTTTTCCCTCCAGTCATTTATTATTCTGTAACCATGTAAGAACTTTCACCAATCTATACAGTGTCTATTCATGTCATTTACAGGTCTAGACCTACAACTCCAGAGGATGAGCATCAAAATACACGAGCTGCATCTAGGATGCATCTAATTGAAAATATGACAGATCCTGATGACAGAAGAAGGCAGGCTAGGGCTCAGAGACAGCCAGTTTTACCTCAGGGCATTGAACAGCCCAACTTTGGAGCCATATTAGCTGCACAGATTCCACAAGTGCAGATACCTGAGGATTTGGATGCTCCAAGACAGTTTACTATGCCTGTGATGGCTCCTGGATTATTTGGAGGTGGAGCAGCTATTTCTGGGATTCAGAGTAGACCTGTATCTGGGTGGAGAGACATGGCAGCCAACTTGCCTCCTGTGCCAGTTAGGAGAGGTAGAGGCAGAGCAGTACCAAGATCTATTTTATCTGGGCCTCAGGCCAATTCAAATCTGAACAATATCCACAGAGAGCATGTGGATAATCAAAGAGAGAGAGCTTTGGATGCTCAGGTGCAAGAGAGGCTCAGAGTTCAAGCCTTAGAAACTGAACAGGCTAGACAGAGACAGGCTCTGCTTTTGCAACAGTTACAGGCACAAAGGGAGAGGGAGAATAGAGAGAGGCAAATGGCCACAATTGTTGAAGAGGACAGACAAAGGCAGCTCACTGAACAGCAAAGACAGGTTGCTGAGGCTCAAATGGTTCAGGAGCAGAGACAAAGAGATCTGGCAGCTGAACAACAAAGACAGGTTGCTCATGCTCAAATGATGGAGGAACAGAGACAGAGAGATCTAGCAGCTGAACAACAAAGACAGGCTGCCCATGCTCAGATGACAGAGGAGCAGAGACAGAGAGATCTGGCAGCTGAACAGCAAAGACAAGCTGCCCATGCTCAGATGATGGAGGAACAGAGACAGAGAGATCTGGCAGCTGAACAGCAAAGACAAATTGCCCATGCTCAGATGACAGAGGAGCAGAGACAGAGAGATCTGGCAGCTGAACAGCAAAGACAGGCTGCCCATGCTCAGATGATGGAGGAGCAGAGACAGAGAGATCTGGCAGTTGAACAGCAAAGACAACTTGCCCAGGCTCAGTTGTTTGAGGAGCAGAGACAGCTTGAACAGCAAAGACAGAGAGATTTGGCAGAGCTGGAAAGACAAACTAGAAATGAAAGGGATTTAGCTTCACAAGTCCAGAGACAGCAAGAGCATGAGGATCTTCTGCGTGATGCTCTGGGCCTGGAATACATAAATGATGTTGCAGGTGGAAATAATGCTCAGAGAAGAGATCAGATTCACAACCAATGGAGAGAAGAGCATGAGAGAGAACTGGATCCTGATGCAGATGAGGACTTTGATGATTTGGGCCCTGAGGACTGGCAAAGACTGGATGATGCTGTAGCTCAGGCATTGGCTTTGCCTGGCAATGAGCAACAACAACAGCAAGCTGCTGCTGTGTATGGAGAGAATAGGAGATATGACAATCAAGTCAGGAGAGAGTTGGAAAACCAGCAGGATGATATTCCTGAGCATGAGAGAGAACTGGATCCTGATGCAGATGAGGACTTGATGATTTGGGCCTGAGGATGGCAGAGACTGGATGATGCTGTAGCTCAGGCATGGCTTTGCTGGCAATGAGCAACAACAACAGCAAGCTGCTGCTGCTGTGTATGGAGAGAATAGGAGATATGACAATCAAGTCAGGAGAGAGTTGGAAAACCAGCAGGATGATATTCCTGATGTGCCTCAAAGAGATCCCAGAGATCTTCCCAGAGGAAGAAGACCCTATGTTGATCTTCAACCCAATGAAATTCATGGTCTGGGTCAAATGAATGTTATTTGTTCTCATGTAATGCCTTGCATTGGAATTTTGAAAAGCTATCAGCTTCAACTGCTAGAAATCTCAAGTTTGGCATGTGTTGTTTGCAAGGGCAGGTTCAGTTGCCTCCACTGAGAGAGGCCCAAGGATACTGAGGGATATGCTTTGTGGATTTCACCTCATTCAAAAGCATTCAGAAAACACATTCGTCAATATAATGCTGCTTTTGCATTTACTTCTCTTGGTGTCAAAGTGGATCATGCTGTCACAAATGCACCTGGGCCATACTCATTTCGCATTCAAGGTGAATTACATCACCATACAGGTGCCTTGCTTCCAGAGGCAAATCAGCCAGAGCGCTATGCTCAAATCTACATTCATGATGATGCTGAGATCCAAGTCAATAGGAGGATGGCAAATAATCCTCATCTGAATCCTGTTATCATGACTGAGCTGCAGGCAATGATCCTTCAAGTACATCCTTACATTGCTCTCTACAAGTCAGCCCATCAAATTATGGCTGAAACACCTGCCAACCAGAGGCATAATGTTCAAGTGCTGTTGCGCATGGAGAGGGCTCAGGATAGAAGGAGGTACAATTTGCCAACTGCTGATGAGATAGCTGCTGTTATTCCAGGGATGGCTCTGAGGAGGTCTCTGATCACAGAGACATTGTTCTAAGGCTTAAGGTGGTAGTTTGCGTCGAATCAGTCACTTGAATCCTGCCTATTCACCACTACATTATGTTCTACTATTTCCAAATGGTGAAGATGGGTGGCATATCAACATTCCCACTCAGCCTAGACCTGATGGAAGGGCCAGAAGTGCCAAGGTCAGCCAGAGGTGCTATTATGCCTACAGGCTTCATGTCAGACCAGGGACTTGGAACAGCCTCCACTTTTCAGAGGTGGAAAACTGTTCCAGCAGTATATTGTGGATGCTTGGGCTTCATCTGAACAAAGTGGCTTGAACTGGGCCAGGACTCATCAAAAAGAGCTTAGAGCTGATGTCTACCAGGACTTAGGATGCTGCTATGGAGACAGAGATGAAGAAGGGACCATGGAGAATATGGGTCAAAAGATTATCCTGCCTTCAACTCACATTGGGAGTGAAAGGAATATGCTTCAATTGTTCCAGATTCCATGGCCATTTGCAGAGAGTTCAAGAGGCCAGATTTGTTTATCACTATGACTGCCAATCCAAATTGGCCAGAAATAAAGGATGCCCTTCTTAAAGAAGCTGGGCCCCATGGCAACCCTCAGACAGCTGGAGATAGACCTGACATTGTATCAAGGGTATTTGAGGGGAAAAGATCAGCCCTGTACAAGCAAATCAAGGATGGCCTCTTTGGCAGATGTGCAGCCATGGTCTATACCATTGAGTTCCAGAAGAGGGGACTCCCTCATATGCACCTTTTAGTCTTTCTGCATCCAGAGGACAAAGTTAGAAATGCAAATGATGTGGATTCTGTTGTCTGTACTCAGATACCTGACCAAGCAACTCAGCCTGTTCTCTATGAGGTGATCACCAAGAATATGGTTCATGGTCCATGTGGTTTTTTTTTTTTTTTTTTTTTTTTCGATCCTAGTTTAGACCCCTTCATACCTAAGTACATGGTAGGGTATCGACTAAGCACAAAGCAGACTACACAATAAATGTTCTGAAAGATGCTATCTAACTCGCTAAAGACCAAAGGCCCCATTGCAGGGCCTGGTCCAGGAAGGGACCCATGCAAGGCACTACGGGTATCAGTAGAGGGAATGATCAGAAAATATACCGACCGAGTATCTAAAGAGGGAATGAGTGCAAGGTAGCCCTTAAGACACTGGAGGCGCCGATTCGATGGTGGGATGGGCGGGGGTGGTCGTCGACTGCTTCTTAGCATTCGGCCTGGTCTCTGTCCACGCTCTCATGGTACAGGCGCGGCCGAAAAGGAATACCTTCTTCTGTCGTAAGACATCTTGCTGGATCCTTCCATCCTCGTCCTCGAAGGTCAGGATGACTGACGACCGTTTTCCTGGTTCGATGGTGGATGGCCGGCGGATCCAGTAAGGCTGGATGGGCATACGGAGGGTGTTAGACCAATTGTTGTGGTGCGAAAGCTCACCTGCTATGATGTCTGTCGTGTATGCAGGACCCGTCACTGGGGTAGGGACCCCATTGATACAGACACGTCGCCACTTTGTGCCGCTGAAGGGCTTAGTGGGGATCCCCCAAGCATAATTGAGGGACAGCATGATGTAGGGAAGTGAGCCGGTTAGCTGAGCTGACGTAATACCTGGAGAGCCGATGATGACCAAATTTCCCTTTGAAGTCCTGGTAACTGAGGACAGGGTTGCAGGTGCCGGTATGGGTGGCAAGGGAATGGGCCCGATTCGTGGGTAGCGCCAAGGAGGGTTAGTCAAGAGGCTGTTGAGGGTGCAGCATGCTGATTCAGCGTTGAAGTCAGATGGAAGAGGACCTGGGGGACCAGTACCATCCGGGCACGTGTGCGTATCTCACGGGTGGGTTTGGGTTGTGCCGGGAGGTCCCGGTTGTTGGGGCCTACAGCCGCGGCAGCGGCATAAGTCTTTGGGGGCGTCCGCAGGGAAGCCTGGATGGCACCAAGTTTGGAGCTGATGGCCTGAACCTGCTTGGCCAAACCCTGTAACTCCGAGGAGCGCAGGGAGGCCGTCGAAGTAGTGGTCTCGTCCTGTGGTGCAGTGCTACCTGGAAGCAAAACTGACCATGAGGCCCGGGCAGACTGGCTAATAAAGTCTGCAATGGGCTGGAGAGTATTGTCGGGAGCAGAGGATAAACTGAAAAGGAGCACGTCGGCCCTCTTGATAAGTGCAAGAATCTGATTGACGGTTGTGGCCGTCAAATCAGGATTGCGGGTGTAGGATATCCTCATATGAGGAGTAGGAGCCGTGCCCTTGTCCGTGGACACGGCAGGAGGCATTGGATGGGGCGTGGATTGGTGTTCGATAAGGGGATGGTGGTGGTAAGAGCATGAGAAGAGTCCTGGTCCATGTGGTGTTGAACATCCTCATGCCAAATGCATGGTCAATGGGAGATGTTCAAAGCAGTATCCAAAGGAGTTTAGAGATGCCACCCATTTTGGTGAAGATGGATACCCAAAGTATGCCAGGCCTGACAATGGGCTCTTTTTTGAAAAGAATGGAAACAGATATGATAACAGAGATGTGGTGCCCTACAATCCATATTTGTCTGCAAGATACAACTGCCACATCAATGTAGAAGTCTGTGCTTCTGTGCATGCTGTCAAGTACATTCACAAATACATCTACAAAGGTCATGACAGGACCACTCTGGAGATTGGAGCAGGTCAGAACAGAAATGAGATCAAGGAGTATCTTGACTCTAGATATGTGTCTGCTGCAGAGTCCTGTTGGCGCATTTTTGAATTCAACATGCACAAGGAGTTTCCTTCTGTCACAAGATTGCCTGTGCATGACAAGGATCAACAATTGGTGTATTTCAATGCAGATGACATGTTGGATGAGGTGGTTGAGAGAGGGCGTGTCAAGCATACTGCCTTGACTGCTTGGTTTGAAGCAAACAAAGCAGATCCTGCTGCAAGAACAGTGCTTTACCAGGACTTTCCCAAGAAGTTTTGGTATGACACAAGAAATGCACATCAATGGAAGGCCAGGACTGGCAGGAATCCTCCAGCCATTGGAAGGATGTACTTTGCTTCCCCATCTCAGGGAGAAAGGTTTTATCTGAGGTTGCTTCTGACAGTGGTGGCTGGGGCACAGTCTTTTGAAGACTTGAGAACCTTTAATGATATTCTTCATCCTACCTACAAGGATGCCTGCTATGCCAGAGGTTACTTGAAGATGACAGGGAATGGATCAATGTCTCAGAGAGGCAGCACAAATGCAAACTGGATCTGCTTTGAGATCCCTGTTTGCAGTTATTCTTCTCAGTTGTTTTCCTGTCTCTCCTGATATTCTGTGGGACAAATACAAGGAACATATCTGTGATGACTTGAGAAGAAGGCTTCAGAGGATGCCTCAGTTTAATGAGCATCAATTTGAGGATGACAAGATTCATGATTATGGTTTGCATCTCCTCAACAAGATTCTTATGAGGTCTGGCAAAACTCTGGCAGACTTTCCACCTATGCCATTGCCTCAAGGTCCCATGGAGGGTCAACACTGGGAGGACATTATGGACAATTTCATGTTGGCTCAGCAAATGGAATATGAACCAGTACAACAGGCTGAATTGGTGACTCAGAATGTAGGCAGGTTTAATGAACAACAGATGAATGTGTTCAATGCTGTCATGAACTCTGTCAACAACAACAGAGGCCAAATTCTGTTTGTTCACAGTGCTGGAGGGTGTGGCAAAACCTTTGTATGCAACACTATTGCAGCAGCAGTCAGGTCTCAGAATCAAGTAGCCCTGTGTGTGGCCTCATCTGGGATTGCTTCTCTCTTGCTGCAAGGTGGAAGAACAGCCCACTCCACCTTTAAGATTCCTATTCCTGCCTTGGAGACATCTGTAGCCAAAATCAAAAGACACTCCCAAATGCATCAGGTAAGAAAGATCTATAGCTGTATTTTAAACTTGAAGCTGAACATGGAACTGTCAGGTGTTGGAGCATACCAAGGTTATCATATGGGATGAAGTGCCTATGCAACACAAGCATGCTGTTGCCTCTGTGGATCGGCTGCTGAAGGATCTTCTGAATAGAGGAGATGTGCCATTTGCTGGAATCACAGTGATATTTGGAGGTGATTTTCGTCAGACTTTGCCTGTGGTGCCCAAAGCATTGCGCCAGGAGATTGTGGCAGCATCCATTGCCAGAAGTAGCCTTTGGAGACATGTGGAAGTGCTGTATCTGACTCAAAATATGAGGTTGGATAGAACACCAGAAAGTGATGCTCATGCAGCTTGGCTATTGGAGATTGGAGCAGGTACCAACAGGGATGAGACTGGAAAAGTGCAAATACCAGATAACATGTGCTGCCATCCAAATACCATGGACAACCTGATACACCATGCTTATCCTGACATTCATGTGGGCAACAAAACAAGTCAGTATTTCTTGGACAGGACAATTCTGTGCTGCAAAAATGATGATGTGGATGAGATCAACAACAAGATTCTGGAGATGATGCCAGGCAGAGAAAAGGTGATGAACAGTGCAGATTCGATTGACTTGGAGAATGAGGCTCAGGATGGGTATCAACCTTATCCCATGGAATACTTGAATTCTCTGAATGCAAGTGGACTGCCATTGTCCAAATTGGCATTGAAGGCAGGATGTCCAGTGATGCTTCTGAGGAATCTTGACCCATCTAGAGGACTGTGCAATGGGACCAGAATGATAGTCAAAGAGATCAACAATAGGGTTGTGAAATGTGAGATCATATCTGGAGATGAAAGATTTGGTGGAAGATTGCATTGATTCCAAGGATCACACTTCAGCCTTCAGCAGAGAACTTGCCAATTCCTTTGAAGAGAAGGCAGTTTCCAATCAGGTTGGCATTTGCCATGACTATCAACAAGTCTCAAGGGCAATCAGTGAAGTTTGTAGGACTAAACCTGCAGACAGAAGTGTTTTCACATGGGCAGATGTATGTTGCATTGTCAAGGTGCACATCTGGAGGGAGGATAAAAGTATTGTTGCCAGAGGGAATGAAAGGCAAAAAGTACCCAACATAGTATATAATGAAATATTACAGGGATTGAATTTGTAATTACAGATAGAGAGTAGTATAATGAATAATTAGAAAGGGGATAGAGCATAAGACTGATTTGTGGGATAAAGCATAAGACAGTTCAGTGGGATAAGACATACAACTCTTCCAGGACAACATGACCCCCCATGGCCACCAAACAGGGATGGAGCATAAAAGTGTTCAGTGGGATAAAGCATGCAAGTGTTGAGTGGGATTTTCAGGGGTCTGGGATAAAGCATGCAACTCTGACTGGGATAGATAGCAAGGTTAAATAAGAATATGACTGTGGACTGGGATAAAGCATAGAACTGTGGACTGGGATAAAGCATAGAACTGTGGCTGGGATAAAGCATACAACTCTGAACTGGGATTTACAGGGGTCCGGGGCTTGCAGCCCCGGCAAGCTGAAGGGGCGAGACGACGGTCACAGTTCAAGCAACGTGAGGACGCGCCAAAGGCGGGGCCCCAGAAGCTTGTCTATATAGAAGGGGACAAACGGTGGGAAAGGTACAGGCTGACTAACCACTGACTAAGGCTGACAAAGCTGACAAAGGCTGACAAAGGCTGACTAAACCACCAGCTGTTAATTTGACTAAGCATGACTAAGCATTAGTAAGCAAGCAAAAAGGCGCATTGCCTTCCACCACATATAAATTCAAATAAAATTCAGAAAAATGTAGGGAAAATTACTACTCACCTTTCACAGGGTGCTCACACCAGTCACAAATTCCCACACCAGTCACAGGGCATCACAGGACACTCACACCAGTCACAAGGTACTCACAACAGTCACAGGGCACTCACACCAGTTACAGGGCACTTGCACCAGTCACAGAGCACTCACACCAGTCACAGGGCACTCACACCAGTCACAGGGCACTCACAGGGCACTCACACCAGTCACAGGGCACTCACACCAGTTACAAGGCACTCACAGCAGTCACAAGGCCCTCACACCAGTCACAGAGCAACTCACACCAACTCACAGGGTACTCAGATCTCACACACCAGTCACAGGATGCTCACCACCAGTCACAGGTCACAGGGCACTCACACAAGTCACAGGGCAACTCTCACACACCAGTCACAGGATGCTCGCACAAGTCACACCAGTCACAGGGCGATTCACAGGGCACTTGGAACTCACACACCAGTCACAGGGCAACTCACAGGGCACTCAGAACTTACACACAGGTCACAGGGCACTCACACCAGTCACAGAGCAACTCACACCAGTCACAGGGCAACTCACAGGGCACTCAGATCTCACACACCAGTCACAGGGGACTCACACAAGTCACAGGGCAAGTCACATGGCACTTAGATCTCACACACCAGTCACAGGGCAACTCACAGGGATCTTGGGCCAGTCACAGGAACTCCCACACCTGTCACACACCTGTCACACACCACCACCACAGGGAAATCACACCTGTCACAAGGAACTTGGAGCTCACATGCATGTCACAAGGTGCTCACAACTCACACACACATGTCACAGGGCACACAGAAATGCCCAAACATGGCCAATTACTCACAGGGCCAAACACACATGATCAAACATGGCTGGAACTCACATACTGCATGGCCAACCAAACATAACCAAACATGGCCAACAACTCATATAACCAATCACACATAGCCAAACATGGCCAACAACTCACATAACTAACCACACATAGCCAAACACACATGATCAAACATGACTGGCAACTCACATACCCAAACATGGATGACAACTAACATGGCCAAACACACATGGCCAATGACTACATGGCTGACAACTCACATAGTCAACCACCCACATAGCCAACCACACAGAGCCAAACATGGCTAACAACTCACATAACCAACCACACATAGCCACCACACATGAACAAATATGCCCAACAACTCACAGGCCAAACACACATGGCTAAACATGGATGACAACTCACAGGAACTCCCACACCTGTCACACACCATCACAGGGGACTCACACCTGTCACAGGGTAACTCAGAACTCACACACCTGTCACAGGAAACTTGGAGCTCACATCCATGTCACAAGGTACTCACAACTCACACACATGTCACAGGGCCAAACACACATGATCAAACATGGCTGGCAACTCCCAACCACCTGCATGGCCAACCAAACATAACCAAACATGCCAACAACTCACATAGCCAACCACCCACATGGCCCACCAAACATAACCAAACATGGCCAACAACTCATATAACCAACCACACATAGCCAACCACCCATGTGGCCAACCAAACATAACCAGACATGGCCAACAACTCACAGGGCCAAACACACATGGCTAAACATGGATGTCAATGAGTCAACTCATATAGCTGACACCCAAATACTAAGAAACAGGGACAGAGCATACAACTCTGAGGTTTGATAAAGCATTCAATTTGACTGATGGCAAGTGTTCTCAAGGATTTCCCACCAAAGTGGTTGATGATTGCTCTTAATAAAACAGACTTCCTGTTCCTTGAGTATCAATGTGTCATCTATTGAACAGAAAGTGAACATGGAAAGACAAATCACCTGCAGAGCCAGTAAAGTCACTGATTTCAGGCCATTGGAACATTCTGATGAAATTCATGAACATTCTGTGTATATCCAGGTGAATCTTGGCCAGTTGTAAAGTTCACAAATGGAATGAAAAGGCCATCATTGCTGAGGACTTCACCATAAACAATGCCAATGGAGAAGTGGAGGCACAACACTCACAGGTCATGGTCAACACCACCCACTCACAACTTTGAAGTTGGATAAAACATACAACTCTGAGATGGGATAAAACATAACACTCTGACTGGGATACCCTACCCTATTGAGTGAGTGGTGTTGTCCATGGCCGCTAGGCCATGGCAACACCACTCACTCACACCCATGGCCGCCAGGCCATGGACAACACCACCCTCTCCCTGGCCGCAGGCCAGCCCCAATGAGGAGCTCCGCAGGAGCGACTCCCCTGCCCACAGGGCAGCGGGTCTGAAAGACTCGTCTTAGAAGAATCACATCGCGTTTTTACCAAATGGCGTGGATTAGTGAGCAAATGGCGACATTGCACGAAATTGTGGCGGAGTGACAGTCATGTGACTTACTTATCGAACGTGCTGCGCCACCAACCTGCCGAGTAGAATGTCATTATTTCTCAAGAACTTCATCTTATCAATGAGTGACGTGTTGTCCATCATCGTTCGGGCACTGGGGGCTGTGGCCTTGGATGACCTAGGGGACTGTTAACTTAACTTCCCATGAACATAACAATCTGACAGGTGCTATTTATGGCAAGATAAGCTATGGCCACATTTTATCCTCCTTGTGAATGAATGAATAGGGTCCTATTTAGGCCTGGTCAGGTCATGATGACAGTTGTCGCACATTCATATAATTGGCAAATAGCTTGTGCTCATGCTTCCACACCAAGAGAATCTGAGATGTATGTGAACGCCACACCAACACAAGCTTGCCATGTCCCCACCTTCTCATTTCCGCCATTGATCAAGGATGACTCATGACTGCCACCGTCCTGGAACGATGACTCATTAAAGGCCTCTGAATCATTGCCTCCATCGAATGAAGGCATCAACTCTTCCTATCATCAACGCCTACAACGATAATGTTGTTACGCACCAAGCCCGGATCTACACGATTGCAGCCATGAAATCGCAACTTGTTGGCGGCTTTGAAATAAGTATGTATACTGAGGTCTTTACACTCCCCCACGTGTTCCTCGTGGAGTCCACGTGGAGTCCAGGCACAGTGCCTGGACTGTCCTTGCATTTCCACATATCATGATTTGGCAGGAAACCCAGCCAAAATGGACCTGGAATGTGCCTGGACTGTGCCTGGACTTCCTTGCATTTTGCAAGGACTAGTCCTGCAATTCCAGGGAGTCCTTGCACCTGGACTGGCAGGGAGTCCCTGGAGTCCAGGCACTGCTGAAGCTGTCACGTGTGAGTCACAGCCCTGACTGTCACAGCCATTATGTGCCCAGCAGCAGATGGTCTGTGCACACCAGACAGGTATATAAAGACAGCTGGCAGCACCCAGTTTCTGCCATTCCCCCTCTTCGAAATTTGATTAGTAAGCCAGATCATGTGATATAGAGATTAATTACATAAGTAGATTAGTTTTAGTAATGTAGATAAGATTGAATATACATTGATTACATAAGTTAGATAAGATGTACATTTTCCCACAGTACTAAGTACACTTAATTGTCACAATAACTGTCACATTTCCCATTATTTCCAAAAGTGAGAATCATCACATGACCTATTAACAAAAAATGTAGAGGGAGTGAATTTGACCCTGAATATGAAAACCAAACACCTGTAAACCCAGTATTCATTGAGATAATTGCAAAATACTATCATATCTTCGCATTTTTTGGCACAGCCACAGCATACTGAGGTACAAAAGTCACTTTCATGACATGTTTTATTAACAAAAGTTGTAGAGGGTTAAGTCTGATGCCAGTGATGTCATACAAACATTGGTAAACAAAGACTTCCTGAGATATAAGCCATTCTTTCAAGCTTTGTTTGACAATGCTGATATGCCATACCAAAGTCAGATTCATGACATGTTCTATTAATGCAAATTGCAGGGAAAGTAAATGTACTCTCAGAGGCAGTGATATTCAAATATCTGTAAACAAAGAATGTGCTGAGATATCAGTTGTTTCTTAATTTTGAGACAATGTTGGCACTGTTAAGACTCAGCAATGTAGCCATGCTCAGTTGGACTTGAATCAAAATTATGGTGACTTGCACAGGGTTAAGGCAAGCCAGTAAAGACTTGACTCAAGATTGTTTCTCTGTTACAAACAAATCTGTTTTATCAGGACACTTGTCATGAAAACTAAGGGCCCCACTTAATAGTAGACTGAAAGTACAGGAGGGTAGATGACTAGTTGACTAAGGGGAAACCCAAGAGAACTCAACTGAGGACTCTCAGTGCTTGTTGCTCAGCTTATAGATGTTCCAGGATGGTCTGTGCACTAAACCCTATAACCCTAATAGCTGTGGAACCCAATACTGATAGTAGTTTGTATGAGTCAAACATAATGGACAGATAGCTTCTGTCTGTGTCATAGTAACTACATAATCAGGCCTGATATCCAATATTTAATCTATTCTAATCATTGTCTTATCTCAGATATTTGGTTATTGCCTTTAATAAAAATAATCTAAAATGACTTAGAGAAAAAGGGTTTGAGATGGATGCTCAAGGGATAGGCATGGCAGCTTACTATATTTATATTTGATTGCCTTCTATTCTTTAAATAATATCTACTGAATCAAAATGGTAACAATCAAGGTGCAGGTGAGATGGTGAGGGTGCTGGCATGTGATAGTAGGTGCTGGTAGATTGCTGATGGTCCTGTTGTCTTGGTCTCCATGTTTGAGCCAAAACAAGACTGGACTGGATTTTCAACTGCTACTCTGGATGAGTACCAGGAGTCTAGGTACAACACATGGGGAGTGTAAAGTACTATGATGATCATTTGTAGTGTACATGCCCAGGAATCAATGGGGACTCCCTGAAAAGAAATCAGTTATATATCCAGCTGAGGTGATCCCTAAAGATAGCAGGGACTCCTTGTGGCTCCCTGAGATACAGGGAGCTGCCAAAAAGCCATTTTCCACTTGTAGGGAGTGAGGTGGGAGTCCAGAGGAGTCCAGGGATCAATGTGGGGGAGTGTAAATTACTGGGAGAATGTAGAAAATGTGTCTAAACACGGTTTTTGCAAAATATATACTGTACCTGGACTCTACAAGGACTGAACCTGGATTCCCTACAATGACCTTGCTTGTGCCTGGACTGAACCTGGACAGTCCTTGGAGTGCAGGGACTTTACCTGGACTCCACAAGGACATGTGGGGGAGTGTAAAGTGCTGCTCCTGCTTTATGAATTAATTTGAAATTAAATCTGCTGAGATATAATGCCCAGCGTGCTTGTTGTCTATTCAATTTCTTTGCATTCATAAAATATTCAAGATTCTTATGATCTGTCAGATCTCGAATTCTTGCCTTGCTCCTTCCAAATAATGTCTCCAGGCTTCAAGACATCTATAATGCCAACATTTCTTTATCATGGACATCGTAATTCCTCTCTGTTTTGTTAAGGATTTGGAGAGGTAAGCTACCAGTCTCCATTTGTTATTGTCACATTCCATAGATAACACTCCTCCCGTTGCGTAGTCAGAGCATCAGATTCTATTCTGAATTTCTTGTCGAATCTGGAGTGACAAGAAGGGGCTGTTCCGTGAATGTTTTTTTTAAAGTTTTAAAAGATTTTTCTTCCTCTTCCTTCCATTCCCAGGTTTTATCTTTTCTGACCAGATTGTGCAAAGGTCGTGCAATTTAGCAAAGTCTTGGACAAATCTTCTGTAATAATTTGCCAAGCCCAAGAAGCGTTGAACATCCTTTACACAGCCTGGTGTAGGCCAATTGACTCTGACACCATTACGCTTCCGACCGCCTTTGCAGTCAAGTCCCACGCTCATCCGCAACGCAAACCGTCCAGAGTCGCAAGGCAAACCCCCACAATACCACATGCGAAACCAGCACTATCCGACCGCGCCAACTAGCATCGATCACCTGAAAACTACTGTTGAACGCCGTCCGCCGCATTAAGAATAGCCATGACACTGCCACTTCCACGCTAGATAAGCACGTGCCCAAAGCACAGCAATCGAGACCATTTTAGCCACGCGCCTACGGGCTATGGACAAACTGGGTTAAACGGAGGAAAATCTTCACTGACGGTAGAGTCGATCAGCAGCCAACACAAAACGTCCAGTTCGGAAGTAGCGGCAACAGGGACAAACTGCACTAAAAGCATATACCAACGCTTATCGCATAAGACACCGGAGGTCGATCATTGGCTATTGTGTTTGTCAATGGTCAGGGCTTTGCTACGGGTTTGCAACAGGGAAAACGACTAGCAAATTGCTCACGCACTAAACTACATCGGACGGCGCCTTTCAGGATGACAAATTAGGGATAGTAGGCCACCAAGCATGACGTGGAAAGAGAATTTGGAGTCCACTCGTATCAGTAGGTAGCAAAAAGTATATATATCATCTTATTCCGTAGCATAACATAACATACCGTACCGCCGCACTCATTTTAACACCTTCCTTCTTGACAATCTATCACCTTTATTTCTCGTTTCACACCTGCCACTTCATTGAGTCAGACGTCGAAATCAACCACACCCTCTTCCTCTGTTGCACCACTTCATTGCCGTCGCATCTTGGTCTCATCCGTTGCACCACTTCGCGTCCGTCACATCTAGGTCTCACCCATTGTACCACTTAGCGCCCGTCGCATCTCTGCCTCATCTGTCGCCTTGCAGCTCTTCCTTCGCACCAGCACTTTACACTCCCCCACATGTCCTTGTGGAGTCCAGGTAAAGTCCCTGCACTCCAGGCACTGTCCAGGTTCAGTCCAGGCACAAGCAAGGTCATTGTAGGGAATCCAGGTTCAGTCCTTGTAGAGTCCAGGTACAGTATATATTTTGCAAAAACAGTGTTTAGACACATTTTCTACATTCTCCCAGTAATTTACACTCCCCACATTGATCCTGGACTCCTCTGGACTCCACCTCACTCCCTACAAGTGGAAAATGGCTTTTTGGCAGCTCCCTGTATGTCAGGGAGCCCACAAGGAGTCCCTGCTATCTTTAGGGATCACCTCAGCTGGATATATAACTGATTTATTTTCAGGGAGTCCCATTGATTCCTGGCCATGTACACTACAAATGATCATCATAGAACTTTACACTCCCCCATGTGTTGTACCTAGACTCCTGGTACTCATCCAGAATAGCAGTTGAAAATCCAGTCCAGTCTTGTTTTTGGCTCAAACTTGGAGACCAAGACAGCAGGACCATCAGCAGGACCATCAGCAACCTACCAGCACCTACTATCACATGCCAGCACCCTCACCATCTCACCTGCACCTTGATTTTTACCATTTTGATTCAGTAGATATTATTTAAAGAATAGAAGGCAATCAAATATAATATAGTAAGCTGCCATGCCTATCCCTTGAGCATCCATCTCAAACTCTTTTTCTCTAAGTCATTTTAGATTGTTTTTATTAAAGGCAATAGCCAAATATCCATTATGTTTGACTCAAACAGACTACCATCAGAATTGGGTTCCACAGCGATTAGGGTTATAGGGTTTAGTGCACAGACCATCCTGGAACATCTATAAGCTGAGCAACAAGCACTGAGAGTCCTCAGTTGAGTTCTCTTGGGTTTCCCCTTAGTCAACTAGTCATCTACCCTCCTGTACTTTCAGTCTACTATTAAGTGGGGCCCTTAGTTGTCATGACAAATGTCCTGATAAAAACAGATTTGTTTGTAACAGAGAAACAATCTTGCATCAAGTCTTTACTGGCTTGCCTTAAACCCTGTGCAAGTTGCCATAATTTTGATTCAAGTCAACTGAGCATGGCTACATTGCTGAGTCTTAACAGTGCCAACATTGTCTCAAAATTAAGAAACAACTGATATCTCAGCACATTCTTTGTTTACAGACATATGAATATCACTGCCACTGAGAGTAAATTTACTTCCCTGCAATTTGCATTAATAGAACATGTCATGAATCTGACTTTGGTATGGCATATCAGCATTGTCAAACAAAGCTTGAAAGAATGGCTTATATCTCAGGAAGTTCTTTGTTTACCAATGTCTGTATGACATCACTGGCATCAGACTTAACCCCTCTACAACTTTTGTTAATAAATCATCTCATGAAAGTGACTTTTGTACCTCAGCATGCTGTGGCTGTGCCAAAAAATGCGAAGTCATGATAGTATTTTGCAATTATCTCAATGAATACTGGGTTTACAAGTGTTTGGTTTTCTTATTCAGGGTCAAATTCACTCCCTCTACATTTTTTGTTAATAGGTCATGTGATGATTCTCACTTTTGGAAATAATGGGAAATGTGACAGTTATTGTGACAATCAAGTGTACTTAGTACTGTGGGAAAATGTACATCTTATCTAACTTATGTAATCAATGTATATTCAATCTTATCTACATTACTAAAACTAATCTACTTATGTAATTAATCTCTATATCACATGATCTGGCTTACTAATCAAATTTCGAAGAGGGGGAATGGCAGAAACTGGGTGCTGCCAGCTGTCTTTATATACCTGTCTGGTGTGCACAGACCATCTGCTGCTGGGCACATAATGGCTGTGACAGTCAGGACTGTGATTCACATGTGACAGCTTCAGCAGTGCCTGGACTCCAGGGACTCCCTGCCCAGTCCAGGTGCAAGGACTCCCTGGAATTGCAGGACTAATCCTTGCAAAATGCAAGGAAGTCCAGGCACAGTCCAGGCACATTCCAGGTCCATTTTGGGCTGGGTTTCCTGCCAAATCATGATATGTGGAAATGCAAGGACAGTCCAGGCACTGTGCCTGGACTCCACATGGACTCCACAAGGAACATGTGGGGGAGTGTAAAGACCTCCTTTGCACTGCGCATCTGATCGTCATCAGATTGATGAGAACTTCTTTGACGAAGCTCACAAACCCCGCACTTCCTGTCGCTCCAATAGGTTTTAGTGTTATTATATTGGCTGCCCCAGTGAGGCTTTTTCAAAGAAAATTCAGCCGTCAACTCCGCCGGTGTTACGGACGATGCCCTCGTCGTGGTTCGTTCTAAGTCAACGGTGACAAGCAGAGTCTCGGTCCGCTCCCAGCCACTGGACAAAGAGTCTAGACGCTAAGTCGAACAATGACGAAGGTCTGAAGAGCGACGAAGAAAGAGAGCGTCGAGATCGATCGAGGTTGAGAGCAAAACTCGTCTAAGTTGGAACTGGAGTTACTCTACAGTACATGGGGTTTATATACGATCAGGGAACAAAGGAAACTATAAAGGGAATGAAACGATAGCTACCTGAGAAAGGAAATATGAAGGTGGCTATAAAAGGAGATAGCGTCCAAAACTATACAGTGCGCAGTTAAGGGGAAATGACGGATATGAAGCAGTCCGCTGAGACAGGAGGCCAAAACGAAGAGGAAACTGTAACATTACCCCCTTCGTATGCGAGAAGTCACCGACTTCTACCATGCCGATGTCCATGCGTGATCCTGCCGTGACTCGAGCCAAGTGACGATATTGCCCAAGTCCGCTGCTGCCGTCTCAGCCCGCCATTGGAGACTTCGAACTGCTAGTTGCAGTTGTTTTGCCTGCGCTAGTGCCGAGTCCCTTTCTTCAATAGTGAGGGAGTGAGGGTCGGTGGTGATGGTGAGCCCGGTGACAAAATCCAAAGGCTCGGCGAACTGGTTGTAGAGGACGAGGATTTCAGCGAGGCTGTCGCTGACATTTTGGAGCATTGCATTACGAGGGCGGACGACGATGGGAGGTGTGGTGACGGCGGCGGTAGATTCTACGAGCTCTGCGGGGTGTTCATGCAGTTCAGGGAGGTCGGCGAAATCGAAGTCGTCGATGGTGACGGTGGTCTCGACGAAGACCTCGAGGGGGAAGTCGTGGGCGCGGCGACGAAAGGTGAAAGGAGATCTACTGGTTCAATATAATAATGGCCACATGTGGTGACCAACAAGGCGAAGGCGAGAGCGGCGAAGTAAGCGACAATGGTGACGGAAGACATGTTTAACTGTTATGAAGTTGGGGATCCGATGTTTACTCGAAGGTGTCTTTTATCCTTAGTTGAATGTTTCGTCATCCCAGTTGACTGTTCGGAGTTCCCCATTTGCAGATCGATAAGTAAATGTGGATGCTCTAGTGCTGGAGCGTATTCGTTCTTCATCGATTCTTCTGATTCGCTTAGTCGTCCCTGTAGTGGTGGAACTTCGTCTTCGTGATCCATGTCTGATTCAGGATAGGATCCTGTGGCGCGATACTTTCGGGTGAGTTGGGTGTAGTGGGTCGCTGGTGTCGTCAAATGCGTCTAAGAAGTTGAACTTTCAAGGACTCTGTTGAATTTGATGCCGCGTTAGGGATTCGTTGCATGGTGGTCCATCTGAAAATCGCCATTTCTTTACTTGCTTCTGTCAGTTGCTTAGCGAAGTCGAAGATTACAGGATCCTCTCGACGAAGGGCAGCTTCGGTATACACATTGTATGTGTGATTCAGGGTCTGTTAGCGATGGAAGGTAAGGTACATTGCGATTGATATGGTGGTAATTCGTCCGGATCGAACGTAAGATCATATATTTCGGAAGATAATGTAATCGAGCGTTGAATGGGATTTCACCATGTCCCTGTGGTGCATTACGTGTCCATTAGAAAGTCTGGGAGTTTTATAGGCGATTAATCGGGTTGCTAGTTTCGAATGAAATTGACTAGCCGCGGCGGTTCTAGGGGGTGATTGGCGGCTGAGGAATGGGAAAGGTGACAATTCGTCCTTTTGAAGCTTTCATAGGGTTTTTGGGTAGTATCGTCCTCTGGTAGAACAGTATCTTTTCGTTAACGAATGTTTTCTTAGAGTTTGGCGATTGTGATAGCGAGACATGCGGTTTCATAGCTGTCTTCTGAGTTTATATGCTTGTAATACGTCCGCAGCATTGCTTAGATTGCGTTCGGGTTCCCAGGAGTTGTCATTTGGGCCGTTCCCTTCCATTTAACCAAATACTGATATCCTGCCCGCGTTTTCGATGCGTCCTGAGATCGTTCTTACTTCGAACTCCTCTCTGTCCGTTTACTAATCAGGGGGGTGGAGTCGTGTAGTTCGGTCCATGTGTTTCGGTTTCTCTATATGGCATAAGGGAGTGACGTGTGAAAGACTGGGTGAATGCGCCCTTGTTTCGGTACTTGAGCCTATACGTTACTGGTCCTAGGGCCTTGTTCGATTAGAAAAGGGTCCTTCTCGTTTAGGCGCCAGTTTCCTAGATTGATATGGATACTGAGATTCCTGTTTTCGAGCCATACTTTGTCTCCTTGTATGAATTTATTGCCTTGTCTCTGATTCGTCGTGCAACCATCTTCTTGCTTAGTTTCTGTGTGCTGCTAGTGCTTTTCCCTAGCTTTTCGTAACAATTGTAGGCGTTCTTCGGTGGCTGGTGTTGTCATCTTTTGTACAGCAGTTGGTAATGCGACAGGATTCGTTTCCTTACATGAGTTGGAACGGGGATGCTTTAACTGAGTCATGATGTCGGTTATTGTGAGCGAATTCGGCGATTGGAGTAGTTGTTTCCATTTATGAGGTTCGTTCGCGCCGAATATTCGAAGGTATTACCTCTNGGTATTGTGGGGGTTTGCCTTGCGACTCTGGACGGTTTGCGTTGCGGATGAGCGTGGGACTTGACTGCAAAGGCGGTCGGACGCGTAATGGTGTCAGATAGTTAGCCATGGGTTCAGTGCGTATATAGTTCTGGCGCTGGTAGGACTTCTCTCGCATAGCTTAACGCGTACACGTGACGATGACTCTACACAGTCACCGCGGAACACCGCTCATCAGCGGTAGGTTTGATAAGTTCTGCAGGGTGTTCGTGCAGCTTGGGGAGGTCGGCAAAGTCAAAGTTGTCGATGGTGACAGTGGTCTCGACAAAGACCTCGAGGGGGAAGTCATGGGCGGCGGCAATGAAGGGCGACAAAAAATTAACTGGCTCGATATAATAGTGGCCACATGCGGTGACCAACAAGGCGAAGGCGAGGGCGGTGAAGTAGGCGATGGCGGTGAGGAAAGACATTTCTTTTCGAGTGTATGACGGTGGGGATCTGATGTTGTCAAAGGCGTCCCTTGCATTGAATGGGATCTCAACGTGTCCCTGTGGGTGCGTTGCATGTCCATTAAAAAATCTGGGAGTCTTGTAGGTAATTAATCGAGTTGCTAGAGTTCGGATGAAGTTGACTAATCGAGGTGGTTCTAAAGGAGTGACTGGAGAATGAGGAATGGGAAATGTGATGATCCATCCTTTGAAGCTTTCATAAGGTTTTGGGGGAGTATTGTCCTCTGGTGGAGCAGTATCTTTTTGTATAGCAAATGTTTTGTTTGAGGGTTTGGCGGTTGCGATATTGAGACATGAGGTTTCATAGCTGTCTTCTGAGTTTATATGCTTTTAACACGTCTGCAGCATTGCTTAGATTGCGCTCGGGTTCCCAGGAGTTGTCATTTGGACCGTATCCCTTCCATTTAACCAAATATTGATATCCTGCTCCGCGTTTTTTGATGTGTGAGAATTGCTTCCACCTCAAACTCTTCTTGTCCGTTTATGAGATCAGGAGGCAGAGTAGTATAATTTGGTCCATGTGTTTCAGTTTCTCTATATGGCATAAGGAGTGATGTGTGAAAGACTGGGTGAATGCGCCATTGTTTCAGTAACTTGAGCTTATATGTTACTGGTCCTAGAACTTGTTCCACTACAAAGGGGTCCTTCTCGTTTAGGTGCTAGTTTCCTAGATTGATATGGTATGTTGAGGTTTCTGTTTTCGAGCCATACTTTGTCTCCTTGTTCAAATTTGATTGCTTTGTCCCTGACTCGCTGCGCAACCATCTGTCTTGCTAATTCGTGTGCAGCTAGTGCTTCTTCCCTAGCTTTTCGTAATAACTGTAAGCGTTCTTCAGCGGCGGGTGTTGTCATTTTCTGTATGGCAGTTGGTAATGCAACGGGATTCGTTCCATACATGAGTTGGAACGGGGAGGCTTTAACTGAGTCATGATGTCGATTATTATGAGCAAACTCGGTGATTGGGAGTAATTGTTTCCATTTATGAGGTTCGTTTGCGCAAAAAATATTCGAAGGTATACTTCTAATTCTTGATTAACGCATTCTGTTTCTCTGTCTGTCTGTGGGTGATAGGCTGTGCTCATTCTGTGATTGATTCCTAGCGTTTTTCTGATCTCCTGAAAGACTTTAGCCAAAAACTGTGGTCCTCAATCCGAGATGAGTATATCGAGTAATCCAAAGCATTTGAATATTTCTGAGATGTAAAGATCGGCTGTTCCTAATGCGTCAATGGTTTTCTTGCAAGGAGTAAGAATTACCCCCTTTGTAAGACCATGGTCCACCGTGACCAGAATCGAATCATATCTGTCTATGATAGGAAGATCTGTAATGAAATCTAATGTGACTTGTTGAAAAGGGCAAGTTGCTTTGGATCCAATAGGTAGAAGGGCTGGAGTGTTCAGGTGAGTATTTACTTTCATCTGTTGGCAAGTGGCGCAACCAGTAATCCATTCTTTGATGTGTCTATACATTCCTGGCCACCAGTAATTGTGTTGTAGAAGTTCAAGGGTTTTCATGCATCCTGGGGTGTCCTGAAGTGAGCGATTCATGAACTGTCTTGACAATTTGTGTCCTGAGCGTCCCCTTATCTGGGATGTACGCTCTATCAATGTATCGGATGATCCCATCAACAAATGCCCAGTCTTGGAGCTTGGATTTGATCGGTGGAGTGCGTTGAGTCTCAATAACCTCAATGATTGTTTGTCCAAAGCTATCAAGTGAAGTAGCATTCCTAATTTCCTGGGCAAGATCCGTAGCAATGAGACGGATAAATCTATTGTCTGGTAACATGGTGACATCATCTAGAGCATCATCGCCTTTCATGTGATCAGGTCGACGGGATAGAGCGTCTGCTTCAAACATTTTGGTGCCAGGTACATGTTCGATTTTCAAGTCAAATTCTGAGAGCATCATGGACCATCGTGCTTGTTGAGGAGTTAATTGTTGGGGGTGACTGATAGAATAAAAGATTTTTATGATCGCAGTGGACCACTATGGAATGTGGCGATCCATGAAGTAAATGTCGCCATGCCTGTAGTCCTTTAATGATTGCTAGTAGTTGTCGATCGTAAATCTGGTAATTCTGTTCTGTAAGTGTCAGGGCATGCGAAATAAATCCACATGGATGAAGTATTCCGGTTGTATCTGCTTGTTTAAGCACTGCTCCAGTAGCTTTGTTTGAGGTGTCTGTCTGAAGGATAAATGGTTGAGTGGGGGTCGGGCATGCGTAAAACGGGCATGGAGGAGAACTTTTTTTTAAGCTCCTCAAATGCTGTCTGACAAGTGGTCGTCCAGTCAAAGAGTAAACCTTTCTTTGTTAGATCTGTTAATGGTTTTGCAATGGCAGCAAAGTTGCCAATAAACCTCTGATAGAAGTTTCCAAATCCAAGGAAGGATCTGACTTGTTTAACTGTTGTTGGTATTGGCCAGTCGCGAATTCCTGCAAGTTTAACTGGATCCATTTGAATGTGTCCAGGTGTAATGATCATGCCGAGAAATTCAACTTCTTGAATGCAAAATTTGCATTTCTTGAGTTTCAAGAATAAGTCATTTTCCTGTAGGCAATTCAAAACGCGTTCTGTACGCTCCCACATTTCTTCTTTTGTTCTTGCACAGATCAAGATGTCATCCATATAAATGATGAGCCATCCTTCATTTATCATATCCTGGAAATATTTGTTCATCATCATTTGGAATGTTGATGGGGAGTTGCAAAGACCAAAGAACATGACTGTTGGTTCGTATAATCCTCGATTGGTTATGAATGCCACTTTCCACTCATCACCCTCTTTGATTCAGACATTGTTGTATCCCCAGCGCAGATCAAGTTTGGTAAAGTAATTTGCACCTTCTAGCTTCGTCATTAAATCAGAGACTAAGGGTAATGGGTAGGTGTTCTTAATTGTCCATTCATTCAGGTACCAGTAATCCTGGCAAGGTCGAAGTGTGCCGCTTTTCTTTTTAGAGACAAAGAAGAATGGCAATGCTTGTGGTGATTTAGATGGTCGAATGTATCCTTTATTGAGTTGTTCTTTAATCCATTCGTCGAGGGTTGACTGTTCTTTCAGTGATAATGGATAGATTTTGTTGACTTTCGGCGTAAACCCTGTTTTGAGTTCAATCGCATGATCCCATAGGCGAGAAGATGGAAAACACTCTGATTTTTCTCGAAGGTGGCATGCCAGGGCGTGTATTTGGGAGGTAGAACTATGGGCACTTCATCTCTTTTTGCTTGATGTTCAAGTGCCTGTGATGCTGATGTTTTCACCCTTATCCAGTATTTGTCTTCTCCCCATTGTTGGTTGTCTAATGCCTTGCGCCAAATAGGTTTGGTGTCTTCTGAGTCATCGTCCATTTGGAGGGTTTTCTTTCTCCAATCAATTGTAGGATTATGCTGTTCTAACCATGGTATTCCAAAGATTATCGCTTGATCTCCTAGATTGGTGATCCATAACCAGTTGTTGTATGTTCTCCCTTCAATAGAGTAGGTGAGACAGGTGCGATGAGTGATCAATCCATTCTGATTGATTGTCCCATCCGTGTTCTTGACTCTAATCGGTTGTGTTAAGGGTTCCTTAGGTAGATCTTTTGATATTTGTTCGTCAATGAAGTTTCCTTCTGCTCCACAATCGATGAGAGCAGATATTTCAGCGGGTTTATGGGTCATTTGCACAGTAATGGAAATTTGTTTGTTATTATTTGAATTTACAATTACAGAGTCAAGTGCTAACTGTTCAATAGTATTGGAGGCGTCAACCGCTTTCTGGCGTCTCCTTCTTAAAAACCCTCGGACTCGAGTTCCTGGAGGGTTGTTTTGTGTTCTTCCTCTGGAAGATCTTTCAGCAGCACCCTAATGCATTGGGCAGCTGATTCGTTCAAGGTTGTTTCCTCTATCGCCCTAACTGTGCGATTCTGTGGGGAGGAGGACTTGTAGGACGACGTTTGGGCATTCCCCTTGTTTGGGCAGTCCCTGGATATGTGCCCCTGTGTTCCACATCTGAAACACTTGCCGGTTTTTCGGTATTCCTCTTTTTGGACATCTGAAAGATGTCCTGTGCTTACAGCATTAATCCCCTTTGATCCAGATGCGGAGGGCTTCGTGTTTCGATTAAATTTGAAACGTCCCTTTGTGTCCCCTGATCCAGATGATTGGTTCATCAATTTCATGGTCTCCCAAGCGTTGTGCAGGCGTTCTGCAGCGTTATATGCTGTTTCCATACTGACGACTGCGGGATTTTCGATGATTTTTGCTGCTACTGATGCCAGGAGTCCTTTACAGAAGTAGATGCACTGCGCCAGGAACCCTGTGATTCCGGTGGAGTGTATGAGCGATCGGAATTTCTGAATATAGGCAGGGATGTCGATGTCTCCGCCTACTTTGACTTTATCTAAATCATTCAGGGTCCTTGCTGCGCTGTCAGATTCTCCCCAGTCACTTAGGAATCGTCACCTGAAGCTGGGGTAGTTATCCCAAGAAAGTGTATATGCACTTTCTGTTGATTTTCCTTTGGTCGCCTCTGCTGCTTCTAATTCTCCTCAAAGATTGGCTTTCCAATCGTCTAGTTCTTCCCCTAGGTGAAGGAGAACATATTTGATTCGCTTTTTCGATGTTTCAAAGCACCCTTCATCTAGATCAAATACATCATCAAATGTGTTGATGAAATGTTTCGCTTTAGAGTGCTGTCCTTTGAATTCCTTAATGGAGATTCCTTTTATCCCTTTCGAGGATGCTTCTTTGTCTCCTGACATGTCCTTCTTTGGTTTCTGTTTCGGTTCTGGTGTTTCAGGTTTCGGGTCCTGTGTTCCAGGTTTGTGTTTCGATTCCGTGCCTTGTTTCGAGCTTTCTCCTTGTTTCGATTTATCCCCAAAGGCTAGATCTATCTCGATCTGTTGTTGTTTTTTATATTCGTTCCACTCGGTTAGTGTCTGCTTGTCGAGTGCTAGGAACGCAAAGTCTCCAAGTTCCTTGTCAACTCAAAACTTGTGCCACCAAGTAAGTTCGGGTTCAGTGCCTGGGGTTAGGAACAATTGATTGTCCTCATTGTTTTCTTCATTGTACCAGTGAATCCAAACTTCTCCTGGTAGTTTGTTGTTGTGATCTCCTTCCTGGTACTCCCCTTCGAAGAGTTCCTCTGGAACCGGTAGGTTCTTTCTCTTTGTTCCTGAAACGTAGCACCAGGCCTTATGTGTCATAGAAAAGTAGACTTCTCTTCAATTAAGGTAGTACTTCTGTTTGTAACGAACAGAGTTGTTCGGTGGTCTGATCTGGGAGTTCCTGGTATCAATGGTGTCTGGCTAGTGACGATGCACTGAGCAGTTCCTGAGTTCCAACTTGTGTTATGGACGATGCCCTTGTCGTGGTTTGTTCTAAGTCAACAGTGACAAGCAGAGTCTCGGTCCGCTCCCAGCCACTGGACAAAGGTCTAGACGCTAAGTCAAACGATGACAAAGGTCTTAGAGAACAATGAGAGAGAAGAGCGCTGAAGTCGATCGTTGTTGAGAGCAAAACTCATCTAAGTTGGAACTAGAGTTATTCTACTGTACATGGGGTTTATATACGATTAGAGAACAAAGGAAACTATAAGAGGAATGAAACGATAACTACCTAAGAAAGGAAATGTGAAGGTAGCTACAAAAGGAGATAGCGTCCAAGCTGTACAATGCGCAGTTAAGGGAAAATGAGGGATATAGAACTGGTCTGCTGAGGGCAGATGCAGGTACAACGACAGGCATAAACGAGACAGCCCAGACTAATGCATTGCATATGCTGCTGAGTCGGCGAACAGCTACGAGTCCATCAGTGTTCAATACGCATTTCACAGCGGCTCCAAACTGCATTTTGAACACTTAAAGTACAGAAGCGGGGAGCCCGTGGGGTGGTGCGTCACCAGGTTTTTGTGGAAAGAAGATTTGAATTGTTCAAGAGAATCGACGAGAGAAAGTAGGGTAGCAACCAAACTAGATGGGGGCGCCGTTTAGAAACAAATGGATTGGGGTGAAATAGTGTGTTGGCAAAGTGCGTAGACACAGTTCCGGGTACTGCCGTCTCGGAACGCCTTAGCATCACGGTGTGGGGGGAAGGTTACTACCTCACGCTCTCTTTCATCTAACTGTTCTCGTCGTTCAAAGATACAAAGATGCCCTTGGTTATTTACAAAAACTCAAATGGCATTAACAAGCTAATTGATTCACAGCTTCCTGGATTGACCACGTTTTCACAAACAGGAGGTGATAATTCGGCCAAAAACACTTTGATAGCCATTTCCGAGATCCGATCGAGTGCATAGAGGTACTTTTTATTCTCCATAGCTGTGTGATGAGTTTTGCTATCGTACCGAGCAACAATACTCTACGGGACCAAGAAAGAGGGCATGGTTTCATGGATGAACAACCGCCGTGGTGGTGTGGAGACTCAGGTGAACGTGTTGTCTTATCTCTGAATATGGAATTTGACATAAAATGCATATTTAGATGGCCCTTGAATATGGTATAGCCTGGTGCAACCATCGTGCTGGTGTCATCATTCATCAGAATAAAAAACGAAGTCATGACAATTCCGTTCAAAACAACATATCCTGTATATTAACGATTGGTAACATGACGAAAAGAACATTGCCACGCAATCGAGGCCGCCGCGCGCAAGTGCTCCGGCGTATTTAACCCACTACCGAAATTGATCATATCACACAACCTCGATGCTCGTTGCCGAATGTTAGCAAACCTGTTTCATGGCATGTATGGGTCGATATTACATCCGCTCAAGGTAGGCTGGAAAGGAAGGCATACCAAGATGAGCGGTGGATGGGTTCTGCGGCGTATTCATCTCCAATAGTGTTGCTGTTTATGCATGCGACTACGCCAGAACAGCTCCTTGTTATGTGCCATAAAGTCCGGTGAATGCCCAAAAGGCTTTAGTGACGAACAAAAAACTTGGAGATCCGACGGATCCTATCATTACCGGGATCTGGAAAGATTCTCGAATATGTTGCAACACGCTGATGAAGATCTTGTTCAATTCAACAAGGACTGTGTCGACAATCGTATAAAGCCATTATTCCACCTTTTTGGGAAGGGCTTCCATACGTCAACATCTACCAGTCTATCACGCCAGATGTTCTGCACCAAGTAAACAGGGCGTCGTTAAGCATATTTTCTCGTGGATTATCTCAATTTAGGGTGCTAGTGAAAATCGATGCATGTTGTAAATGCTTCCCACCTAACCATCATATACGTTTATTTCGAAGGGAATATCACCCTATCTTGTCAACTGGGCTAGAACACAATCAAATGGGTCATTTCTCCTTGGCCTCATCATGGTACACCATTGCATCAAAATCTCGAAAATCCTCAATGTGTGTCTGTCAATCAGGGGGATCCTAGATTTTCATATACCTTGCCAACTTCCTGGAACATTCCACAACCAACCGT